>CM077084.1:119263199-119667035 GCA_039513925.1 Platanthera zijinensis
GAGTAGGTTAGTGATCACTCGAGTAGTTTTCCTAAGATACTCGAGTAGTCTATCTTCCCCATACTCGAGTATATCAAACTCTTATACTCGAGTAGCTCTTCAAGTTTTATCTGAGAAATTTTTCATAGTGTTTATACTCTAGTATATTTTCTCATACCCGAGTAAGTTCTCTAAGTCACTCGAGCATTGATCCCTGCAGCACTCAAGTAATTTCTATCTTTATACTCGAGTATATCCCTCATATCCACTCGAGTATGTAACCTCTTACTCGAGTATGTCTCTTTCTCTCGAGTGTGTCTATTCGAATTCCTGAATTTCTCTAAGTCAAGTTTCTATGTGTATTTTCAAAAAGTCCTTTCTGATTGGTCCACGTGTCATCCTTAATTATGCTTATGACCATTGGGGACCGCCTATAAATAGGTCTTTTCAGACTTGACTAAATACACGCGTTTACAGAGATTTTTTTTAGGAAAGAGAAAATCCTGAAAACCCTAATCTTTCCATCCGCCGCCATTAAAGTTTTCGGAAGAAGCTCTGGATCATCTTCTCTCTGCCGTAGCTATCGATCTCTAATTCTCAAGCGATCCAGACTCAATAAGAATCATCCGATCTCTCCGTGCTGCATCGTCTCTGATTTATTTTCTTCATCCTGGTGATTCCAGATCTCAGAATCGTGGATCTGTCTCAAGTCTTCTTCAACTATTTCTGTTCAAACCGAAAAGCTCTCAAGAAGAAGATAAAGTCAAAGATCCAGATCTGTGCTAATTGTTGTTTGTGTTTTTCTTTTCAAACAAATTTCATTGTAGGAGATCTATCTTCGAGTGGTAGGAAGTTTTATCTTCCGAGTGTAGATCCGTTTGGGATCTAGTTTTGTAGGAATATAGTTCCGAGGTGTAGGTTTGGTTTGCAATCCGAGATAGTGGAGTAGCCGAGTCTAGTGATTTGCTAGATCGGTGAGGAAAGTGGACGTACCCAAGATTGGGGAACCACTATAAATCTCTTGTCGTCTGTGTGATTGCTTGATTACTTGTCTGTGTTGTGTTAATTTTTTTATTCCGCATTTGGCACGCATTTCACCTATTCACCCCCCTCTAGGTGATTTAGGTTGACAACTTAGTTCTCTCAATTGGTATCAGAGGAATGTTGAACGTTAAAAGGTTAACACCTTGATCTAATCCTCACCAAGTTGTCTCTAGAGAAGTATCAAGCATGAGTAAGACCAAGGATTTTGCTAAGCTCCCTATCTGCACCAAGAACAATTTCCCTATGTGGAAGGAAAGAGTTAAGTTCTTCATGGAAGTAGTAGATCCCCAGATCTTCATGATTGTGGAAGAAGGTCCGCATGTTCCTATGACTGCATGAACAATAGACCCAACCAAAAAGGTCCCAAAGAAGTTGATGGACTTGGATAAGGACGAGATTGCACTTGTCTCCCTAGATAAGAAAGCTAAAAATATTATCGCAAGTGCAGTCGATGACTCAATGCTGCAAAATCGTATACATTGCCAATCTGCCAAGGAGATGAGGCAATCCCTGGTGACTCTAATGGAAGGGACTGAGGAAGTTAGGGATGATCGGAGATCCCTCTTAAATCAGAAGTATGAAGCCTTCCGACAAGGTCACAAGGAACCCATAGCTGACACATTTGAAAACTTCTTTAAGATAGTCAATGGACTGAGAGTGTATGGCCGAGTCTTTACTAATGGGGAGCTGAATGATAAGTTTTTGAGATCTCTCACCAAAGAATGGGACAACAAAGTCTGTGCCATCCGAGAGTTTGGCAGACTAGCAGATATAGATCCACAGAATCTATTTGGCAAGTTGATGTCCTATGAACTGCAGATCAACTCCAGAAAAGCCGAAGAAGAGAAAAGTCGCTTCTCCTCAAAAGAGAAGTCGGTTGCTTTAAAGGCTGACAGTTCAAGGAAGGGCAAAGCTGCCTCTCCAGCATCTCCTAAAGAAGTAAGTGAAGAAGAAGGCTCCGAGCAAAGCACCTCAGGCTCAGAACTATCTGAAGGAGAGTTCTCATTGCTTTCACGGCAGTTCAAGAAATTCTTGAATAAAAAGAAGCAATGGAGAGGCAAGGATGCCTCATATAGAAGATCACGACATGACGGTGATCAGGGAAAGAATGGCTCAAGTAGCCATGACAAGTATAACTCAAAACAGAACAAATAGATTTCAACTGACATCGTTTGCTATTGTTGTAATAAGCCAGGTCACGTCATCGCGGACTGCCCTCACAAGAAGAAAGAGGGTGGCAGAAGAGAGGAAAAGAAATCCTCATACCACAAGAAGAGGACAGAGAAGAGCTTATTAGCCAAGAAGAGCAAAACTCTCAGCGACTCTGACTCTTCTGAGTCGAGTGAAGAAGAGGAAGCCTACTTCGGGCTCATGGCTCACTCTGATGATGAACAAGTCCCCCAGTTCACTAGGGAGGTAAAAACTCACACTCCTCTCTCTGAATCTGATGATGATAATGAGCAAGAGGGATATTCCTCTGAGGATGAATCTGAACTCATGGGACAATATAAGGAGTTACTCACAGCTTACGAAAAATGTCGCAGAGTCGTGAAAACTCAAGCCAAAGAGATAAAATCTCTACAGGCTAGTGAGAGCAGCTTGAGAGAAGAAGTCACCAAGACTAACTCTCTTCAAGAGAACTTAAATGCTGCTATGGAAGAATACAATCGAGCTCTCAAGCACCTCGACCTTAAAGAGTAAATCATCAAAGAATTGGAACAACAACTCAAGGCTGAGAAGAAACTTGTTGAGAGTTTCTCCAAGCCTAAGACAGTTCTTCCACTCGTTGCTGAGTTCTCAGCTAAGGCCAAGGGTGCTGGTATAGACCACATTGGTGCTTCTAGTAGATCTTCTAAGAGAAACAAGGCCAAGAGAAAGAATAAGGCTGCCCAGAAGGCTCTAGTTGAAGAAAAAGGGAAAGCTCCCTTGGAACCAGTATTGTTCGAGAAAGTTATCTTTCCTACGAACGAATTCGACTTTGAGTCCACCTATGGACACTTCTCTAGGCCGATCCCCGAGAAGCCTAAGTCAAGATACCAAGGTTGGACTCATCCTCGTAACTTTGGCGAGAGTGTCTTCAAGGCACCTTATGAAGAGATTCAACTTCAGAACTATGGACCATATGCTCATGGTCATAACATCAAGAAGACACCAAAGGTAAAACCTATTGTGGAAAAGCCTATGAAGGAGAAGACTTCATGTAGCTGCCACCATCATGAAGCTTCCTCATCTAAGAGTGAAGTTCCTACTAGACCATCACTTCAGAAAATCAAGCAGGAATACATTAGGCAAAGATACAACAGGTTCGACTGTTGGTGCTGTGGCATAATTGGTCATTTTGCCATCGATTATTGGTTCAATCCTAGAAATGCTACAACCCCTCAAGTTAGCAACGTGAGAATGACCACTTATGAGGCTAATACTCGTAGGGGGAGTATTCTAACTCGAGACCAAGGACCCAAACTTGTTTGGGTTCCTAAGGCTAAGTGATTGTAATTGCAGGTATGTCCAAAGACCACCAAAATGCCAATCTGGTACTTGGACAGTGGATGTTCTTGGCACATGACCGGGACAAGGAGCCTACTCCAGAACTTCACCTCAGTCTGTAACGGACCAAAGGTCATCTTTGGAGGTTCGGATCAAGGAATAACTAAAGGCTATAGTATGATTACTAACGGTAGCGTATCCTTTTCAGATGTAGCCTATGTTGAAGGATTGGAACACAATCTCATCAGCATAAGCCAACTATGCGACAGAGGATACGTGGTTGAATTTCATGCTGACAAGTGTTTGATAAAATCGATTGACAACATGGAAACTGTTTTATCAGGCACTCGAAGCAGAAATATTTTCTGTTTAAATTTCATTTGTATAGACTCTTCCACACCAGTGTGTTTTTTAGCAAAATGTAGTGCATCTCTTGCTGACCAATGGCACAAGAGACTATCACATATTAATCTCAAAACTATTAATAAACTCTTCTCTCAAAACTTAGTACGTGATGCACCTAATGTCAAGTGCGTTACGGACAGTCTTTGTCACGCCTGTACCAAAGGCAAGCAAATAAGGAGTTCATTTAAAAGCATAATAGGCAAGGATTCCAATAGAAGCTTACAGCTTCTCCATATGTACTTGTTTGGTCCACTACAAGTTAGAAGTTTGGGAGGTAAGGAATATACGTTGGTTATTGTGGATGATTACTCGCGCTTTGCATGGGTGTTCTTTCTGAAACACAAGTAAGATACCTTCAGTACTGTCACTAGTTTTGTTAGGCAAATCCAGAATGAATACAACTGTTCCGTAGTCAAAATCAGAAGTGACAATGGAACGGAATTCCAGTCTGGAGCCATGGCAGAATTATACGAAAGTCAAGGTATCTTTCATGAGTTTTCCTCTCCTCGCACTCCACAGCAAAATGGAGTAGCTGAGAGAGGGAACAGAACACTCATAGAGGCTTGCCGGACCATGTTGAGTGATGCCTCGCTTCCAGAGTATTTCTAGGTTGAAGCCGTCAACACCGCTTGTCACGTGCAAAATCGAGCTCTCATAAACAAGAACCATGATAAGACTCCTTACGAACTTCTAAAAGGCAGGAAACCAACAATTTCATATTTTAGAATCTTTGGCTATAAGTGCTTCGTACTTAAAAACGACAAGTAACACACTACCAAGTTTAGCGAGAAAAGCTTTGAAGGTATTTTTGTAGGTCATAGTAGCCATAGGAAGGCCTATAGAGTATTTAATAGAAAAACTCTGGTGGTAGAAGAGTCGGTACACATTGTATTTGATGAGATGAGTTTGCTGCAAAGCAACTCTTCTAGTATGCCTATTGAAGATGCAGGTACAAAGATGAAGGAACTCAGCTTGGATGAACCTACTCAAGATAAAGATGAGATGTTCATCAAGATCACTTCTACAACCCCTATTGGAGAGGTAGATGATCAAGATGAAGAACACATCCCAGCTGAAGATGCAACTCCAGTGGCTGAAGAGATCCCAGATACAAGGACTCTAGAGTTCCGACACGTGAAGGATCATCCCTTAGACTAAATCATAGGAGATCCTCGGGATGGCGTCAGAACTCGTCGAGGTACAACTAACGAAAATTTACACTTAAGTTTTCTTTCACAGGTTGAACCAAAGAAATTTGAGGAAGCCAACTCCGACACATCCTGGGTTCTAGCCATGGAAGATGAGCTGAATCAGTTCAAACGATGCAAAGTTTGGACACTTGTCCCTACACCCAAGAGGAAGAACGTCATTGGGACAAAGTGGGTCTACCGTAAAAAGATGGACGAAGATGGAACAATTATAAAGAATAAAGCCAGACTTGTCGCCAAGGGCTATCGTCAAGAAGAAGGAATCGACTTTGACCAAATATATGCTCCTGTGGCAAGATTGGAGACGATCAGGTTTTTCCTTGCCTACGCTGCACTTAAGGGCTTTTCCTTCTATCAGATGGACGTCAAGTCCGCCTTCCTAAATGGCGACATAAAGGATGAAGCGTATGTAGAGCAACCGCCAGGTTTCGTTGACTCAACTTTTCCTAATCATGTTTATTTACTGCAAAAAGCCTTATATGGTCTTAAACAAGCTCCTCGAGCTTGGTATGAAACACTGTCTACCTTTCTTCTTGAAAACAAGTTCACAAGAGGAAAGATAGACAAGACATTATTTCTTAGGGAATTAAAAGGCAAGATTTTGCTAGTTCAAATCTATGTCAATGACATTATTTTTTGATCTACAAACAACAATCTCTGCAAAAAGTTTTCTAAACTTATGCAAGGGAAGTTTGAAATGAGCAGTATGGGAGAGCTGAAGTATTTCTTAGGGCTTGAAGTGAAACAATCTGAGGATGGAATCTTCATCTCACAGACCAAGTTCACCAATGAGCTACTTAAGAAATTCGGAATGTAGAATGCAACCTCTATGAGGACTCCAATGGCCTCAGCTATGTCTCTGGACAAGGATGAGAAAGGGAAACCTTTTGATGAAACCAAGTACAGAAGCATAATTGGGTCCTTGCTCTACCTTACCGCAAGTAGACCAGACATAATGTTTTCCACATGTGTATGTGCTAGATTTCAGGTGAACTCTAAGGAATCTCACTACAGTATTGCAAAGCGAATCTTGAGATACCTCAATGGTACACCAAATCTTGGCTTATGGTACCCAAGAAGTAATTATAGTGAACTAATTGGATTTTCAGATACAGATTTTGCAGGAAGCAAAGACGACAGGAAAAGTACTTCCGGGACTTGCCAATTTCTCGGAAGGAGACTTATTTCCTGGAGCAGTAAGATGCAAAACTGTATAGCCATCTCAACGGTTGAATCAGAGTATATCTCTGCAGGCAGCTATTGTGCACAGCTTCTATGGATCAAGAATCAATTTGAAGACTATAACATGAAGTTCCAAAATGTTCCTCTATTCTGCGACTCATCCAGCGCAATAGCAATCGCAAACAACCCAGTCTCCCACAGCCGGACAAAGCACATAGAGCTTCGATATCACTTCATCCGGGAGCATGTGGAAAACGGAGACACAGATCTACAATATGTCTCCACAGACAGGCAAGTTGCCGATATATTCACCAAACCACTGGAGGAGTCCAAGTTTTCATTCTTCAAAACAGAACTCGGGCTGCTCAACAAAGAGGAATAGTGATGGTGGATTCAAAGACAGACTCAGAGTTGAAGATATCAGTGGCAGCAAAATTCTCCCAAGCAAATCGTCCTTCAAAATGATATACTCGAGTATATAGAGACTTATACACGAGTAAACGGAAAATACTCGAGTAACAAAATTTCCATACTCGAGTAGTTGGTAATCTACTTGTGTATGTACTCGACCTACTCGTGGATACTCCATCTCATACTCGTGTATACTCCATCTCATACTCGTGTATACTCCATCTCATACTCGTGTATGGCGAAATATACTCGAGTATACGGCAATCAGTAATTTGAAAATCTCCTTTCTTTTTCTTATTCGCACCAAAGTGTTCGCCGCTCCGTAACAGGTATGATTTTATCCTTATCACTCCTACTTAAACCTAATTAGGGTCATATATATATTTAGAAAAATCGGAAATCCTTTCCACTCCTCATTCTCCCGAGTAGCCACCGCTTCATATTCCGAAAACCACAGAGCTCTGTCGTTTTCGTCTCTTCCGTACTCCAGAATCGCCGATGGCTCCCTCCTCCAAGATTGGAATCGGCTCAGAGCTCAACCCTGAAGGTATAGCCGACCTCTCCGATGATTTCCGAAACCTTCTAATTCTATTCGACACCGCCGGACTCTCGTTCATCCTCCAGACACCGTGCAAAGTCATTTTCCCTGCAGTCGAGGAATAATACAAAAATCTGAAGGTCAAGCGCAATGGTACAGTTCTAAAATCCAGGGTCAGTGGGATCAAAATCCGTTTGGACAAAACTTCCTTAGCTACTCTGCTAAAATTGCTAGTGGTGGATGAAGAAGATGATCTGACTCCTGAAGATTCCGATAGAACCAGTCTCTTCTGTGGAACAAACCCGTATGAAGCATATTTGTTCCGCCGTGCAGATTACAATTTAGAGGGCAAATTTCTTGTGGATGTGATTGCCAAAGTTCTTCTATGCAAAACCTATTCCCTCAGATAAATTTCCCAAAATCTTTTTGATGTTATGCAAGCCATAGTCTGTCGGAAGAAATTCCAGTTTGGAATGATAATACTGGACAAAATCAGAGAAAGTGTGAAAAAACCAAGCTATGCAGGGATTATCTCACTACTCCTCCATGAGATTAATACTACAGTGTTTGATTTATCTAAAGGCACTCCCCTCCATCATATGAAGAAAGTATACATCCTCTCAATCCAAAGATATGAAATCAAACTCCTCAACACTGCTCAAGCCTCAAAAGCAGCTGTCACCTCAGAAGATGAGCCCAAAGAGCCCCTTATCTCAGATGACAGGATTCCATCTCCTCCTTTACATCACACTATTACCACCTCGGGTGCAATAGTTGAGGGGGAGCCTGCCTCATCTAATCCTCAGCACAAAGCTTCAGAAGACTCTTCTCAGCAAGATCTGATCGAAGATCCTACTCCTCCTCCTTATCCACCTCTAGAAGATCTCACCTAAGAAGTTCAAGCTCAAGAAAACCTTCTCTCTACTGCTGAAGATATTAACAGACTGATTGATGAACTCAGGTCTGATGCTCCAGTGTTTCAAGATGATTCAGTTATGCTATATCCTGAGGATCACTCTCAAGCTTCTCCTTCCCCTGCTAAGGATCCTTCTCCCTCCCCTGCAACGGATCCTTCTCCCTCCCCTGCAAAGGTACCTCCTACCTATCCTGCTCAGTCCCCTGATAAACTGCAAGGTCAGCCAGAGATTAATCTACTGTCTGATGACCAGGATATGACTCTAGAACCTGTGAATGCTCCTCTGAGGAAACTAGACTTCTCTCCTCCCTCTTTCATCAATACAGAAGATTCAGTTGTGATACCACCCTTCAAGAGAGCTGAAAGCTCAGTTGTGATTACTGAAATTCCCCCTGGGTTGCTCCTGTTCCCTCAGCCTCTACCCCAGCCTCAGATCCCTCTAGCTCCTCAGATTTAGTCAGTCAGATTGGGCAAATGTTCTGTGAATAGAGAAAATACTTCGATGATTCTCTGGCATCAGTAAACAACAAGATCTCTACTCTTGAAACTGAGATGAGTAGAGGCTTTGCTGAAATTCAAGCAAACACTGATGAGCTCAAGAGACTATTTCAGTTGGGTGGCAAAGCCCTAGATCATACTATCACCAGTATAGGTTTACTCAAAGATTAAGCTGAAACAGTTGCAAATAATCAGATTCAATTGGAAAAGGATGCTGCCGCAAATGTTATGAAAGTTTATGACGAAGTTGGAACCTTTAGAGATGAAGCAATTGCCCAACTCTCAGTAGATATCACCAAGGGGGAGAAGATAGTCAAAGAACAAGTTGAAAAAAATATCTAAATAATCTTAAGCATCTGTGGATAGTCTAGTCAAAGAAATGAATGCAGACATCCTTGCTCAACTTCAATCTGTAAAATTCTATATCCATGACACTGCTATATGGGTGCATAATCAGAACTTTCCCAACTCCCAACTTAACCCTGCCATTATTCTAAAGGTCCTAGATCCTCTTGAAGAACATCCTCCCTCAGGTGCTCCAGATCAGGCTAACTTTCCAGCTCAGGCCAACATTCCAGAGTATGTGCCAGTCTTCTCACAAAGACCTACTGGTGACATGACTGAGCCTCCTCTTTCTTATGCTGATATGTGGCAAGATGAGTTTCCTCCAAGTTCTCAGGGTGCCCCTAGAAAGAAAAGGAAATATGGTGACGACGCTTCTGCTAGCTGTTCTGCACCAAGGAGAGAGCCTGCCCCAGATACAGAAGGTAGACCAGAAGTTGTTCATGTAGAAGTTTGGAGTCCTACCTCCAATTCTCTTATCCTTGATACCTTGAAGCTGGTAACAGATTTTGGTGAAAATAGAGATCACTATTATAGCAACACAGAATGGAGAGCGTATGATGTATCTCAAATCAAAATCAGATTGCATGACAGAAATTGGGGATATAACAATCCAGCTGCTCCTCCAAGGCCCAGAACCTATTTTCCCAAACCTTTCAGCTACCTGGAGAGGAAAGAGCTTAAAAGAGAATGAATGCATAGAGGAGCACCTTCTTGAGTGAATGAGGATGTGGATAAGGACATTTAATCTTTTGAAATCATTTCTATATATATATATTTGATTCTAATTATGGCCATCTTTGTTATTCCTTTTTCATTTTTTTTTCAGTATATATTTAGTTGTTCTTTTTACTCTAAGTAATTCACCTTAGTGTAGAGGGTGCTGACATCTACAAATAGGGGGAGATTGTTGAGATTTGTCTCCACAATACCTCAGATTTGTAGGAAGTCAGACCTTGAACTAAGAGGAATTAAGGTGTATTTGATATTGTGTTTGAGTTGTATGTGTACAGGTTCTTATTGCCAAGTGTAGACCAATGTCAGTCTATAATGGGCCACCATACACAGGACCATATAATGTAATTCCTCATTCTGTGATCCAAGGTGTTGGCTCATGTATAGCCTCTCTATTGGGACACATTTCATCAACATGCACTTGGACCTATGGAGTATTGAAGTCTATCTCAGAAGAAATTTTCTAAGTATACATACTCGAGTACTTATTTGGTATACTCGAGTAAGTGAGTCTGTACTCGAGTAGGTTGGGCTACTTACTCGAGTGGATTCTCTATATACTCAAGTATGAAAGTTTATACTCGAGTAGATTTTCTTTCACTCGAGTAAGTGATACCATATACTCGAGTAGATGGTTAGTTACTCGAGTAAGCGTTCTGTTTGAACTCGAGTAGATCTGGACTTCTTATCCTAGAAAGTTTCTAAGTCCACATACTCGAGTAGTTCTCTGAAATACTCGAGTAAGTAACTCTGTACTCGAGTAGATTGATTTTCATACTCGAGTAGGTTAGTGATCACTCGAGTAGTTTTCCTAAGATACTCGAGTAGTCTATCTTCCCCAAACTCCAGTATATCAAACTCTTATACTCGAGTAGCTCTTCAAGTTTTATCTGAGAAATTTTTCCAAGTGTTTATACTCGAGTATATTTGCTCATACTCGAGTAAGTTCTCTAAGTCACTCGAGTATTGATCCCTGCAGCACTCGAGTAATTTCTATCTTTATACTCGAGTATATCCCTCATATCCACTCGAGTATGTAACCTCTTACTCGAGTATGTCTCTGTCTCTCGAGTGTGTCTATTCGAATTCCTGAATTTCTCAAAGTCAAGTTTCTTTGTGTATTTTCAAAAAGTCCTTTCTAGTTGGTCCACGTGTAATCCTTAATTATGCTTATGTCCGTTGGAGATCGCCTATAAATAGGTCTTTTCAGACTTGACTAAATACACGCGTTTATAGAGATTATTTTTAAGAAAGAGAAAATCCCGAAAACCCTAATCTTTCCATCCGCCGCCATTAAAGTTTTTGGAAGAAGCTCTGGATCGTCTTCTCTCTGCCGCGGCTATCGATCTCTAATTCTCAAGCGATCCAGACTCAAGAAGAATCATCCGATCTCTCCGTGCTTCATCGTCTCTGATTTATTTTCTTCATCCTGGTGATTCCAGATCTCAGAATCGTGGATCTCTCTCAAGTCTTCTTCAACTATTTCTGTTCAAACCGAAAAGCTCTCAAGAAGAAGATAAAGTCAAAGATCCAGATCTGTTCTAATTGTTGTTTGTGTTTTTCTTTTCAAACAAATTTCATTGTAGGAGATCTATCTCCGAGTGGTAGGAAGTTTTTTCTTCCGACTGTAGATCCGTTTGGGATCGAGTTTTGTAGGAACATAGTTCCGAGGTGTAGGATTGGTTTGCAATCCGAGATAGTGGAGTAGCCGAGTCTAGTGATTTGCTAGATCGATGAGCTAAGTGGACGTACCCAAGATTGGCCCGCATTTGCTAAATCTCTTGTCGTCTGTGTGATTGCTGGATTACTTATCTGTGCGGTGTTAATTTTTTTATTCCGCATTTGGCACGCATTTCACCTATTCACCCCCCCCCTCTAGGTGATTTAGGTTGATAACTTAGTTCTCTCAGATAGATTTATTTTGCTCGGGACGCGCAAACAGGTAAGTCTGGGGGTGTGATGAGCCCTATTTATTTAGGATTTTTTGGACTCATCTGGGCTAGTTTTAACGCTCTTTCACTTCACTTTTAGTATGTTATCGCTTATATTTCAGTTATTCTGCTTTTCACGATAAGTGCTCTATCATTCTTTTGTTGGGGGTAAGCACATGGTGCTCCCCATGTTTCTTTTTGGTAGTTGTTGATTCCATTTTGGTGCTGGGATCTGGTGCTCCCATTGGTTTCATTGGCGTGTAGGTTGTCGGGTTAGCCCGAAGTCCATTTTTAGTTTTTGTAAAAAACGCACGGTCATGCGAATTTCATCTCGCACGGTTTCAGTGCAACCGTGCGTTTCACACAGCTTTCCAAGGGACTTCTATCGTTACCCGTGCGTTTTGTTCTCGCACGATTTATGCCAAACCGTACGAGAAGGAAATGCACGGTCTGCACCTCTTGCCTAGCTTTCAAGCTTTCTGTGGTTAATCATGCGTCTTCCTTCACGCACGGGCAAAATTTCCCGTGCGCGAGTTAAACGCATGGTTCCTCTGTTTTCTCCTGTATTTATGCATTCTATCGTTACCCGTGCGATTTCCTTCACGCACGGGCGGAATTTCCCTTGCGCGAGTAAAACGCACGGGTCAATGCTTCTTCTCCATCGATCATTATATGCGCGCGAATATCGCACGGTTCACGCACGGTCGTGCGCCTGACCGTGCGTGACCAATTATTTGATGTTTTCCTATTTAAGCACGGATTTCTGCCATTGAAGGGAGTTTTTTCATTTCCCAGCCATCTCCTCCGCCTATTTAGGGTGAAATCCACTGTTTCACCTAAGCCCTTCATCTTCCACCAAGGAGAAAAGCTCCGGACATGCTCACGAAGCCTACATATTGTCGGCGCTTGCTCTCGGCCATCTCCTTCAACACATAAGCTCTATTGAAGCTTTTGTGCCATAGCCAACCAGTGAAGGGAAGCTTTCATCCTTCTTCCGGCAACATGGCATGAAGAAGACGGGTCCATTGGAAGGTAGTAATAGCCTTCTCTACCCCGGATGCAGTTTAGGACCGAGCTTGGACGCGGATTGACAACCAGACGTTTCCTTCCGCAAACCCTCAGCAAGACATCAGATTCGGTCGAACTGTTGCCTTGTACTTCCTTTGTTGTTATTTATGCGTACTTAGGACTTTATTTTAGTTGTTATTGTGCTCTATAGTGTAAACTCTGTTAGGTTTATGTGTATATAAATCTTGCCTTATTTTACCGCTTTAGTAGATTGAATCGCGCCTTTATATCCATCCGCCCACCATCCATCCATTCTTGCTGTTCTAGCAATTGCTAGAAGCGTGTGTAGCGAAGAAGTGCTTACGACCCTCAAATTCTGGTTCTTACACTCGCCTACTCGCCCATCCACCTCGCGATTCGGTGCATAGCGGCCCGACTAGTCTTCCATCCCGCCTTGTAAAACGATGCATAGCGGCATTGCATAGGAGTAGTTGTTAGTATTTTAATTTTCTTTTATCACAATATCAAAACCCCCATCGTTAATGCCGACGTAAGGACTTCAATCTCATGTCCTCCTCGAAATAAACTCCACCTTACTGTGTTCCTTGAGAGATCGATACTTGGGTAAATTCTCCCATTTTATATTACTTGTGCGACCGGTACACTCACATTCGCATCACAACCTATCGATTCCTTCTGAGAATCCTCAGTAAGATTTCGGATCCGGTCGATTTTGTACTCTCTTCTTCTTTTGTTGTTGATAGTGTAGTTTGATCTCTTCGTATTTGATGAAATGTGTTTAACATGATATACATTTGTGTTCAATCATGTCTATGTGATTTTATATTCACGTTATTTGTTTGAGGTGCGCCATTATCCATCCTCCACCATACAGTGTCGCACTATCAATTACTAGTGGCGTGCATAGAAAAGAGGTGCTCACGACCCTCATTTCACCATTCTCACCACCTCATCCGCAAGCCTACTCGTCCATCCGCCTAGCGATTCGGTGCATAACGGCCCTTGTAGTTTTCCATCCGCCTGGCAAAGCATTGCATAGCGGCATAGCATAAGAGTAGTTTATTAGTGTTTTACTTTCTTTTTCTGCAAACACTCAAAACCCCCTTCATAAACACCTACCTAACGACTTCAATCTAAAGTCCTCCTCAGAATTAACTCTACCATACTGTGTTCCTTGAGAGATCGATATATGGGAAAATTCGCCCTTTTTATATTACTTGTGCGACCAGTAAACTTGTCGTAGACCGCATCAAGTTTTTGGCACTGTTGTCGGGGAACACAGTCGTGCGAGTTTTCGGAGAGGGAGATAGGAGATAGAATCCCTTTTCCATTTGTTCATTTCATGTTTATTCTTTGCTTTAGTTTTTAGAATTTGTTTCTTATTTTTCTTTGTTCCTTTTCTAGTTTTAATTTTTCAGCAGCAGGCATTCCTTTTCTTGTATCTGCTAGTATGTAGTTAATTTTTGCTTAGAATATTTCTGTTGGTGAATTCTTTCTTGTTGCACCATGTTTTCTTATATGAATATCCATTGCAAGTTGTGCGGGGATTATAGGCATGGTAGTGATGATTGCCCCACTGAAGATAGTGAGCATAATTCTCGTGGTTCAGTGTATGGAGAACCATCCTCTTATGGTACTTCATGCACCATACCCAAGTCTTATGGTCACTTCTCTTCAATGCCTTCACCTTTTTCTTATTCGTCTCCGGTCCCACCAGGACTGAGGAGTAATGGAAAACAATGTTTGTGTTGTCGTAGCACCGAGCACATTTTGAAAGATTGCACATAATTTCAGCTCCAGTTGGAGGAAGAGGATGAACCGGGTATCTGATTCGTTCCATCCACCTCTTAATTTGCTGCCCCTTCTGATTCTGATGATATATTCGTAGTACCACCTTGTCTGGGTGACTGCTGCGGATATACCCATCAGACTTTTTGCTGATCGGTGTGACGACATTGTGGTGCCATCTCTCCTCATGCATTCTTCCCCTCTTTTGGATTCACTCTCGGAGGAACCCGCATATATTTTCTCTAATGTTTTTGTTCCTCCTCTTTATTTGCAAGAATTAACTATCCCAATTTTTAGTGAGTCAGTTGATGATGTTATGCCGGATAATAATTCAGAGCCTTAGGTTGTGCAAGACGATGACGTTATTCTCTCCAATGGAGAGTGTGCCACCTTGGAACATGATGACGCACCAAGTTCGGATAATGAAGAGATCCTTTCTGATGAGGAAGTTTTCACTTCCTTGTTGGATGAGGAGGCCCAAACCACCATCGAGGACCTCGAGCTCTCGGATTCTCCTTGCTATGAATCACATGACACTGACAATGATCTATGCTCGGATCCTGCTGGGAGTGAGACAGGGACCACTCCCCCTATTTTTTGATTATTTTAGTTTTTCATCTCCTTTATTTCTTGTTCCTCTTTATGTATCTTATCCTATGCAGGTTGAGTATTTGCAGGTGCTTCAGGAGGAATTGGAGCTTTCAGCTCGAGTAATGGATTATAGCATCCCTGTAGACGATACCTTGCTGGGGCAAGTATTTATTTTGTGGTGAGATGAGTGAGGACTAGCGCTCCTCCTCTTCTTACTTTCTATTTCCTCTACTTGTGTTGGTCAGGTATTATTATTTAGGTAGAGGGGTAACTATTTTATTGCCGTATCGGTACCCATTACTGAAACAGATAATGGAACAGTTACCTGTGTAATTTTCTTTTCATATGCCCATTATCTAGAAATGTATAGAATTTAATATGTCATGCTGGGAGGACAATAACCCCAGTAGTTATCTTACATTTCCTTCACTTTTTATTTTTCATGTCTATCTTAGTTTTAGTATTTCTTTGTATTTTGTATTTTTTTTTTTGGTTTTTGCGGAGCTCACCCCTGCAGGTGTTTATGGCAAATTTGTATTGGCAGGTTTGTAATTCTTTGTTTGGCGGACCTGCTTTTGATTTTTAACGCGTCTTCTGGTATGCTCACTAGCTGATCATTGGGTAACCTCTCCCCTTGTCTCTATCTGAATTTAATTTCAATATCATATACTGCGTAGCTTAGTTTAAGTCTGGGGGAGAGCTAATATTTGTTACCTTTTGCACGCACACATTTCATTTGCATACTAGAAGCTTTTATTATTTTATTTTGATTAGTTTATTGCATTGCACACCACTACACCCACATAATCATTTTGTCCCGGTTGAGCTTTGTACCGTTCCTAACGTCTTATCCTCTCTAGCCCCGTTGTGTCTACCCCTTCTTTTTATTCAACTCCACCATTATTTCACCAAAGCCTCATAACTTATCCTAGTCGCACACCCAAGTCGAGCTTTAGTGTTTTTCATTTTCATTTTGGGGGTGTTGATGTGGTGATATTCTTTGTGAATATGTGGATATGCTCCCAAGTTTTTATTTGCTGAAATTGTTAAAATAAAAAAGATGATTTGAAAAAATATATAAAAATGAATTGTGAAAAAGAAAAGTGAAAAGAAAAATTATAATTGAAAATTCTTTTTGAGATGAGACTGTATTTGGAGTAGGTTGTGCACACACCAATTTTTTTAAAAAAATTAAGTCTTATTTATCTTTATTTACCTCACCGAAACCCAAGCCCCATCTCTTCACCTAAAGTCCTACAAATTCTCGCTTGAGTCGAACTAGTACCGTGGAGAGAGTGTGAACGGGCAAGCGTATGGTCCCCGTCATTGATGGATTTCTCTGGAGGTGATCCTTAGCCCCAGTCTTTGGCAATTCTCACCTGAGTGGCCTGCCTACTTTCTCCCTACGCGTGATCAGAAGATTCACTGTGATTCCATTTTTTAGTTGTAATAAAATATTGATACACATTGTGAAAATTATAAAATATTTTGTATACTTAGAAATTTTCTCTATTATATTTTTACGCGCGCGAGCATGAGACTTCCCATGGTACTCCATATCTCAATTTCTATGTTAGCTAGTTTATTTTCCCTATCTGCATAGATTTTGTTTGCTCGGGACGCCCAAACAGGTTAATCTGGGGGGATAAAATGCGGGTTGTGATAGCGACTCCTCGGCCCCCTGCCTTATCAGGAAGATTGACTCAGGACTCTTCTTCCTCTTCTTGGTGGTGGAGAAGCGAAGTTGAAAGCTCCGGCTCAAGTCCTTGAACTCATAGATAAATCTCAGTGGGAGTTGGTGGAACCAGTCCCTTGCCTTGTCCTTCAACGTATTCGCGAAGAGGTGACACTTGAAGGCAACCGTCATCGGCCTGATTGAGATGGCATCCTCAAACCACTTCAGGTGCTGGACAGGGTCATCCTTCCTAGTATAGTAAGCCATGTCAGGCTCTCTGAACCCCTCGGGAACGGGAGTTGAGATGATCAGCTCGCTGAAGGGTGACCTCCTGAGTGGTGGTCTCACAACCTCTACTCGCGCGACCTTCTTTCCTGGAAGGCTAGCACTCACCGGGCTGGGGAACAACTCCCGGCTGGTAAGATCTCACTCTACCCCCTCTCCCATCTTTTCCTTCCCGGGCCTTCTTCCTGGTGCACTCCCTTCTCCCCCGGCTGGGGTCATCTCGCCTAGATCCCTAGGAGGCAGCTCGCCGAGACTCTTGGGAGCTAAGTCCTGAGGGGTGGGAGTTGAGCAATTAACTCGAGGAGCAATACTTCACATCATCTCCATGATGCCTTGGATGGATGCCATGAATTAATCCCTTCCTACGAAGGGTGATGGGTTGGGGAGCTCGCCGAGATCATCATTACCTCCCTGATCTCCGGCAACGGCACTCTCCCGAGATCTTCTGTGCTAGTCACTCTCCATGCTCACCGCACAAATATGTTGAAACCAAAAACCTTATCTCTCATGGAGTTTGGGGTCCCAAAAAATGGGTGACCTCACACCTACTACACTCAGGAGAATATCACAGGCCAAAGACCCAAGAAGCTAGGAACAGACCCTCGACACTAGCGTGGATGTCCCAGCTCACACCCGAAAGACCTTTGAGATCTCACCCTACCTAGCAAATACTGAGCTAGGTGCCTTGGAGGATGAAGGAAGAAGATGAAGTGGTGAAGAAGTCCTCCTCTCCAAGGCACACCTAAGGGTCTATTATAGTTTTTTTGGGAACGGCCTGCAAATAGCAAAACTCCACTGCTATGAAATTACTAACATGCCCCGGTATGGATGGGAACATGGTCGGGCGAGATCCTCCAGCCTGACGAGCTGTCCAAGGAGGCTGACGAGCAGTCCTTGGAGGCTGACGAGCTGTCCCAGGAGGCTAACAAGCTGTCTTAGGAGGCTGACGAGCTGTCCTAGGAGGTTGATGACCTGTCCTAAGAGGATGACGAGCTGTCCCAGGAGGCTGACGAGATGTCCCAGGATGCTGATGAGCTGTCCCAGGAGGCTGACGAGCTGCCCTGGGAGGCTGACAAGCTATCCCATAAGGCTGACGAGTTGTCCCAGGAGGCTGACGAGCTGCCCCAGGGGGCTAACAAGCTGGCCCAGGGGCCTGAAGAGCTGTCGTAGGGGGCTGACGAGCTGCCCTAGGAGGTTGACGAGCTGTCCAAGGCGGCTGACGAGCTATCCCAAAAGGCAGACGAGCTGCCCCTGGAGGATGACGAGCTGCCCGAGGGGGCTAACGAGCTATCCCAAGAGGCTGATGAGCTATCCTAGGAGGTTGAATAGCTATCCCAGGAGGCTGACATGATGTCCCAAGAGGTTGACAAGCTGTCCTAGGAGGCTGACGAGCTGCCATAGGAGGTTGACGAACTGTCCTAAGAGCCTAAAGAGCTATCCCAGGAGGCTGACGAGCTATTCGGGCGAGCTGGATGAGCTGGTCGGGCGAGCCGGGCGAGATGGATGGGCGGAGGTAAATACAACATCCCCCTACTAGTATATTATGAAGATCGACCCTAAATTTGCCCCAAAGTGTAAAAAACTCTTAAAAAGCTTAAAATTGCGCGGCAAGCCATGCGCCTTCTAGAGGGACCCAGCTCCGTGAATACGGGGTTGTACAATTCGTATCCGTGAATAGATTCAAAGAGCTCGCCCGCTCTAGGTTAACAAGGAATGGACCACCCGCCGAGCTGGGTTCACAACCACATAGTTCGCGCACGAGCCGCCTCTTCTCTTGCACTTCAATTTTTGTTTGTTATCATATATATTTCGTCTTATCTTTATTTCCATAGGAAGTGCACTCTTAGGCCCGTGGTTGTATATTTTTGTTACTTTTATGGATTGTACGTCTTATTGTGATTGCCTGGAATGTCTGCACATATCAGTGGTTTGATTTCCTGCTAGTACAATGGTCATGTGAGTGTTCTGGTATTGTTTGGGAATGTTTGTAATCCTAAGGGCAACTGATTGTGCGTTTTTACACGCGCGCAGTCAGTGGACTCCTTAGCGCACGATCGCTGGTCGTGCGCGGTCAGTTCAGCGAACCCCAAACGGTACAGGAAAATTGCGCACGATCATTGGATCTTTAGTGCATGACCATTGGTCGTACACCACTGATCGTGCGTGCTATTCTCTATTTTTCCAAGTTCTGTCTGGGGAAAACGCACTATCACAGGACACAGTGCGCACGACCATTGTGCGCCACTGATTATGTGCATTGATTTCAATTTTTACCATGTTCCGCCATGCCAATATGCATGATCACTGGACATAGTGCACAACCATAGGTCGTGTGCCACTGATCATGTGCAATATAATTTTTGCAATCTATAAATTCGGTGGTTTCGCCCTAATTCTTAATTCTGGACTTTTTCTCGGACGTTTTCGTCTCTGAGGAGGGTTCCGCCAATTTCCTTCTTCCTCCACCGTATGGAGGGGCTCCGAGCAAGCTTTCAATGCCAAATTCAAGTCGGAGCTTCCTCTCAGCTTCCTCCTTCATCCTTGAGCTTCAAAAAGGGTTTGACCTAGCTTTCACCATCAAGATCTTAGGAGTTTGTGTCATCCTCCTCCGGATCGTGACACGAAGAAGACGGGTCCATTAGGAGTTAGTGACAGCCTCCTCTACCCCGGACGCTGTTGAGGACAGAGCTAGGACGCATATTGACAACCCGACGATTCCTTCCATGAATCCTCAGCAAGACTTCGGATACGGTCGATTTTGCACACTCTTCTTCTTTTATTGTTGATAGTGTAGTTTGATCTCGTTGTATTTGATGAAGTGTGTATAACTTTGTTGGTACCCTAGATGTGATTTGGCTTATGTAATCCCTTTCCAGCCCCTCTTGATCCATATAACTATATATGATCATGTTTAGACTTTGTTTAGTCTCCCTAGGGCAGTTTATATCTGACCTAGAGTTTAGAATAGAAGTTGTAGAATGAATTTTTAGTTAAGGTTCTTTTTCCGTTCGACCATCGTCGAACGAGGCCTCGCGATCGTCGATCAGTGGTCGACGATAGCAGGGCTATAGAATCGTTGAAGTCAAGACAATTATCGTCGACCGATGGTCGACGATCTCAGAGCAAGCTTATTATGCTCTGAAGGATGGTCGACGATCTGCTATCAGCAGTTCGACGATCGTGGTCTTGTGTCACGATATCTGTCTCGACAGATCTCTGCCTTAGTCGTCGACATCATGAGATGTTCGACGATTTCTGTGTTAACAGATTTTCTGCTTTAGTCGACGATATCTTGAGCTGGTCGACGATTGCCGTTCGACGATTTTTGTTTCGACAGATTTCTGTTTTCAGTCGACGATCTGTTAGCTAGGTCGACGATCATCGAACCCCTGTTCGACGATTTCTGTCTGTCTTTAACAGTTTGTATTTATTTTATTCCTTGGCTTATTTCCAAGTGTTTTAGCGTGTGGTTAGAAAGATTTTCTGAAAAATGTTTTTGCTAATTTATGGCTTAAATTCAAATGAATTACTTACCAAATATGTCAAGCATAAATTACGGGATTTCGTATTTTGATAAAGCATTTTTGTCTTATTATACAAAATATATTGCCAGGCTGTATTCTAGCCGTTGGCGGTGTATGCTATTTCCAAGAACGATAAATCTTTATGCTGAGATATTTTCCTATTCATTTATTTCCTTATTGGGACTGACAGAGAGCTAATAGGTCATTCTATTCCTATTGCTATATTCTATTTTGAGATAATCTGTTGCAGGGCTCGAGAATTCAAATCAATAGAGCCGTTTCAAAAGATAAACGAGAAGACATATTTAAGAGAGATTTTTTTCTCAGAATAATAAGAAGTTACAGTAACAGAGAGATTTTAGTGTGCTGCATTCTTTCAAGCTTCTCCAGAGCAACTCTTCACAATCTCACAATCAGAAGAAGAAAAGCTTTCCTGAAGCAAAAGTCCAAAGCAATCTATTTCATTCTCAAGTCTCCTGAGCATCTGCTTAGAGTTTTTCAAGACTTCAGAAAGAGCTCCAGATCTGCTTCACGTGCTCCAGAATCTGAAGACCTGATAAAAATCAGTCTACAGATCTCTGAGGATTTAGTTTCAGTTTATCTGAAACTCCTTCATCCTGAAGCAAAGGCTTTCCCTGGACTTTCACTGAGCCAGGGGGAGACTTTGATTCTTTAGAGAATCCACAAGCCTTCTCTAATCTGTATTAACAATAGAGAAGACAATCTAACCCTCTCAACCCCTTTGTAAAAAGAGTTTGTTCACATCTCTTCAAAAGTGAACGTTGGTGACAGGGCACCTTATCAACAACCTGTGGTTGAGCATCCTTATCAAAAGCTCAAAGGGTCTGTTTGATCTACCTGAATCAGATCATTGGTGGCAGGGCACCTTAGCAAAAACCTGTAGTGGATTCCTACCAGGGTGGTAGAAGAGTGGAGTACCTATTAAGAGGGAACCACTATATATCCTGTGTCTCTGGCTGTTTTGTTTAAATTGCTTATTCTGTGGCTGTGATAGAACTACCTAGGATTGCTATTTGCTGTGATAGGTTTATAGTTAATCTGAAATTTCAGTTAACTCTCTCACTTGTGCACTTCACTGTGTTAGGCTCTTAGGGTTCAAGTATCAGATTATTTTATTCCGCAAATCAACTCCAAGGGAGCTGACTAGTTATTCATAAAATTTGAATACTCTATTCACCCCCCCTCTAGAGTAGTTTACAACTTATCCCCTCACTTTCAATTGGTATCAGAGGGAGGTTAGCTGTTCATACAGGCTAACACCTGAGTTAAAAGATCCTGTGATAAGTTGTTTCCTGATACCATTCACAAACACTTTCACACATGGCCCAGTCTAAGGATTATTCAAGCACCAGACCTCCTGTATGCAACTTGCCAAGTTTGGCATATGGAAGGCCAGGATAAGACTATACATGAATTCTATTGATGAAGATATCTTTTCTTCTATTTTGACAGGACCACCTGCTAGGCCTGCTGCTGCTTCCACTTCTGCTGATCTCAGTGCTGTGCCACCACCTGACTACAATGAAACTTACAAGAAGGCAAAAGCAGCTGATGCTAAAGCAATGAATATCCTAGCTCAGACAATGTCTGATGAGATATTCCAGAAGCTTGCTGAATGTACCTCAGCCAAAGCTATGTGGGATTCCCTCAACCACATAGTTGCTGGCTCAGCTGATGAGAGGAAGGACAGGAGATCCAATCTCACCTCTCAGTATGAAAATTTCAAGAAGGATGATGCTGAAGACATTGACACAATGTACACAAGACTCAGTTCAATAATAAGTGAACTGAGGTCTTTGGACAAGGAGATAACTTTGTCAGAAGTAAATGACAAGATCCTGATGTGCCTTCCCATCTCTTGGGACTCAAGGATATGGCCCATCAAGGATGGAAGAAACACTGTGGAACTCTCCACAGAAGCTCTGTTGGGAAAGCTCAAGTCATATGAGCAAACTCTAAAGAGCAGAGCTGCTGCAATTGAAGTAAAAACTCCTACACCTACAAAGAAAGAGCACTCTCTAGCTCTTAAGGCGGCTGAGACTTCTGAAGGAAGTCAATCAAATGAGGAGTTACTGGCACTCATTGCCAAGAGGTTCTTCAACATGGGAAGAAGAGACCTCAGAAAGAAGTTCTCCAAGCATGAGGACAAACCAAGGTATGACAAGACTCCATCTAAAGAAATCATTTGTTATGTTTGCAGCAAGCCTGGACACATTGCCCCAGATTGTCCAGAGAAGAAACACAAGGAGAAGAAACATGAGAAAGAGTACAGGAAGCACCACTCCAAGTCCTCATCACACAAATACAAGAAGAAGGACAAGGGATTTGTGGCTGCTACCTGGAGTGAAACAGAAGAGGATACCTGCTCCTCTAGCTCCAATGATTCAGAAGAAGAAGAAGAGAAGAAAGCCAAAGAGGTCTGCCTCATGGCTATTGATGCCTGCAGCTCTCTGTCAGCTGCAGAGAATTCTGAAGAAGAAGGAGACAATGAAGAAGATTCCTTTATGGAAGACCAGGTAATCGACTCATTTGATTTCTCATCTCCTGAGTTCAAACTAAAATTTAAAACTCTATGTTTAGATTTACTATTATCTGAAAAAGAAATTAAGTCACTTAGATTAAAAATAATGGAACTAGACATGGAAGGTACTGAAATAATCAGATTAGAAAAGGAATTAGAAAGATTAAGAGAAGAAGTAACATTCTTAAAATTAGAACTAGCTAAATCTAAGAGGTTAGAAGAACAATTAAATGGCAGAAGCCTTAAATTATCTGAAATAACCTGTATAGCAAACACTAGGGTTGGTAATGATAAACTAGGCTTAGGTGCTACACCTAGTGAACCCATCCTCCTCACAAAGGAGAGATTTAGCACTCCAGTAAAATTTGTTTCTGAATCAGGAATAAAGAATACTGAGGAAATTGAAAAATGCAAGAAAATTCAGAATAAGATTAAGAAAGAGAATAGGAAGAAAAAATTTCTAGCTTTACAAAAATCGTCGAACATTAATCGACGATCGTCAAACCAATCGTCGAACGTCTATCGACAATCGCTGAACACCTTCACCAAGTATGATATCTTTGGTGCAGGAGATCGACGATCTCATCTTGAGTCGTCGACCAGTGATCGACGATCGTGGAATCCAGAACATAGCACTACTACAAATGGTCGACGATATGGCTTGCGATCGTCGACCGTGGATCGACGATCTGGACTTAAGCTGGAAAATAAATTTCAAACTTCCAGATGTGCAAATCCCAATCACTACCCTAGGATGTTTAATCCTTCAACTGAATGGATTATCCTACCTAGGAGATCACACCCTTTAGGATATAAATCTAAGCCTGCAAAATCTTTTATATCTAGTTTTTCTTTTGTGAAGAATACTAGACCCAAGGTAACCTGGGTCCACAATGTATAATTGATATCTTTGCAGGTGAAGACCTATCCAATCATACATGACAAATGGTATCTGGATAGTGGATGCTCAAAGCATATGACAGGAAAGAAGAAGAATCTGTCAGGGTTCAAAGCCAAGCTGGGACCAAAAGTTGTATTTGGGGATTCCAGCTGTGGACAGACTGAAGGGTATGGCAGCTTCACCATAGGAGCTGTAACATTCAAGAAGGTTGCGTATGTCTCCGGACTAAAGCACAACCTAATCTCAGTAATTCAAATGTGTGATGCTGGGTACAAGGTATGGTTTACTGACACTGCTTGTAATATTGCTTTAAATAATACTGTTGTGTTAGTAGGTATTAGAATTGGTAATGTTTATGTTGTAGACTTTAACTCATCCAAATCTGAAATATGCTTATTTAATGAAGTAACCAGTAATAATACCCTTTGGCATAAGAGACTTAGTCATGTAAATTTGAAAAACATTTCTAGGTTGGCTAAATACAATCTTGTAAGAGGCTTACCTTCTTGCCCCTACAAGAAGGAAGGCCTTTGCAAAGCTTGTCAATTAGGTAAGCAAACAA
This sequence comes from Platanthera zijinensis, assembly GCA_039513925.1. Classification (NCBI taxonomy): domain Eukaryota; kingdom Viridiplantae; phylum Streptophyta; class Magnoliopsida; order Asparagales; family Orchidaceae; genus Platanthera; species Platanthera zijinensis. The sequence continues at coordinate 119,287,773 of CM077084.1, forward strand.
GAAATAGCTTTAAATCAGTTAATAAAAGTGATTCTCCCAGGATCCTGTACTTGCTACATTTGGATTTGTTTGGTCCTATTGCTGTACAGAGTCTTGGAGGAAAGTTTTACACTCTAGTAATTGTAGATGACTTCTCTAGGTTCACTTGGGTATTCTTCTTGAGAACTAAGGCTGATAACTTCAAGGTTCTTACAGATTTTCTAAAGTGTATACAGAGTGAGTATTCTACTCAGATTGCCTTGATCAGAAGTGATCATGGTACTGAGTTTGAGTCTCTTCTTATGCAAGAATTCTGTGAGAAGGAAGGTATCAAACATAGCTTCTCTGCTCCTAGAACTCCTCAACAAAATGGGGTAGTTGAAAGGAAAAACAGAACCCTAATTGAAGCTGCAAGTACATTGTTGGCAGATGCTAACATGCCTCTGTCCTTTTGGGCTGAAGCAGTTAGCACAGCTAACTATGTATTGAACAGAAGTCTGATACATAAACTTAAGGGTAAGACTCCCTATGAATTACTTAAGCAAGTGAAACCTAAAATAGACTATTTTAGAGTGTTTGGCTGTGTTGCTTTTGTTCACAACAATAACAAAGAATACCATAGAAAATTTGAGGCAAAAGCTTCAATGGGAGTCTTTCTGGGATACTCTCAAGTAAGCAAAGCCTATAGGGTCCTCAATAAATCCTCTCTTAAGATAGAAGAGTCTGCACATGTCTCTTTTGATGAGACAGTCATGTATTATAAGGAGAAGGACTCTTCCTCTAATAGTACAGTGCAAGTTCTAGGAGTAAGTAAGGATTTGGAAGGTTTGAGACTCACACAGGAGAATCATCCCCAACAAACTCCTCAGGTTGCTTCTTCAGATTCTGAATCTGATGTAGAACTTCTTCAAGTGAAAGCACCTGCTCCAACAGTTGATCAAATTCCACATGAGGAATCAAATCCTGAAACTATTGAAGATCAGATCATTGTTGAACCTACTAATCTTGTCACACTTAGAGATCATCCTGTATCTCAAGTGATTGGAGACATTTCAGTAGGAGTCCAGACAATACATCAACTCAACAAAGATGTGATGTTTGCTTGTTTCCTTTCTCAGGTTGAGCCCCTAACCATTAAAGATGGTGAGCTTGATCCACACTGGATTATAGCCATGCAAGAGGAACTTAACCAGTTTGAAAGATGTAAAGTGTGGAATTTGGTTCCAAGACCAAGAGGCCAACAGATCATAGGCACCAAGTGGGTGTTTAGAAACAAGCTTGATGCCCAAAGCATAGTAGTTAGAAATAAGGCTAGGCTAGTAGCTCAAGGCTATAGACAGGAGGAGGGCATAGATTATGATCAAACTTTTGCCCCTGTAGCTAGACTAGAAGCCATTAGGATTTTCCTAGCCTATGCTGCCTATAAAAGATTTAAGGTCTTCCAAATGGATGTGAAGAGTGCCTTCCTCAATGGAGATTTAAAGGAAGAAGTGTTTGTTGAACAACCACCAGGGTTTGTTTCATCAACCTTACCCACTCATGTGTTCAAACTCCAAAAGGCTCTATATGGACTTAAGCAAGCTCCTAGAGCTTGGTATGAGACCTTAGCAAATTTCCTTCTAGAACACAAGTTTGTGAGAGGTGTAGTAGATAGAACCCTATTTATTAGACATCATAAGGACTCACAACTGTTAGTTCAAATCTATGTAGATGACATTATATTTGGCTCCACTGATCCCAAACTATGCAAGAGGTTCTCTGAACTAATGCACTCCAAGTTTGAGATGAGCAGCATGGGTGAGTTATCCTATTTCCTTGGTCTCCAAGTGAAACAGTGTGTTGATGGTATCTTCATTTCTCAATCAAAATATGCCAGAGAGCTGGTTAAAAGATTTGGAATGTCTGATGCCTCATCAATGAGCACACCTATGGCCTCAAATGCAGTTATTGATTCTGATGTAAATGGCAAGTCTGTTGATCAAAAGAACTATAGAGCCATTGTTGGTTCCCTGCTGTATTTGACTGCAAGTAGGCCTGACATAATGTTTGCTACATGCCTATGTGCTAGGTTTCAGGTCAACCCAAAGGAATCTCACTTAACTCTCCTCAAGAGGATCTTGAGATACCTTAAGGGATGCCCTAACTTAGGACTGTGGTACCCAGCTGAGTCAGGATTTGAATTAATTGGATATTCAGATGCTGATTATGCTGGATGTAGAGTTGACAGGAAAAGCACCTCAGGGACCTGTCAGTTCCTGGGAGAGAGACTTGTCTCTTGGTTTTGTAAGAAACAGGCATCTGTGTCTACTTCAACTACTGAGGCTGAATATATTGCAGCAGCTAGTTGTTGTTCACAGATCCTGTGGATTCAAAATCAGCTAGTGGATTATGGGTATACACACTCAAAAACAAAAATTCTGTGTGACAGTACCAGTGCAATATCAATTGCTCAAAATCCTGTGCACCATTCCAGGACCAAGCACATTGAGATTAGACATCATTTTCTGAGAGATAATGTGGAAAAGAACAAGATAGTAATGGAATTTATATCCACAGACCTGCAGAGAGGAGATATTTTCACTAAGCCCCTTGATGAACAAAGGCATTTGTTCTTCCTGAACCAGCTTGGTATGATTAATGGTTCAGAGTAGTGAAAATTTTGATAGTTTTGTTTTCTGTCTAAAATCGTCGAATGACTGCTCGACGATTTTCGACCAGGTCAGAACTATCGTCGACCAACGGTCGACGACAGCTCGTTCGGTAGTAAGGCAGAAATCGTCGATCAACCGGTCAACGATCTCTCCTTAGGTATCTATCGTCGACCAATGGTCGACGACAGATTTTCTGTGCTGTGTGGAGAATCGTCGACCAACATATATTGATCGACGATCGTGGTGATTGCTTGTAGTCGGTCGATATTTGACGATTAGTCAAACATTGACTATCGTCGATCATTATTCGACGACCGATTTTATTCCGGGATCGACGATCGCAGATTTGTATCTAATAGTCGATTTAGGTCTAGAGATCGTTGTCCTTCCGCTCCGTCTTTTCATATTCCATCTTCTGGCTTAGAATTCGCTCTCGAACTCTAATCCCGCGCGATTCTCTTCTCCCCTGCTTTGCTTCTCGATTCGCCATTTTCTCTCAAATCCTATGGCGATTCCTTCTGCAGTTCTCTTTGGGATGAAGTTCGACACTGGCTTCTGTGTCGACTTCGATTCTTTCAGCCGATGTGATCAACCCATCCAAGCCATTCTGCAGTTATGTGAAGATCAAGGCCTAAAGAAATTTATGTCATTCTCACCAAAGATTAATATACCAGAGATTCGAGAATGGGTATATACCTCGTCCTCCAGCGACGAAGCGATGACTGGAAAGATAAATGGAGAGGAGGTCATTCTGACTCCTGAAGTTTTGACTGAGCTGTTTGGACTGCCAACCGGAACTGAGGACTATGAGCAAAATTCAGAAGAATATGGCCGCATGCTAACTGTGATGGGCCATGCTGAGGGTATTCCAGCTAAGCTGCTAAAGATAAACCTGTCTCCAGAGTACAAGTTTCTGGCCGACCTGGTGGGCAAGGTCGTTTTGGGAAAACATTCTGCTCACGAACAACATCAACAGGCAACAATTTGCCCTGATGTCAGCTTTGGTGAATAAGGCACAGATTGCCTGGGGAAAAGTTCTGTTTGAACTAATAAGGAGAAAGAACAATCAGAAAGAAGTAAATCTTGCCAGGGTGTTGGGTGTGTTTCTATATGTGAAAGCACCCCTGCTGCTTGTTTCTGCACCCTCCGCAGTCAACGCCAGCAAGAGGTTGGACCCCTCTCTCTTCAAGAAATCTCAGAGAGTTATCAAGAAGTCAGCCAGGGTTGATCCTAACCCTCCATCAGACACAAGGGCTGATTCATCCACTCTCCAGCTTGCTGGGGAAGGCTCAGAAATTCCTTCATCCTCCCTCTTTACCCCTGCATCCTCATCTCCTGCCTTACCTTCCACACACCCTGCAGTGCCACCACAACATGCATATCTCATTCCACCTACATCTCCACCCCAGTCACCAACACCACAACATCTGGCAGCTTCAGCCAGTGTTGACATGGTGACTGCTACCATCCTCACGCACCTCTCTCAACATGAATCCCACACTCATGTTGATGTTCACCCATCTCCACATGATTCCTTTGATAATGTGGTAGATCATACTGCTTCCATTCCATCCACCTCTACATCATCAGCATTTCAGATAACTCCTGAATTGCTTGCACATGTTGTAGAGCTCATCACTCCATCCATCCAAAAAATGATTGAGGCTGCCAATGCCCCTCTCATTGCATCCATCAAAGCCCTTACTGAAGCCATCAAATCATTTCCACCCTCTGCTGAGCCCTCTTCAGTAAGATGCATGACTCCAGTTCCCACTGAAGTCATGCAGGGGGAGATGTCTGTTGAAGTGGTCTCAGGTGATGCCTTGGCCCTTCAGGACAACTCTTCTCTTCCCCTTTCAGCAATTGTAGAAGAATCTCAAGAGCTTCCAAAGCATCCAGAAGGTAAATCACTTCCTCTAAAGGTTATAATCAGGATTTTAAATTGATATCTTTATCTAACAAGGACATTCACTCCCTAGTGAATCAAGCTTCTGACGAAGAAATCCCTGAGAAAGATAATGAAGTAGTCCCCATGGACATTGGTGAAAAATCTCCATTGAACACTACTGATACAGAAGTAGTGGTTCAACAATTTGAGAATGTTGCTGCTCAATCTGATGGTATAATGTTATTTAAGATTCTAATTAATTCACTCTAACTTGGAGTTAATTTCTTATTCCTTCCTATCTCATCTCAGCTGCTGATGATCCTGCATCAGTATTACAAGATGTTGCTGCAAATTCCATTGAAGATTTGGAATCCTATCTTAACCTAGACTGTGAGTCCTCACTCACATCTACTCCTCTTGTTCCTTCTTTTCAAGAGAAAATGGTCTCTTATAGACCTGAGTACCTTGATGACCCCTTGGTCAAGGACTCTCTCTTCTTTTCCTGTATAGCACTCCTCGTGTGTCTTGCAGAGGTGTCTATCCCTGATGTCGCTAAACATCTAGAAGGAATTATAACCTCCTTCCTAGATGCAAAGTGGTATCCTGTGTAGATCTTCAGGTAACTCTATCAATTACCTGTTGTTGCTCACCTTGGGGGGAATATTTTATTCCCACTTGGTTGTTAACCTATCTTTCTTTGTATGCAGGCACAATCAACACTGCTGCTGCTGCTGCTGCTGAAGAAGCTGAGGCCGTGCTAGATTTACCAGAAAAAGCCTCCAAGATGACTGAAAAGGAATCAAGCTCAGGTACTCTAAACCTAGAACAATTTATAGCCTTTGTGGCTGAGAATATTGCCTCTGAGTACATTGAAGGGTTGGCTAATTATCATTTGGATTCCCTAGCCATCTCTCTAGAAAAAGCATCTGCCCCTGCAGATATTGTCATCTTTTCTCCTCCTATCCTTACCTATCCTCTATCCATTCCTTCTACTGCAGAACTGGTCCCCAGGATAGTTCCTGACTTGTATCCTAAATCAGATCTCTGGAAGAGCACTCCAAATGTTGATCTTGATGCCCTCCTTGAGCAAGATGCCATTGAGGAAGCAAGAGAAAGAGAAGATAGAGAGAAGCAGAAGGCTGAACATGCTATAGCTGCCAAGGATATCCCAAATCTAGACTTTGATGATTATGCCGGCAGAACCTCATCTCACTCCTCTGATGATGATGACTCTGAGGATTCTGATAGCTCCCAGAAAAAGAAAAAGGCTGTATCCAAGAAAAGGAAAGCATCTGCTCCTCCTACTGCCAATCCAAACAAGGATGTTCCATATTTCATTCTGAAGGGAATTGATCCCAAGAGCAAAGAATTTCGACCCTGGATGAGGCTCTCAAAGAATCAGACAAGAGAGAAAAAGAGATCAAAAAGATATGACACCCCTATTCAGAAATTCCCCCCCAGAGGTCCTCCTCCACCTCCTGGTGCTGGAGCCTCTGGAAGTCTCTCTTCTGCCCCATCTGCAAGATCAGCCAGCTCTAACATTCATCAGTCCTACCAGAGAAGGAGTAACCAAAGCCAGGGAGGCCAAGATGTATCAGGACAAGGAAGAAAAAGAAATGAAAATGTTCTCATGGAACAAATAAAGGAGATGACTTTTCAGCAACCTACCTTCTCTCCTCCTCCTTCTCCTAAAAAGAAAGTTCCAGAATGGAAACCTTCTCCTCCCAGGAGAGGTCCATCCTCCTCATCAAGGAAACCTGCTGCTGCTGAGACAATTGAAACAAAAGGAAAAAGAGTGGTCTATTCAGAGAAATCCCACAAGAAGTTCATTGAACTTGCTCCTCCAAGATCTCTTTATGCTGAAACTAATCCTAAGAAGGCTGCACAAATTCCTTCTGACTCAAGCAAAATAGCCACAGCTCTTCAAAGGAACATGGAGATTGCAGCTCAAGCTGACTCTGACAGACCACCCTCTCCATCAGATATGACTGAATCTGAAAGAATTGCCTCTATGGCAAGATTTAAGGAATCTATTGCACTAAGCATGATGGAGAGAGCCAAAGCTCAAGGACTAGACCCTACAGCATATACAACTATGTCCGAATTCAGAGAAAAGGAACTCAGCAAAATTCAAGTAAACTCTGAAATTTTCAATACTGAAGAATACATGAAATTGCACCCTGCTGCAGTTCTACCAAGCTATGCTGAAAAGAAAATTATTGGTGAACACGATCTAATGCTATCCAAAAGACAAGCAGCAAATCCAAACAGAGAAATTATCTTCAAACCAGCTGTAATCCCTAAGAAATCATCTGATGCTAAAACCTCTGATAAATCTGCTTGATACTTTAGTTCTGCTGATTTATGGTTTTTTGTTTTCCTGTGGATTGCCTGTGATTTAAATTTTTGGTTAATATCTGCTTTTGTTATTGTGTGCATTACTTTTTAGATCGAATTGGATAACATAACCCAAATAGGGGGAGATTGTTGGTACCCTAGATGTGATTTGGCTTATGTAATCCCTTTCCAGCCCCTCTTGATCCATATAACTATATATGATCATGTTTAGACTTTGTTTAGTCTCCCTAGGGCAGTTTATATCTGACCTAGAGTTTAGAATAGAAGTTGTAGAATGAATTTTTAGTTAAGGTTCTTTTTCCGTTCGACCATCGTCGAACGAGGCCTCGCGATCGTCGATCAGTGGTCGACGATAGCAGGGCTATAGAATCGTTGAAGTCAAGACAATTATCGTCGACCGATGGTCGACGATCTCAGAGCAAGCTTATTATGCTTTGAAGGATGGTCGACGATCTGCTATCAGCAGTTCGATGATCGTGGTCTTGTTTCACGATATCTGTCTCGACAGATCTCTGCCTTAGTCGTCGACATCATGAGATGTTCGACGATTTCTGTGTTAACAGATTTTCTGCTTTAGTCGACGATATCTTGAGCTGGTCGACGATTTCCGTTCGACGATTTCTGTTTCGACAGATTTCTGTTTTCAGTCGACGATCTGTTAGCTAGGTCGACGATCATCGAACCCCTGTTCGATGATTTCTGTCTGTCTTTAACAGTTTGTATTTATTTTATTCCTTGGCTTATTTCCAAGTGTTTTAGCGTGTGGTTAGAAAGATTTTCTGAAGAATGTTTTTGCTAATTTATGGCTTAAATTCAAATGAATTACTTACCAAATATGTCAAGCATAAATTACGAGATTTCGTATTTTGATAAAGCATTTTTGTCTTATTATATAAAATATATTGCCAGGCTGTATTCTAGCCGTTGGCGGTGTATGCTATTTCCAAGAACGATAAATCTTTATGCTGAGATATTTTCCTATTCATTTATTTCCTTATTGGGACTGACAGAGAGCTAATAGGTCATTCTATTCCTATTGCTATATTCTATTTTGAGATAATCTGTTGCAGGGCTCGAGAATTCAAATCAATAGAGCCGTTCCAAAAGATAAACGAGAAGACATATTTAAGAGAGATTTTTTTCTCAGAATAATAAGAAGTTACAGTAATAGAGAGATTTTAGTGTGCTGCATTCTTTCAAGCTTCTCCAGAGCAACTCTTCACAATCTCACAATCAGAAGAAGAAAAGCTTTCCTAAAGCAAAAGTCCAAAGCAATCTATTTCATTCTCAAGTCTCCTGAGCATCTGCTTAGAGTTTTTCAAGACTTCAGAAAGAGCTCCAGATCTGCTTCACGTGCTCCAGAATCTGAAGACCTGATAAAAATCAGTCTACAAATCTCTGAGGATTTAGTTTCAGTTTATCTGAAACTCCTTCATCCTGAAGCAAAGGCTTTCCCTGGACTTTCACTGAGCCAGGGGGAGACTTTGATTCTTTAGAGAATCCACAAGCCTTCTCTAATCTGTATTAACAACAGAGAAGACAATCTAACCCTCTCAACCACTTTGTAAAAAGAGTTTGTTCACATCTCTTCAAAAGTGAACGTTGGTGACAGGGCACCTTATCAACAACCTGTGGTTGAGCATCCTTATCAAAAGCTCAAAGGGTCTGTTTGATCTACCTGAATCAGATCATTGGTGGCAGGGCACCTTAGCAAAAACCTGTAGTGGATTCCTACCAGGGTGGTAGAAGAGTGGAGTACCTATTAAGAGGGAACCACTATATATCCTGTGTCTCTGGTTGTTTTGTTTAAATTGCTTATTCTGTGGCTGTGATAGAACTACCTAGGATTGCTAGTTGCTGTGATAGGTTTATAGTTAATCTGAAATTTCAGTTAACTCTCTCACTTGTGCACTTCACTGTGTTAGGCTCTTAGGATTCAAGTATCAGATTATTTTATTCCGCAAATCAACTCCAATGGAGCTGACTAGTTATTCATAAAATTTGAATACTCTATTCACCCCCCCTCTAGAGTAGTTTACAACTTATCCCCTCACTTTCAAACTTGATATACGTTTCTGTACAATCATGTCTATGTGATTTTATATTTACGTTATTTTCTTGAGGTTCTCCATTATCCATCCTCCACCACACAGTTCCACACTAGCAATTGCTAGTGGCATATGTAGTGAAGAGGTGCTCATGACCCTCATTCCGCCATTCTCACCACCTCATCTGCATGCCTGCTCATCCATTCGCCTAACGATTCGGTGCATAGCGGCCCGTGTAGTTTTTCATCCTCCTGGCGAAGCATTGCATAGCGGCATTGCATATGAGTAGTTTATTATTGTTTTACTTTCTTTTTCCGCAAACACTCAAAACCCCCTTCGTAAACACCGACCTAAGGAATTCAATCTCAAGTCCTCCTCAAAATTAACTCCACCTTACTGTGTTCCTTGAGAGATCGATACTTGGGAAAATTCGTCCTGTTTATATTACTTGTGTGACCGGTACACTTGTCGTAGACCACATCAACTATGTCATCTGCCTGTTCTAAAATTGTATGGCTTAAGGGGTTGTGAGGCAAACTTAGAGTTCCATAGCTTACCCCTACTCCTCTTCATGTTGATAATACTAGTGTTATTCAGATAACTGCCAATTCAGTGTTTTGGGAGCACACCAAACATATAGACGTGGATTGTCATTCCATTCGGGAAGCCTTTGCTCGCCACAAAAAAACTATTTCATATATTTCTACTAAACACCAAACAATTGATATCTTCACTAAGGCTCTCTCTCGTTCTCTCCATCAATTCTTGATTGACAAATTGATGCCTCTTGATTGTCAAACATTAATATGAGTGGGCATGTTAGCAGAATTAATAGATGCATATGTGCTGGCTGATTAACTGTTGGATATGAGCTGGCCAACTCTATAAACACGACATTTATTCCTCATTTCTTGAATCTAGTTATACATAGAAGTGTATATTATATACAATTGATAGGCGTTTGATTAGTCCTGTGTAATAGCTTATTTTTTGTATTGTAATTAGCCCAATAGCTTCTATGTAAAGTGGGCTACTCTCACAAGGAGGGCATTCAAAACAAAAATCTAATTTGATAACCCTAACTTGAGAACAATTAAGGTATCCAATTTTCATCCACTTTTGTCTCTCTTATTTCCAATTTGACTTGGATTTAGGAGACCTTGACAAATTCTAAAAAGGAAGCTCATTTGATATGCTCCCTGGTGTATGGTCGGATTTTTTGAGATTGTTGTCCACCTTCATTGTTCTCAACAACCATTTAGTAAGGTCCAACAACATCAATACAACTAATAAAATATACACACTACGTAAGTTGTTTAAGGAAGTTGTAGCACGTTTTATTGTCAATGTATGGATGACAATTAATCTGAGTCGACTACGTCACACGTGTCATGAAACAAAGTCTTACTGTGGATGATTGGAACACAAGTGATGTTGGTGCAAATCATGTTGGAACTATGATATATTTCGTGTTGGGGATGAATTCAAAATATGCATCAGTAAAGATGAGTGTGATAGAGCTTTCATTAGAGGCAGATGAACCACATCTATTAAAATATAATTCTCTTTTCCTCCAAAAACATAGTTAACATTCTTAGAAAGTGTAAGACAACAGTCAACTCATTTGTCATCAATCCTTCTTTTAATTCCTTTTAACTAGTACTATTGATATGTTAAACTAATGTGCTCTTTGGGACAACTTATGTTGATGAATAAGCTAGTAATTGAAAAGTATGTTTGAATTAAGATTTTAAAAAAGCAATGATAAATAAGTAGTACACTGTTTTGATAGTTTATCCATAAGTATTGATCTAAAGTTTCATTCATAAGGGTCCGGTCAATTGGATGCATTTTTTTGTCCGAGCGTAATTTTTTTGCCCGGACGCGATATTTTCGCTCGGGCGTAATTTTTTCACGTGGGCGCGGGCACATTATTTTGCCCGATCACGATTTTTTTGCACGGGCGTGATTTTTTCGCACGGGTGAGAAGTTTTCGCACAGCTGCGAATTTTTCGCACGGGCACGATTTTTAACCCGGGCATGTTTTTTTTGCACGAGCGCATTTTTTTGGCCATGGATTGTTTTTTCGCCCGACCACGTGTTGGATCTTGTTTCCACAATGACCTGAATTTGAAGAAGTCCTCCTAAAACTAAGGTGAATTGCAGTTGTATTTGATTTTGTGTTTGAGTTCTGTATGCAGGATCTTATTGCCATGTGTAGACCAATGTCAGTCTATAATAGGTCACCAAACACAGGACCAAACAATGTAATTCCTCATTGTGTGATCCAAGGTGTTGACTCATGTATAGCCTCTCTATTGGGATACACTTCATCAACATGCACTTGGATTGGTGGACTGAAGTAATTAAGTCTATCTCAGAAGAAATTCTCTAAGTCCACATACTCAAGTACTTCCTCAGTATACTCGAGTAGATTGGACCACATACTCGAGTGAATTCTCAATATACTCGAGTATAAAAGCTTATACTCGAGTAGACTTTCTTTTACTCGAGTAAGTGATAACTCATACTCGAGTAGTTCCCTGATATACTCATGTAAGTGACTGTACTCGAGTAGATGATTTTCATACTCGAGTAGGCTTGAGATTACCCGAGTAGTTTCGTATGTACTCGAGTATGTGAGTTCGATATACTCGAGTATACCAATGAAGTACTCGAGTAGATCAGCTCTTTACCCGAGTAGTTTCATATGTACTCGAGTATGTGAGTTCGATATACTCGAGTAGACCAATGAAGTACTCGAGTAGATCAGCTCATACTCGTGTAGCTCACTCATATACTCGAGTAGATTTATTTTGCCTTCAGAATTTCTCTAAGTCCAGAAATTGCAGCTTATTTCAAATCCTCTATTATGATTGGTCCACGTGTACGTAATTATGCTTATGACCGTTACAGAAGTACTATAAATAGGTCTTGTCAAGTCGACAAACCCTAAGAAGAAAAAATAAGAATTCTGAATCTGATTTTATCGCCGACATCGGGAAGCCGACAAGTTCACGCCGACAAAACGCTGTTCATCTTCTTCGTCGCCGGTCCTCTCCGATACAGCCATTCAGACAAGAAGTTTCAGAAGATCAAGTGATTCTCAATCGACAGATCCCGTACTTGATCCCGCTGATTCCAGGTTTCCAGATCCAAGGGTTTTCGCCTCTGTCTTCCTCGATTTATTTCCGCCGATCTCTAAAAGCTGAAGAAGGAAGAAAGATTTGAAGATCCAGATCTGAACGGTTCTGTTTGTATATTTCTTTATACAATCTCTTATTCTTGTAGGAGTCTTGACTCCGAGTTTTGTAGGAATTTTTCTCCGAGTACTGTAGATCCGTTGGGATCGAGATTTGTAGGAACGTTGTTCCGAGATGTAGGATCATTTTGATCTGAGATAGTGGAGTAGCCAAGTCTAGTGGTTTACTAGATTGGTGAGGTGGAAGTGGATGTACCCAAGATTGGGGAACCACTATAAATCCTGTGTTCTCTGTGGCTTGCTTGGTTATTTTCTGTGTATCGTTCTTACAATTTTTATTCCGCAAAAATACGCAGACCTCACCTATTCACCCCCCTCTAGGTGATTTAGGCTAACAACTTAGTACTCTCAATTGGTATCAGAGGGAGGTTCATCTTTAAAAGGTTAACACCTTGATCTGGTCCCTCCTAGTTGTCTTTCTGAGTTAATCAAGCATGGACAGAGCCAAGGATTTTTCTAAGCTCCCAGTGTGCAATAAGGCAAACTTTCCCATGTGGAAAGAGAGAATAAAACTTTACATGGAAGCTGTTGACCCCCGCTTATTCATGATAGTGGAGGAAGGACCTTATATCCCTATGATTGCCTCCACTAGTGATCCTACAAAGGAGGTGCCAAAGAGGTTGATGGATCTTGATAAGAATGAGATTGCACTTGTCTCCTTAGACAAGAAAGCCAAGAACATCATCGCAAGTGCTGTCAATGATTCTATGTTGCAAAACCTCATTCACTGCCAATCTGCCAAGGAAATGTGGCGATCTCTAATTATCTTGATGGAAGGTACAGAAGAAGTAAGGGATGATAGAAGATCCCTTCTAAATCAGAAGTATGAAGCCTTCAAGCAAGGACCAAAGGAAGCTATTGCTGACACATATGAAAATTGCTTCAAGATTGTCAATGGATTGAGGAACTACGGCAGAGTGTTCACAGATGGTGAACTAAACGACAAGTTCCTAAGATCCTTGACAAAGGATTGGGACAACAAGATATGTGCCATCAAAGAGTTTGGAAGATTAGCAGAAACTGACCCTCAGAACCTCTTCGGAAAGCTTATGTCATATGAGCTTCAAATCAATAATAGAAAAGCTGAAGAAGAGGGCAACAGCTCCTCATTCCAAGATAAGCCAGTTGCACTAAGGGAAGACAGCTCAAGAAAGGCCAAAGTCGCTTCCACTCAAGGAGACTATGAAGAAGAAGAGTCTGAGCCAAGCACCTCAGGCTCAGATTCATCAGATGAAGAGTTTCATCGTCTCTCCCGACAATTCAAGAAGTTTCTTAGCAATAAGAAACAAATGAGAGAAAATGATTCCTCGTCCAGAAGATCACGTCCTGATGGTGATCGTCACAGCAGACATGACAGGTATAAATCTATACCGAACAAACATGTTTCATCTAACGTTGTTTGTTATTCTTGTAGTAAGCCAGGGCATATAAGCACTGAGTGCCCTCTGAAGAAGAAAGAAAGAAGCTTCATTGCCAAAAAGCCAAAGACCCTCAGTGACTCTGACTCATCTGAGTCAAGTGCAGATGAAGAAGCCTACTTCGGGCTTATGGCTGTTTCTGACCAAGAGGACAAATACAACGGTAACTCCTCATATACCGGGAAGGTAAATTCTCACACACCTCTTTCTGCCTCAGATTTTGACTCAAATGGTCATGATGGCTATTCTTTTGGGGAGGATGATTTTGAATTGGTAAATCAGTATCAAGTCTTATTGACTGCATTTGACAAATGCCGGAAGGTAGTCAAATCGCAATCAAAAGAGATTGCATCCCTCAAAGAGGTGGAATCAAATCTGAGAGAGGAGATTGACCAAATGACCCCTCTCAGAGATGAAGTTCAATCTTTGAAGGAGGAAATCAAAGACTTTACTGAATTAGTAAATCATAAAGATTTTCTCCTGGATGAATTGGAAGCAAAGCTAGTCATTGAACGAAAGCTGGTTGAAACTCTCACCATGCCTACAACTGTGCTTCCAATCACTAATGGAGAAACCTCCTTTGAAAAAAGTAGCAGTATAGGACATAAATCAGCCAAAGGTAAAGGCAAGGCTATCCCAAGCCAAACTGTTGCCTCACTGACTTGTGATCCTTACAATCATGGGCCAAATAATAAGAAGATACCAAAAGCTAAAACTGGTGTAACAAAGGCCAAGGAGACCAGGAAGCCATGTACTTGTTGCAATCATGAGGCTTCCTCCTCCAAGTCAGTTGCTCTTGCTAGACCCCCCATCCATAAGGTAAAGCAAGAGAACAAGAGAAGGTACAACAGGTTTAACTGTTGGTGTTGTGGCAAGGTTGGTCACTTCGCCATAGATTGCTGGTTTAATGCCAGCTATGTTTTAACTCCTCAAGTTGATAATGTGAGAAAGACTACTCATAATGTTAACTCTCATAGGGGGAGGATACTAACAAGAGACCTAGGACCCAATCTTGTTTGGGCTCCTAAGGGATTCTAATCTTGTTCATGCAGGTATGTCCATAGGCCAATAAAGTTCTTATCTGGCAATTGGACAAGTAGTTGTTCCAGAAAAATTCTTGGAACTAGAAGATTAAGGGGGAGTTTCTAGTATCCCCTATTTAAAGAGATCAGAAAGGGGGAGAGCAAAAGGAAATGGAATTTAGAGATGATAAAGGAAGAGAAATTTTGCAAATCCAAATGAAAATTTCAGAAAGGGGGGAGAAATGCAAAACAATTCTAGTACAGAAATGGGGAGATTGTTGGAAAATTATAATAAAAAAATGTAAGACAATGCATCCTCTTTCATGTCATTTTGTTTTAATATCTCTAGCAATTCAACTTAGTAGATGGTGTTCTGACTTCTTCAAATAGGGGGAGATTGTTGGGTCTTGTTTCCACAATGACCTTAATTTGAAGAAGTCCTCCTAAAACTAAGGTGAATTGCAGTTGTATTTGATTTTGTGTTTGAGTTCTGTATGCAGGATCTTATTGCCATGTGTAGACCAATGTCAGTCTATAATGGGTCACCAAACACAGGACCAAACAATGTAATTCCTCATTGTGTGATCTAAGGTGTTGACTCATGTATAGCCTCTCTATTGGGATACACTTCATCAACATGCACTTGGATTGGTGGACTGAAGTATTGAAGTCTATCTCAGAAGAAATTCTCTAATTCCACATACTCAAGTACTTCCTCAGTATACTCGAGTAGATTGGACCACATACGCGAGTGAATTCTCAATATACTCGAGTATAAAAGCTTATACTCGAGTAGACTTTCTTTTACTCGAGCAAGTGATAACTCATACTCGAGTAGTTCCCTGATATACTCAAGTAAGTGACTGTACTCGAGTAGATGATTTTCATACTCGAGTAGGCTTGAGATTACCCGAGTAGTTTCGTATGTACTCGATTATGTGAGTTCGATATACTCGAGATACCAATGAAGTACTCGAGTAGATCAGCTCTTTACCCGAGTAGTTTCGTATGTACTCGAGTATGTGAGTTCGATATACTCGAGTAGACCAATTAAGTACTCGAGTAGATCAGCTCATACTCGTGTAGCTCACTCATATACTCGAGTAGATTTATTTTGCCTTCAGAATTTCTCTAAGTCCAGAAATTGCAGCTTATTTCAAATCCTCTATTATGATTAGTCCACGTGTACGTAATTATGCTTATGACCGTTACAGAAGTACTATAAATAGGTCTTGTCAAGTCGACAAACCCTAAGAAGAAAAAATAAGAATTCTGAATCTGATTTTATCGCCGACATCGGGAAGCCGACAAGTTCACGCCGACAAAATGCTGTTCATCTTCTTCGTCGCCGGTCCTCTCCGATACAGCCATTCAGACAAGAAGTTTCAGAAGATCAAGTGATTCTCAATCAACAGATCCCGTACTTGATCCCGCTGATTCCAGGTTTCCAGATCCAAGGGTTTTCGCCTCTGTCTTCCTCGATTTATTTCCGCCGATCTCTAAAAGTTGAAGAAGGAAGAAAGATTTGAAGATCCAGATCTGAACGGTTCTGTTTGTATATTTCTTTATACAATCTCTTATTATTGTAGGAGTCTTGACTCCGAGTTCTGTAGGAGTTTTTCTCCGAGTACTGTAGATCCGTTGGGATCGAGATTTGTAGGAACGTTGTTCCGAGTTGTAGGATCATTTTGATCTGAGATAGTGGAGTAGCCAAGTCTAGTGGTTTACTAGATTGGTGAGGTGGAAATGGATGTACCCAAGATTGGGGAACCACTATAAATCCTGTGTTCTATGTGGCTTGCTTGGTTATTTTCTGTGTATCGTTCTTACAATTTTTATTCCGCAAAAATACGCAGACCTCACCTATTCACCCCCCTCTAGGTGATTTAGGCTAACAACTTAGTACTCTCACCACGTTTCTCACCCAATCTTGAATTTTTCGCCTGATTGTTTAAGTAATTCATGACTGGGCAAAAAAAATGCGCCTGAGAGAAATACACGTCAAAGAGAAAAAGCAGACCCGTGCGAAAAATTTGCACTCAGGCAGAAAAATTGCGCCCGGGAAGAAATATTTGGCCCAGGCGGAAAAAAGTGCCCGGGCAAAAAAATGTGCAAGGGCAAAAAATGAGCCCGGGCAAAAATTCGCGCCCGAACAAATAAAATGCGCCTGCGAAAAAACGCGCCCGAATGAAAAAATTGCAGCTGAGCGAAAAAAGCACGCCCGGGCGAAAAGAAACGCTCCTGAACAAAAAAAATGCACCTGGTCAAAAAATGCACCTGGGTAAAAAATTCGCGCTCAAGCAAAAAAAAATGTGCCCGTGCAAAAAAATGCGCCCGGGAGAAAAAAACGCACACGGGAGAAAAAAAACGCGCCCAGGAGACAAAAATGTGTCCGGCCGAAAAAAACATGCCCGACCAAAAAAATCGGGCCCAAGCGAATACATTGCGTATGGGCGAATACATTGCGTCTGGGCAAAAAGATCACGCACTGGAAAAAAACCCGCGACCAAGCAAAAAATTTGTGTCCGGGCGAAAAATTCGCCCTCGGGTAAAAATATCAACTTTGAACTTTTTAAGAGATAAGCGCTTATGAGAAATCATATGCTTAACCTGAATAGTTTGTAAAAAACAGCTTATCATCCAATTTAAAATATGTGATTTTTAATTGTTGAAACCGTTATCTGCTCTCAGAGAGAGTTCGGACCCAAAGGGGGTAGTCTGCCGTTACTTATTCCGAATAGAATTTTTTGCCACTGACTTTGAACTAGGAACAGACCCTGAGCTGCAACAAGGATGTCCTGCTACACACTCGAAAGATCTGAGAGAGCTTCTCCTCCCAAGCCAAAGCTGTGTTAGGTACCTTGGAGGGCTCTTGAAAACAACCAAATCCAGAAGGAGGAAGAAGAATGCCAGAGACTGGTCTCCTCCAATGGTGCACTTAAGGGTCTATTTATAGTTTTCTAAGTCTTGTTTGTCAATAGCACAATCCAGCCTTTTGCTTTTTCTAAACACAACCTGAATTGTTCTGTCATTAGTGAAACTCCTCTATTTATGGGAACTAATAGCAGTCATATGGCTGCCACTCGCATGGGGAGGCGAGTGCCAGATGTGGCTAGACTCGCTACCACCATGGGGCTGAGGGCGAGTGCTAGCACTGATGCCCCACTCACAAATCCATTGGCTAGACCCTTGGAGAATGTGGGCTTGAGCGCTCCACTCCCCCCGTGCAACTGATGGCCTAACCTCATACGATCTGGGGAGTTCCTTCCCCACTCGCTAGTCTGACTCGTCGTAACCTAAAACTGATCTCTTTGTCTTGGTTTACCTTCAGAGGGATCTACTCTGTGAACACGGGGTTGTACACAATCCCCGCTCTTTGCGAGATTGTCCCATGCTCGGAAAGAAATGTTTAACCCCAGGTGATCGATGAGTGGTGGCTAATACTGAGGGAATCTAATGGTGCGCAACAAAATGTGCTATATATAAATGCCATCCTAGGGGAATAGGGAATACCAATACCCTCCTCTCTCCTTTTCTTGGTCACTTCATGCCTTTCACTAAGGAATTCCAAGATTGTCTTGCAAAGGTTAGGGAGATACATTAATCCAATATGGCTGAACTCATGACTTGGCTCTCCCACCGATCCTGCAGTAACCTGCTAAAGCACAAGCTGCTAAGGCAAAGCCGGACTCGGAGGCTAGTGAGCCCCCTCTCAATATTCGGCCTTCCACGATAGGACCTCGTCTCGTTTTAACATTTCTCAAGATGATCAGGGAGATATCTATGATAGCAAGTAAAACTTTCAAAGCTATCAAGATGACACCTTGATCAAGCGAAAAATGGGAACCAGGCGCAGGAACACTCAACCATAAACCAAGCTCAATAAATCGAAAACAATAGAAGGCAACAACAAGTCTTGTATTATCAACAATATTCTTTACAAGGCAGGATATACATACAAAGCAAGAACAAGCCGGGCAGACTGCCTCAGAGAACGTTGAGACCACTAACACTGTCGAGATTGCTGAGACCGCCGAGATTGCTGAGACCGCTGATACCGCCAAGCTTCTGCTGCATCGAACCTAACAGCAGAGTCCATGTTGACCATGGAAACCCCATTATTTTGTTGAACACCTTCGTCCGCTCTCTATAAGCCGCCTGACCGCAGAAGTCGCCTAGCTACCAGAGTCCGCGAACAAGCCGCTGCCGAACTGAAAAACAGACCACTGAGACCGGCGGACAAGTTATTGAATTGGGAAAGATGAAGGAAAGAAGATCGGTTGGACACAACCGCGACCTTATGCAAACCGCTGATGTTAACTGCAAGCTCCAGTGATCCCAGACCGCAGTCAGCACCAAAACCCTAGTACCTCATTGCTAGCTGCACAATCTGCAAACATCAAACCGGTTAACCTTCTGAAACTGCGCGAACAAAAAATCTGAGCCCGTAGTTTTTAACCCACGCTCAACTTATTGTTCATTCTGTTAATTATGATGTCATTGGGGGTCCTATTTATAGGCACGGAGAGGAGTGTGGTCAACGCCCTAGTAGATAGAGACACCACCCCAGCCCGCAGCTAGCACAGAGCAGCCCGCCCAGTCTGCATGGACAAGGCCGGACAATAGCCTATCCTCCTGCCATCAAGGAGGCAGGATAGAATCCAGTCCGCATCCCAGCGGACATCCCACCAGCCCGCAACAATAATGTCCATGACCAAAGGATCAGACCGCCTGGTCAACTAGAGGACAACTAGCGCGAGCTTTACAGATAGATACAACAGTCTGCCAGCTCCAATCCAGTTCGCCTAACAGTAAACTCCGCAGTTACCCCCTAATCAAACCACCAATTAAGGAGAACAAGGGCACAGGCCAGTGCCGATCTCCCGAGCTCCAAGAATAGTCTGCAAAGAGCGAACTCCACGGACTCCAACGCAGTTCGACCAGACCGTGTATAATCAACCTATCTGCATGGATGACTCTTAATGACACACCACCAGGCCGCAACATCAGACAGCTCAGGCCGCACCACAAGTCCGTAAGACTGTCTGCCCAGGCCGCGCGGTCTACCTGATCAACCATCTATTTTAACTTTAATAATTTCCATACTCCCCCTTGAAGTGAGAAGTGGTGACCAACACATCAGTCCCCGTAACCAATCAAATGGCCCCTTCGACAATGGCTTATTAAAGATATCCGCGATGTTGTCCTCGCTCTACACATGTTCAACCATAAGAGATCCATCCAACTCCTTCTCCCAAATGAAGTGGTGCTCAATCTCTATATGCTTGGTCCACGCGTTGCAAACTGGATTTTTAACCAGTTTCAGGGCCCTCTCGTTTTCACTGAGAAGAATAGTTGGACCTCGCACTTCTTTGTGGATATCCTCTAATAGCCTCCTCAGCCAGATGGCTTCCCGAGCTGTCAAGGCCGAAGCCTTGAACTTCACTTTCGTAGTAGAGATAGACAATAAGTCCTTCTTTTTTACTGCACCATGAAATACCCTCTGATCCGCAAGTGAAAACATAACAAGACGTCGACTTCCGATCGTCTGAGTCTCTCCCATAATCGGCATCAGTGTAGCCATATAAAGAAAATCTTGTGTCCCTCCTATACAAGAGTCGCATATCAGAAGTAGTCTTCATATACTACAGAATATTCCTCGCCACTACCAGATGAGGTTTCCTTGGTTCCTCCATATAATGACTAACTCGGCCTACAACATAAGCAATGTCTGGCCTTATAATCGTCAAGTAATACAAGCTCCCAACCAGAGCTCGGAACACATGGGGAACAAGAAGAATCTCATATTTTTAGTTGTCTACCTGAATCACCTAGAGAGGATGAATAGGTAGGTCTATGTCTTTTTGCGGAATAAATACTTGTAATGATGGAGCGCAGAAAACAAACAAGCAAGCCACAAAAAACACAAGATTTATAGTGGTTCCCCAACCTTGGGTACGTCCACTCTCCACCTCACCAATCCAGCACAACGCTAGACTCGGCTACTTCACTATTAGCTCGGATTGGAAAATAATCCTACAACTCGGAGTCAAAACACTCCTACAAAAATCACGGAGAACTCCGAGAAAAATTCTCCTACAAGAATAAATGTTTTACAAAAAAATACAAACAAAAATATTTCAGATCTGAATATTTAGCCCTTCTTCCTTCTTGAAATTTGAAGCTCTATAAGAAATGGATCAAAGAAGAAAAGGCGAAATATCTGGATCTGAAAACTTAGGATCAACACGATCAAGGAGTAGATCTGTCGATGTAGAATGTCGTGATCTGTTGAAACCTTCCTATTCTGAATCTCTTTGATCGGAGAAGGTTAACGACAAAGAAGACGATGAACAGCGGCGGCGCTTCCCAATTTAGAATGAAAAATTGCGATTCAGAAAACCTAATTATCTCCTTAGGGTTAGTCGATTATGATAAGACCTTTTATAGGACTTGCCTAATGGTCATAATCATTAATTATAGAATACATGGACCAAAAAGAAACGAGATCAATTTGAAATTATTTCCATCGGGACTTAACGAAAAATTCAAAGAGAGAACTTCATTTCTCGTGTGAAGGTATGACTTCTCGAGAACAACTTCTGTTTCTCAAGAAGAGGTATAAGGTTCTCGAGAGGAAGTACTTAAGGAAAATACTGAAAATGGGTTCTGGCTTCTCGAGAAAGAAAGGATTATTACTCGAGAAATAGGTAATGACTCCTCGACAGCTGACTGGACTTCTCGAGAACTTTTTGGACTTCTCAAGAAATAACTCTGGCTTCTCGAGTAAAGACTTCTTTTTTCTCGAGAACAAACATTCGCCTTCTCGAGAAGTGATTGGGATTTCTCGAGAACAAACTTTGGCCTCCTCGATAAATAACTTCTGCTTTCTCGAGAACAACACTTAGAAGAATTCGTAGATATACTTAAGACTTCTCGAGAAGAACATGGCTTTCTCGAGAACAACTAATAGGCTTCTTGAGAAATACTACTACTTCTCGAGAACAATAACTATACTTCTCGAGTACTAGACTGAGAACTTCTCGAGAATTTTACTTAGAGAAATTTCATAACAGAATTTTTAATTCTTCTTCTTGGAGATAAGCAACCCATAGTTTCTTCCATATCTTTAGTACTTGAAAACGAAGTGTGTCCCAATGGAGAGGCTACACAAGAGTCAACACCATAGATATCACAATGGGGGAGTATATTATATGATCCTGTGTTTGGTGAATCATTGTAGACTGATATTGGTGTACACTTGACAATTATGACCTACAAGCACTTAACAAGAAAAGGGTATAAAATACAAACTTAATTCATCTTAGTTCAAGGGTGACTTCATACAAATCTAGGTTATTGTGGAAACAATACCCAACAATCTCCCCCTATTTGTAGAAGTCCGAACCCTCTACACTATGGTGAATTACATCAAGATACACAAATAAAATAACTAGTAAACAAAGTAATAATAAGAAATGTTATGTTATAGAAAAACCAGATCATCAAAATTAAAAGATTTATATTTATAGATATTTTCCAAGAAAAATCCAATTCCACAAAATCTCATAAAGAAACTTCTGACCTTCTTCTATTACTTCTTGGTATGTGTTGTTGTTGTCTCTGGTGAATTTCTTCATATCTCTGGAAATACATAAATGGCTTTGGAAAGTATTTGGCTGGCCTGGGAGGAGCAAAGGGGTCTTCATGACTATAGTTCCTATCATGAATTCTTCTCAGAGTTATGGAATTCTCATATTGTTCCCATTCATGGTTAGAGTAGTATTTATCCTTGTTTTCTCTGAAATACAAAACTAATCTTAGAGTATCCAAAATGATTGACTTATAAGTGGGGATCCAAACTTCAGCATGTTCTCTTACAGCATGTTCTGGCATAGGTGTGGATCTGCTTGTAGAAGCACCATCATCATACTTTCTTCTTTTGGGAATTTTCACATCAGGAGGTTATTCAGGAGGCACATCAGCTTGATAAGAATTCCATACTTGAGCATAGGTTTTAAGAGGTGGAGCATCATAATGTTCAGATTTGGGAGAGAATGAGGGCTGTTGGGAAGAAGGTTGCTGGGCAGTAGGATTGAAATGATGAGGAACAACATTTGGATCAACTTGAAATTCAGGAAATATTTTGTTATGCATCCAAACTGCTATATTATAGGTATGAAATTTGACACCATCAATCTGGGTTTGAACATCAGCATGCAACTCTGTTGGCTTTCCTTCCCAAAGAGTTTTCATAGTACTATCAGATTTCTCTAGATATTCCTTGACTAATTTATCCCCCTTTCTGACTTTTACAGATAGGGTGTTGATGTCATCATCCTTGAACTTGCCAACATCTTAATATGTCTTGAAATTATGCGCTTCAGCATTCTTAACTAGCTGAATCTGATTGTTTGCCAAAGTAACTAATTGGTCCAAGACATGACAAATGCTGGTAATTGTGTGGTCTAAGGCTTTCCCATCTATTTGGAACAGGTGTTTAAGGGAATCTGTATTATGCTGAATTTTAGCAAAGCCTCTGCTCATCACTTTTTCTAGAGCAGTTATTTTATCTGTGACCACTTCAAGAGAGTTGTCAAAATAAATTATCTACTGCGCTAACAAAGATTCAATTTTACCCAGAAGGGTATCTTCAGTATTTGCTACAGCTGGAGGAGGTAGGATTGGAGCTGTCTAGGGAACTATTTCTTCAATAACAACTGAGCTCTAGCCTCTGGTGGTATGAATCATGACCTCTCCTTCCTCACCAATAATAGTAGGGAGGGAGAAGTCTAGGCTTCTGAGGGGGTGCTTTAGTTTCTTCAGGAGATACTCCTTTGTCATCAGAAATAGAAATTGTCTCTTCATCGTGTACATGCCCAATAGGAGACTAGGCCTTAGAATATTTTGGTTCAGAAGGATCTGGTTGAGATGGTTCTGGTTGAGATTGATGTACTTCAGGCAGAGGGGATAGAGGTTCTTTAGAGGTGAGTTCCTATATCATTCTGTTGATGTCATCTTCTGTTGATAGAACTTGATCAATTACTTGGTCATCAGTAAGCATTTCTTTAGCTTGAGTACAAACTTCTGAAGATATAACAGCAGGTTGAGCAACATCTGAAGGAAGAGCAGACTGACTTATCTTTGGGATTTATGGAGCAGGCTCCCCCTCAGCAACTGCACCTGATATGCTTGCTACTTGATGTAAAGGGGAAGATGGGGTCATATCGTCATCCACTTAGAGATCATGGGCTTTGGCAGCTTGGACAGGGTTCTGAATCTTGAGTTCCCAACTTTGAATGGAAGAAATGGAGACTTTCTTCATATGATGCAAAGAAATACCTTTACAAAGATCAAAAGTGTCTAGCTGGAGATCATGAAGGAGAAGAAAAACAATTTTGACAAAATTGGGTGCCTTGATACTGTCTTTGATTTTGTCAAAATCATCATACCCCACTAAAATTTCTTCCTGCAGATTATAACAGTCATCATGTCAAAGAAATCATTTGTGATGAAGCTGGTCGAACTGGTGTGGCATAGAAGGACTTTTCCTAGAATGTCCACAAGTAAATTTCTCTCTACATTGAGATTAGGGCAGAGAATAGTCCACACAGAAACGGAGACACCACAAAATCTACAGGCGCGATCATAATCTTCGAGAATTAGATCTTCTTCCTCATCAATGATAGACAACTGAAGGAGCTTGGAGACGATTGGGGCGGTCAGCTTGATATTGATTCCGCAAACCTTGCTTTTGAGAATCCTCTCATTTCTCTTTATTTTGGCATTCTGGAAGAATTCCTCGAATTTAGGAAGTAGAATCTTGCACGGATGTTCCAAAATGAAAGACAATTCGGCGGCTTCTAGTAGCAACATATCATTTTGGAAATCGTCAGAGAGTTCGGCAATCCCTGTGGAAACTAACTCACTGCCAATACCAACTTTTGACGGAGGAGTAATCGATCAAGATAGATGAAGAAGTATCTGGCCTTCTGAGAGAAAAAAAACTAAAATGGTGGCAGGGGAATGGCGGCGACAGAGAAGACAAAAGGTTCTTGTTCTCGACAAAAGTTTTGAGATTCGGGATTTGGGGCTTTTTTCGGACTTAATCTATTTATATAAATATTAAATCATGATGATTAAGGAAATAAAAATACTACAATACCTGTAAGTATGGCGGTAGGAGTGTCCGGGTGCCAATATCAAAAAATTGAACTTGAGAAAGAAAATCGGCATCATATTTCTCGAGACACAAGTTATTTCTCGAGAAGAGCCACAGAAGTTCTTGAGAAGAAGAGAATGTTCTCGAGTAGAGATCTTTTTTCTCGAGAAGCAAATCTTAACTTCTCGAGAAACAAATAGGTACTCGAGTAACATTTCTCTGGAATCAGCTGTGGTTCTCGAGTAGATATCTGCGTACTCGAGTATTCAGTAACTTCTCGAGAAGTGAAGTCCAGAGATTGAATTTTCTTGAATTTTGAAGTGTAACCCAATCTTAAACTTTTCTTGAGACCTTTTTCTTCATTCTTCCTTGGTTAGCATGCCAATTTCTATTTTGAAGAACGAGAACTTGGCCTCGTCTAGTGGCTTCGTGAAAATGTCTGCAACCCGCTTGTCAGTTGGAACAAACTAGAGATTGATGTCTCCATGCTCCACATGCTCCCTAATAAAATGATACCTCGACTCTATGTGCTTTTTACTGCTATGAGAGACTGGGTTGTTGGCGATTGCAATTGCACTGGAGAAGTCACAAAACATCAGAATGTCCTTGAACTTCATATTGTAGTCTTCAAATTGGTTTTTTATCCATAGCAATTGTGCACAACAATTGCTTGCAGAAATATATTCTGACTCGACTATTGAAATTGCAACACAATTCTGCTTCTTGCTGCTCCAGGAGATAAGCCTACTTCCTAGGAATTGACAAGTCCTGAAAGTGCTTTTCCTATCATCTTTGCTTCCTGCAAAATCAATATCTGAAAAACCTATCAGTTCGCTATCATTACTTCTTGGGTACCATAAGCCAAGATTTAGTGTAACTTTAAGGTATCTCAAAATCTGCTTTGTAGAACCGTTATTAGATTCCATAGAGTTCACTTGAAATCTAGCGCACATACATATTGAAAACATTATGTCCAGTCTACTGCAGTAAGATAGAGCAAGGATCCAATTACACTTATGTACTTGGTTTCATCAAAAGGTTGCCCTTTCTCATCCTGGTCCAGAGACATAGCTGAACCCATTGGAGTGCTCATAGAGGTTGCGTTCTCCATTCAGAATTTCTTAATTAACTCCTTGGTGAATTTCATCTGAGAGATGAAAATTCCATCTTCAGATTGTTTCACCTAAAATTCTAAGAAATACTTCAGCTCTCCCATACTGCTCATTTCAAACTTCCCATGCCTAAGTTTGGAAAACTTATTGCAAAGGTTATTGTCAGTAGAGCGGAATATGATGTCATTGACATTGATTTGCACTAGAAAAATCTTGCCTTTTATTTCCCTAAGAAATAATGTCTTATCTATCATTCCACTTCTGAATTTGTTCTCAAAAAGAAAGTTAGACAATGTCTCGTACCAAGCTCGAGGAGCTTGTTTCAAATGATATAAAGCATTAAATAAAAGATAAACATGCTCAGGATGGTTAGAATCTAAAAAACCTGGAGGTTTTTCCACATACACTTCATCCTTTGTATCACCATTAAGGAAGGCCGAATTCACGTCCATCTGATAGACAGAGAAGCCCTTAAGTGCTGCATATGCTAGGAATAACCCGATTGCCTCCAGCCTTGCTACTGGAGCATAAGTCTAATCAAAGTCGATTCCATCTTCTTCTTTATATCCCTTGGCGACAAGTTTGGCCTTGTTCTTTATAATTGTTCCATCTTCATCCATCTTGTTCCTGTAGACCCACTTTATTCCGATAACGTTCTTAACATTGGGTCTTGGAATAAGCTTCCAGACTTGGCAATGCATGAATTGATTTTGTTCTTCTTCCATTTCCATTATCCAAGATGCGTCTGAGTTTGCTTCCTCAAACTTCTTTGGTTCAACCTACGAGAGGAAACTTAAATATACAATTTCATTAGTTGTACCTCTACGAGTTGGACACCATCCCTGGGATCTCCTATGATTTCATCAATTGGGTGATCCTTCAAGTGTCTGAGCTCTAGGGTTCTTGCATCTGGAGCTTCCTCTATCACTAGATTGACTTCATCAACTTGGAAGACATCTTCATCATGGTGATCATCCTCTCCAATTGGGGTTGGAGTGGTGATCTTGTTGAACTTTTGAGCCTTTTCTTTAGTCAGCTAATCCAAGTTTAATTCCTTTAGTCTTGAACCTACATCTTCAATAAACACACTAGAAGAGCTGCCTTGCAGCAAGCTCATCTCATAAAATACAATATTAATAGATTCTTCTATAACTAGGGTTTTCTTATTAAAAATCCTATATGCCTTACTATTTCTACTATAACCTATGAAAATACCTTCAAAGCTCTTTTCACTAAATTTAGATGTGTGATACTTCCCATTATTAAGGACGAAGCATTTACTACCAAATATTCTAAAATATGAAATGGTCGGTTTCCTGCCCTTTAGTAGTTCGTAAGGTGTCTTATTATGGTTCTTCTTTAAGAGTGCTCGATTTTTCACGTGGCATGCTGTGTTGGCGGCTTCAGCCCAGAAATATTCTTGTAGTGAGGCATCACTCAAATGGTTCTGCAAGCCTCGATGAGTGTTTTATTCCTTCTCTCAGAAAGTCCATTTTGTTGAGGAGTACGAAAAGAGTAAAACTCATGAAAGATACCAAGACTTTCACAGAATTCTATCATGGCCCCTTACTTGAACTCTATTGCATTGTTACTTCTGATTTTAACAATGGAATAGCCGTATTCATTCTGAATTTTCCTGACAAAATTAGTAAAGATATCAAAAGTGTCTGACTTGTGTTATAAAAAGAACACCAACGTAAAGCGAGAGTAATCTTCAATAATAACCAATGTATAATCCTTACCTCCCAAACTTCTAATTTGTTGTGGACCGAACATGTCAATATGAAGTAGGTGTGAACACCTATTAGAGTGTTTGTCATTTATACTTTTAAAAGTAACACTTGTTTGCTTGCCTTTTACACATGCTTGACAAGGTCTATCTTTAATTCATTTAACCTTGGGTGTTTCACGTACTAAATAAAGAGAAAATAATTTATTAATAGTTTTGTAATTTATATGTGCTAATCTCTTGTTCCATTGGTCACTAAGAGACGCACTATATTTTTGCCAAAAAGCACACTAGTGTAGAAGAGTCTATGAAAATAAAATTTAAACAAAATATATTCCTACTATGAGTGCCTGATAGAATCGCTTCTAGAGTGTCTACAAATTTTATCAAGCACTTGTCTGTATGAAATTCTACTATGTTTCCTTTATCACAAAGCTGGCTTATGCTTATGAGATTGTGTTCCAATCCTTCAATATAAGCCACATCTGAGATGGATATACTACCATTAGTAATTATACCGTAGCCTTTTGTAATCCCTCTGTCAGAACCTCCAAATATGACCTTTGGCCCGTTCATGACTAGAGAATAATTCTGGAGTAGGCTTCTAGTCCCGGTCATATGCCGAGAGCATCCACTGTCCAAATACCAGATAAGATTCCTTGTGGCCTTTGTACATTCCTGCAAAAGTAGAATGAATTTGCCTTATGAACCCAAACTCATTTGGGTCCTTGGTCTCTATTTAGCATACTCCTCCTACATGTGTTAACATTGTGAGTGGTCTTTCTCATATTATTAACTTGAGGAGTTACATAATATCTGGGGTTAAACCAGCAATCTATAGCAAAGTGACCAACTTTTCCGCAGCACCCATAGTCAAACCTGTTGTATCTTTGCCTGAAGTTCTCCTACTTGACCTTTTGAGTGGGTGGTCTAGCAGGGGCAGCAGACTTAGAGGAAGAAGCTTCGTTGTGATGACACTCAAATGAATTCTTATCCTTAAGTGGCTTTTCCACAATGTGTTTTACTTTTGGTGCTTTCTTGATGTTATGACCATGACTATAAGGGTCGTAGCTCTTAAGAGTGATCTCCTCATAAGGTGCCTTGAAGACACTTTCACCAAAGTTCCGGGGATGGGTCCATCCTTGGTACCAAGACTTGGGCTCTACTTAAGTTGGCCTGACAAAGTAACTGTAGGATGAATCAAGTTCAAACTCATTTGTTGGAAAGATAACCTTTATTAACGAAGTTTTGTCTTGAGGAGCTTTCCCCTTCTCCTTGGCTAGAGCTTTCTTGGCAACCTTATTTCTTCATTTGTCTTTATTTCTCCTAGAAGATTTACTAGGGGCAGCCATATTTTCTAAGCCAGCTCCTTTACCCTGAGCAGAGAATTCAGCCATGAGTGGAAGGACTGTCTTGGGCTTGGAGAAACTTTCAATAAGTTTCTTTTCAGCAGTAAGTTATTCTTTCAACTTTTGAATGATTTTCTCCTTCAGGTTCAGGTGCTCGAGAGCTTTATTATATTCTTCCATCTCATCATGGAATTCCTTTCTGAGTGATTCCATCATTATGACTTCCTCCCTCAGAGTGCTCTCCTCAGCCTTAAGAGATTTAATCTCCTTAGCTTGAGTTCTTGCGAATCTTTGACATTTGTCGTAAGCCTTGATTAACTCTTTATATTGAGTCATAATTTCATATTCATCATCAGACGAACAGTACTCATGATCATGGTCAGAAGCATCTAATTATGAGAGAGGAGTGTGAGATTTTACCTTCCTAGTGAACTGGGGTTCTTCATCTTCAACTCTATGTGAAATGAGCACAAAGTAGGCTTCCTCATCATCACTAGACTCAGATGACTCTGTGTTGTTGAGGGTCTTGGCCTTCTTGGCAACCTGCTTCTTTCAATTTTCTTCTTATTATAAGAAGATTTCTTCTCCTCTGTTCTTCCACCCTCCTTATTGTGAGGGAAATCAGCTATGACGTGTCCTGGCTTATTGTAGCAATAACAAATAATATTAGAAGAAATATGTTTGTTTGGTTTTGAGTGATACCTATCTTGGTTACTTTAGCCTTTCTTGTGACGATCACCATCATGACGTGATCTCCTATATGAGGCATCTTTTCCTCTCCACTATTTCTTCTTGTTCAAGAACTTCTTGAACTACCTTGAAAGAAGAGAAAAATCTCCTTCAGATAGCTCTGAGACCGAGGTACTTGGATCTGAAGTTCATTCTTCACTCTCTTCCTGTGCGGGAGCAGGAGATGTAGCTTTTGGCTTCCTTGAGCTGTCTGCCTTTAGAGTGACAGACTTCTCCTTAGATGAAGACCGACTTTTCTTTTCGTCAGCTTTTCTTGAGTTTATTTGGAGATCATTCAACATAAGCTCTCCAAAGAGATTCTAAGGGTCAGTCTCTGACAGCTTACCAAACTCCAAGATTACACAGACTTTTTTGTCCTATTCCTTACTCAGGGATCTCATAAATTTGTCATTCAGTTCTCCATTAATGAAGACTTGGCCATAGACTCTTAGGCCGTTGACAATCTTGATGAAACTTTCAAAAGTATCAGTAATAGAATCCTTTGTACCTTGTCTGAATACTTTATATTTCTGATTCAGGAGGGATCTTATGTCATCCCATCGCTCTTCAGTACCTTCCATCAAGACGATGAGAGACTTTCACATTTCCTTGGCGAATTGGAAGTGAATTAGATTCTGAAACATAGGATCATCTACTGCACTTGCGATGATATTCTTGGCTTTCTTATTTAAAGAGACAAGTGCAATTGCATCTTTGTCAAGATCCATAAGCTTCTTTGGAACTTGCTTTGTTGGGTCAATGGTGGAGGCTATCATTAGAACATAAGGTCCTTCTTCCACTATCATAAAGATCCTTGCATTCACAACTTCCATAAAGAATTTTATTCTTTCTTTAAACATGGGAAAGTTAGTCTTTGTGCATAAGGGAAGCTTAGCAAAATCCTTGGCTCTATCCATGCTTGTATCCTCTTAAGACAATTAGGAGCAGATCACTTCAAGGTGTTAACCTTTTTAATGAACAACCTCCCTCTGATACCAATTGATGTTTTTAGTTGTCTACCTAAATCACCTAGAGGTGGGTGAATATGTGAGGTCTGCGTATCTTTGCGGAATAAAAAATTGTAACGATGGTGCATAGAAAACAAACAAGCAAGCCACAAAAACACATGATTTATAGTGGTTCCCCAACCATGAGTACGTCCACTATCCATCCCACCAATCTTGCACCACGTAAGACTCAACTACTTAACTATTAGCTTGGATTAGAAAATAATCCTACAACTCGAAGCGATGCCCATACAACTTGGAGTCAAAACACTTCTACAAAAATCTTGGAGAACAAAGCTCCTACAACTCAGAGAAAAATTATCCTACAAGGATAAATGTTTTACAGAAAAATACAAACAGAAATATTTTAGATTCGAATCTTCAGCCCTTCTTCATTCTTGAAATTTGAAGCTCTATCAAAAACAGATCGAAGAAGAAAAGGCGAAAACTCTGGATCTGAAAACGTAGGATCAGCACGATCAAGGAGTAGATCTGACGATGTAGAATGTCTTAATCTGTTGAAACCTTCTTGTTATGAATCTCTTGGATCAGAGAAGGTTAGCGGAAAAGAAGACGATGAACAGCAGCGGTGCTTACTGATTTAGAATGAAAAATTGTGATTCCGAAAATTTAATTTTCTTCTTATGGTTTGTCGATTATGATAAGACATTTTATAGGACTTGCAAAATGGTCATAATCATTAATGATAGAATATGTAGACAAATAAGAAACGAGATCAATTTGAAATTACTTTCGTCGGGACATAACGAAAAATTCAAAGAGAGAACTTCGTTTCTAGAGTGAAGAATGAATTCTTGAGAACAACTTCTATTTCTCGAGAAGAGGTATAAGGCTCTCGAAAGGAAGTACTTAAGGAAAACAATTAAATTGAGTTTTGCCTTCTCGATAAAGAAAGGATTATTACTCGAGAAATAATTTTTGTTACTCGATAAATAGGTAATGACTTCTCGAGAGCTGACAAGACTTCTCGAGAACAATTTGGACTTCTCGAGAAATAACTCCGGCTTCTCGAGTAAAGAATTTTGCTTTCTTGAGAACAAACTTTGGCCTTCTTGAGAAGTGATTTGGCTTTTTCTAGAACAAAATTTGGCCTTCTCGAGAAGTGATTGGGATTTCTCGAGAACAAACTTTGGCCTTCTGATGGAGCCATCTCCCCCCGGCATATTGATTTGGAGCGCCCCCCCCTCCTCCGGACGATGTTGGTGATCTGGTACATGTTGAAGACCCGCGTCATGTTGTTGAAGAAGATCCCCTTCTGGATGATTATGGTGACTCAGATGATGTTGGTGCCGACACATGCTTGATGTTACCTTGCCGCCTCGAGATGAAGATTTGTCATGATATGTTTGGTGATGTTGTTCGTTGCCATATGGAGTTTGATGATTTTGATGACCGTTGCCGCAAGCTTGAAGGTTGGGACTTTGCCGCGACATCCTCCGCCAAAGCCGCGTCAAAATCTCTTCCGCATCTATGCATGAAATTATAATTTTGTTGTTTAATTCCAGCATTTAATTTCAGCATTTTAATTATAATTCCAGCATTTTAATTTTGTTTAAATTGGCCTATGTTTAGCCATGGTTTTAGTACATTTAGCCCCTTTGATTTTAATACCTATAAAAGGCACAACTATGATGTAGTTCCTAATGAATTGAAGAAAAAAAAGACTCCTAAACCTAATTTCCGTTTGCTCAAGCCGTCCCCTCCCCGTTTCTATCGGCCTGGACGAACTCGAAGCCCGTCTCCAGGAAGAAGCCGATCGGCTGCTACTGTCGCCCCTCTTGGTGGCATCCTCTTGCCACTCGGGCGACCTCCTCCCTCCTCCGGTGTGACTCTGAAGAAGACGGCTCGGTTCTCCCCATCCAGTGTGACTCCGATGGCCTGTGGAAGTGCGACTCTTCCACCATTATCTTGCTCCTCCTCTTCACCTCTTCTCTAATTCCTGGTTTTGGGTAATGATTTTTTATCCCTAAAATTTTGTGTGAATCTCTTCTAGATTTGTGAGTGTATTGGAGACTTTTGATTTCATATTTTATCCTAAATGTTGAATTAAGTTTGCATATGAAAATCTGAATTGTTATTGCTTTTTATATACGATTTTCGCGAAGATTTCTGTAAGGGTAGGTCCCCTTGGACGTTTGCAAACTGGGGTTTGTGCAGCATTTGGTTTCGAATGGATCAAGAGGATTTGGTATATCCTCGTATGGTTTTGTTTTGAGGGTTGCATTTGGACTAATTTCTGAATCGAAGCTTTAGTCCGGATCACTCTCCATTTCGATGGAAAATATTTGTGATGCAATGCTAGATGTATGGTTAGGTTATGATATTAGTATATTTGTATGCTCGTGCAGGTTTGGGTGGGAATTTCCCCCTTGTGAGATCGCGATATTTTTAAAAAAAACTCTGCCAAAATTTCGAGTTTTGCGCGCACACCACGTATTTGCTTAAATTCCCCTTAGGAATCATTTTGTCTTTTCGTGTTTTAATTTCTTTATGGAGTGGCCTACATCAATTTGGTATCAGAGGGAGGTTGCCAGTTTCTTAACTTGGCAACGATCCGCTCGTTCCGAGCTACCCCCTTTTTGCACTTAGGCACGTTTCGTTGGTTTTAAAATTTTTATTTTTAGTTAAATAAAAACAAAAAAAATGTTTTACGTGTTTACTTAGTTTGAGTTTTTCGTTGGTCTGTTATGGCGCACATTGGGAGTTCCGCACACTCACTTTCATTTGTTGAGCATAACGTTATGTTAACACAATATTTGACACCACCACCGCGCACCTCTAGGCCTGTTAGAGTTCCTACTCTAACCTATGATGGGTTAGGTGATTCGCGAGTACTTTTGTGTTGGGTAAGGGATATAGAACGTTATATTGAGCAATATCATCTTGTGGACCCCCGCAGGATTCCCGTTGCAAAACTTCAATTATTTGGTCGAGCCCAGACCTTCTGGCTCAATGAGGAGAGACGTTTTGGAGCATCCCCTTACGGATCACTTGTAAGTTGGAAGATTATGAAGAATTTATTAACGGATGACTATTACCCTCCATACTGCCGCTCTTCATCTTCTGATTATCTGAGTGAGTCGCCGCAAAAGGTTTTGCCAACATCGAACCAGCATGTTCCCTAGTACTCCCGTATGAGGACGTCTCATGATTTTATTTCTCCCCGCCTGGGCACTAGACTTGTTTATGATCATTGGAGTGGCTATAAGCCTTACGCTAGATCCTTGCTCCACCAAGATCTGACTATTTCGAGCACTTGTACACCTACCGTTATTGAGTACGAAAAGGTTAGGTCCTCTGTCCCGCCACCTGTCGTTGTCTCTACTAGGGATGCTATATGAAAGTGAAGGGATAGATACTACTCTAGAGGGGGGGGGGGGTGAATAGAGTGATCAAATTTTGCACTAGACAAAACTTGAAGGTCTACCCAACTCCCTTGGAGTGAATTTGCGGAATTAAAAGATTATAGATATAGAATTAACCCTAAAGCCTTACACAAGTGTTGTGCACAAACTCAAGCTAACTGTAATTACAGTTAAGGCTTGGAAATCCTAATCAGCAACTAGCAACCTAGTTATATCTATTCACAGCCACAGTGCAGGAAATAAACAACGCAATCCAGACGACACAAGGAATTTATAGTGGTTCCCCAAACAACTTGGGTACGTCCACTCTTCTACCAACAAGGTAGGAATCCACTCAGGTTTTTGATCAGGTGCCCTACCACCAACAGGATCTGCTTCAGGTAGATCCAGAAACCCTTTAGACTTTTGATCAGGTGTCTAAAAAACCAAGCACAGGTTTTTGATCAGGTGCCCTGCCACCAAGGGATACTTTTGAAGGGAGTAATAACCCTGTACAGGAGGGGGAAGAAGGTTAAGATGTCTTCTCTATTTTACAATAGATTAGAGAAGCACAAAAACTTGCACTGAGCTAGAAAGCTCTAAAGAATCAAGGCTCCCCCTGGCTCAAAGATGTCCAGGTGAAGTCTTGCTTCAGTGCAGAAAACTCTTCAGAAAGCTCTGAAGGAAAAACTACAAGAAGATAATAAATAATAAAATTAAAGATCTTCAAGCAGCTATCTTCTTCTTCTTCTTCTTCAAAAGAACTCTGAGTTTGGACTTCCTGAAAGCAGGATAACTCAGGTTGAAGAGGAGTAGAAGATCTTAACACTTCTCAGTTAGATGAGTATTGCTGAGAGCAGAAGACTTGATCTTGATGAAGGCTTGAATGCTTAAGTGAACAACTGGTTAGCTATTAGCTAGCTTGAATCCTTCTTCAAAGGGTCCTTTATATAACAGCAGCAAGCAACGGCTCTCTTCAATTTGAATTACTTGTCTTCTTCTGAAACTTGAGACCTGGGCTGCAAATAACACACAGCAAAACAAACTCTGCAGCAAGACATCCTATAAAAGGAATAAACCTCTTTCTAAGAAGCTGCAGGATCAAATCATATAACAGAAGGACTAAATAAAGTCACATCAGAGAAATACTCTTTATAGCAGAAGGAAGACTTTTCAGTCTAACGGCTATAAAGGATTGTCAGCAGATAAAGTAAAATACAAAGTCATCTAATAAGACAAACAACTTTATCTAAAAAGATTTTACTCAGGCAAAAAGAATAGAGCAGATATGCCTGGAAATATTATCATAAATCAACTGAAAAGATATGCCAGATAATGTATTAATTAATTAAATATAATAAATAAATACAAAATATAAAGGCAGACAGAAAGCGTCGAACGACCTTCGGAGATCGTCGACCGACGCACGGAGATCGTCGAACTATCGGACAGATAGTCGAACGATCCAGATAGTCGAACTATCAAAGGAGATAGTCGAACTATCACAGAAGATAGTCGAACTACCAGAAGATAGTCGAACTATCAGATAGTCGACCTATCAACAGATAGTCGAACTATCAGGGCAAAACAGATAGTCAAGCTATCAACAGATAGTCGAGCTATCAGATAGTCGAACTATCAACAGATAGTCGAACTATCAAAAACAAACAGATAGTCGACCTATCAACAGATAGTCGAACTATCAGATAGTCGAACTATCAAAGCAGATAGTCGAACTACCAAGCGAGAACAGATAGTCGACCTATCAACAGACAGTCGAGCTATCAGATAGTCGACCTATCAACAGATAGTCGATCTATCAAAGACAAACAGATAGTCGATCTATCAACAGATAGTCGAACTATCAACGCATAACAAATAGTCGAAGTATCAACAGATAGTCGAGCTATCAGATAGTCGACCTATCCAAGCAGATAGTCGAACTATCAAAGCACACAGATAGTCGAACCATCAACCGATAGTCGAACTATCCACGCAGATTGAAAGTCGAACAACTGATAGATGATCGTCGAACAGTTAGTCGACGATAGTCGAGCGGCGTTCGACGATAGTCGAACGAACAAACTACTTAACCAAATTCTCAATCTGGAAAAGTGAGGACTCTACAGCTAGACTACTAACCATTGACCATAGATATTTCTTGGGTCAAGGGACTAAAAAGACAAGACTAAACTCAAATCAAACTGGGGTACCAACAATCTCCCCCTATTTGAGTTAAGTCTCTTAAAAACTAAAACACAGAGCTAGCTATAGAACATTATAAACAATACAGGAAATAGATAGCAATTAACTAGCAATTAAATAACAGTCAAACAAAACTAAGGATCAACAGAGTCAGGCTTAGATACAGAAGAGCTAGAAACAAAAGAAATTTTTCGCAGAGGATCAATGGCCTCTAACTTAGACATCTTTAAATCTTGCAAGCCAATGATCTTTAATTCTGTAGTCCTTGGCACAACAGCTTCCGGGTGCTTTTCCATATATTTAGAAGGGTCAAAAACCTCAGGGTTAACCTGGAACTTTTCTAATTCCTTCTTTCTGAAAGTAGACATGGTGGTTAAACCAGTGGTGTCCTTCCCTTCAGCTTTTGCTTTTCGGATTTGGGCTGCTCCAACTAATTCGTGAAAACGAGCCATCCTAAAGTTAGGATCCAGCTCAGGACTTTCATAAACAGACTCAGGAGGAGTAGCATCTGATTCTTTGTCTTGATTAACTAGATAAGACATGGGAGCAGACTTAGCAAAGATCTTGCTAGAATATTTAAAACAAAATAAACTACTTACCTTTTGAAACAACTTTTTCAGACTGTACTGGTATTGGAGAAGAAGCTCTTTTCTTTGGAGAAGGAGGAGGGGAAAAGGTTGGTCTTTGATACACAACCTCCTTCACTTGTCTTTGAGAACCATAATAAGATCTGCCTTGGGAACTTTGAGAGCTTTTCCTTGACTGAGGCTGAGAAGGTGCAGATTTTCCAGAAGAGGCAGATGGATTAGCAGATAAGTTCCCAGAGGCTCCTGCACTGGGAGGTGGAGGAGGAGGACCTCTGGGAGTCCATCTTGAAACAGGACTATCATACCTCTTAGATCTTTTCCTCTCTTTCTGCTGGTTCTTGGAGAACCACATCCAATGTTGAAATTCTTTCGATTTGGGGTCAATTCCTTTAAGAATATAGTATGGAGTATCATTGTCTCGGCTGGGAGGAGGAGGAGCAATTGCTTTCCTTTTCTTTTGAGCAGCTTTCTTTTTCTTAGCATTCTCAGATAAATCAGAATCATCTTCATCATCAGAGTGAGATGATGGAGGATTATCATAAGGATCATAGGCTTCAGAAACAGCCTTTTCTTTTAACTTCAGATCAGATTTCTCTCTTTCCTCTTCCATGGCATCCTGAGCCAGAAGGAAATCTAAATCCAACCCTGGTGAATCATCCCAAATAGTTGACTTTTCAACTTGCAACTCTTTTTCTTTCTCTTTTAAAGAATCTTGTACTCTTTGATTCCAGGCAGCTCTTGCTTTTTCTTCTTCCACACTCAGAACAGGAGTGTCATCTTTGATTTCATCTTGATTTTCAGACTTATCTTCTCTATCATCTAAAAATGAATTCAGTTCTGGATCTACTTGAGTATCAAGAACATTTGGGGCAGCTTCTGAAACAATTACTATGATCTGAGCAGCTAAATCTTCTCTAATATAATCTGTAGACTTATGAACACAGATCTGTTAAATAAGCAAAAAGCATTCCTTCTAGGTATTCACTAGCTAGCAAATTAATTGACTCGTCAATAAAGCGAATGAGTGAATTACCTTCATATTTGACCAACTCCCAAGACTCATCTAGGTAGGATGTAATAATCCCTTCTAGGAAATTTGCAATCACGGGAGAGGTGAGATCTTCTAAGCAAACTTTCACAACAAATTCAGATAACATAATAGCATCAGATATTTCCTTTTTCGATAACACAGAGGCTGATTCTTTTTCAGCTGGAGCAGACACTACTTGAACTGTCATCACAGTATCTGTTATTGCTGGAAGGGAGGCAGGAGGCTCTGAGGTATCTTCACAGAACATCTCCCCCTGCCTGATTTCAGTGGAAACTGAAACCAGGCCCCTTGAGGAAGAGGGCTCAGCAGATTTGGAAAGTGATTTGAATGTAGCGGTTAAGGTATCAATGGAGGAGGCAAGTGGAGCGAGTGCCTCTTCAATCATAATTTTGATTGAAGGGGTAATCAACTCCAAAATGCTGGAGATGAGTTGAGGGGTTATCTCAAAAGAAGATGGAAGTGCAGTGGATGGAGATGCAGCAGATATGGTTGTAGTGCTGGGATGAAGAATGGTGTGAACTGGAGATCGAAGTGGAGATGGAGCTGGAGAGTTAATAGGAGTGTTAACTGGAGAATGAATGGGAGACTGAGGAGGTGTGGGAATCCTCTCAGATTCTAACAAATCAAAACTAGGAGCAGATATCCTAGCCTGATGAGAAGGAAGAGGAGATGCTGGAGGGGAAGGAAGAACAACCGTGGTTGTTTCTCTAACAGGAGAAGGGGAAAGTTGTACTTCAGCTGAAGTTGATGGAACTTCAACTGAGGCAGACTGCATAGCAGAAGAAGAGGGAAGGGAAAGAGCTGAGCCAGCTTCTACATGGTGAGGAGCGACCGAATCAGTCCTGGTGCTCTCTGATGTCGCTGGAGCAACCCCTGTGAGAGCGGGTTTCACAAAGGTTCTCTTCCACTTAGAGAACAGGTTTGGGTCCATCTTCTTGCTTGCATTTATTGTTGTTGCGGTTGAACTCAGCAGCTGGGGATACTTTTCCTTTAGGAAAATTCCAATAACCCTTTCGAGGGTAACTTCCTTCTTACCATTCTTTTTCCTTATCAAATCAAACATTACTCCTGCCCAATCAATCTTTTTCTGATTAACAATTGCACACATCAGTGCAAATTGTTGTCTTGTTATATTGTCATGAGCAGAGTGCTTACCGAGGAGCACTTTTCCGACCAACTCAGCAAGAAACTTAATCTTGAAAGGGAAATTTACCTTGAGCAGCTTCGTGGGAATGCCCTCTGCATGTCCCAGCTCAACTAACATTCTTCCAAATTCTTGAGCATCTTGCTCATAATCTTCTTCACCATTTATCAAACCAAAAATATCAGTCAGAATGGCCGGAGTTAAAATTACCTCTTCTCCGCCGATGGTGCCAGTCATCGAATCGTCGGTGGAGGACGACGTGAAAGCCCATTCCTTGATCTCGGGTATATTTACCTTAATCCTTGATGACATTAATCTCTCTAGTCCTTGATCCCGGCACAACTGAAGAACTTCCACGATCCCTGCTTCGCAGCAACTGAACGCGTCAAAATCAACGCTGAAGCCTGCATCGAACTTTACAACTACTAACACTGCGGGAGAAATCGCCATTGATTGCTGGAGAAAACGCGAGAAGGACGGCGAAGACGAGGGGGACGAAGCGGTAGAAAATCGCTAGCGGGAAGACAGAATGCAAAAAGTCACGCTCCGTCGACGAAAGAACAAAAGATCTTTTAACCTAGGTCGACTATCGGCTTTATATTAGACCGGAGATAGTCGATCTATTAAAAAGATGCTAGACCCGATAGTCGAACGGCCGTTCGACGATCGGCTCAGAAGCAGAGTAGTCGAGCCATCGTTCGACTATTTCTGGCTTCTCAAACAACAAGCTATCGTCGTTCAGAGATCAACGATAAGCTCGACCTGTTCGACGATCTTCGAACGCCGGTCGACGATCTTCAAACAGATAAGCTATCATTAACCAGAGGTCGACGATAGGCTTAATTCATTCGACGATCTTCGATCATCGTTCGACGATCTTCAAGCAGGTTTCAACATAGGCAGATATAGTCACACTTAGTCTCGTCCATTGATCATGTCTAATTGAACTAAAAAGAACAGATGCTTCTGTTCATCTAAAGGCTTGGTGAATATATCACCTCTCTGAAACTCAGTGGATATGAACTCAAGACAAATCTTGTTCTTTTCCACACAATCTCTCAGGAAATGGTGCCGAATCTCAATGTGCTTCATTCTAGAGTGGTGCACTGGATTTTGTGCAATTGAAATAGCACTGGTACTATCACACATGATTTTGGTGTTTTTGTGTGAGTAACCATAATCCACAAGCTGGTTTTGAATCCACAGGATCTGTGAACAACAACTAGCAGCTGCTATATATTCAGCCTCTGTAGTTGAAGTTGAGACAGAAGCCTGCTTCTTACAGAACCAAGAGACCAATCTCTCTCCCAGGAACTGGCAAGTTCCTGAGGTGCTCTTCCTGTCAACTCTGCAACCAGCATAATCAGAATCAGAATATCCAATTAATTCAAATTCTGACTCAGCTGGGTACCAAAGTCCTAGATTTGGACATCCCTTCAGGTATCTCAGGATTCTCTTTAGAAGAATCAGATGAGATTCCTTGGGGTTGACCTGGAATCTAGCACAAAGGCATGTAGCAAACATTATATCAGGCCTACTTGCAGTTAGATATAATAGAGAACCAACAATGGCCCTATAATTCTTTTGATCAACTGGCTTGCCGTGATCATCAGAATCAATAACTACATTAGTAGCCATAGGTGTAGGCATTGCTGAAGCATCAGCCATCCCAAATTTCTTTACCAATTCCTTGGCATATTTGGATTGGGAGATGAAGATACCATCAGCATCTTGCTTAACTTGGAGACCAAGAAAGTAAGACAGCACACCCATACTACTCATCTCAAACTTAGACTGCATCAGGTCAGAGAACCTTTTGCAAAGTTTGGGATCAGTGGAGCCAAATATAATATCATCTACATACACCTGAACTAACAGGATTGTGTCCTTGTGATGCTTGACGAAAAGGGTTCTATCAACTACTCCCCTAGTAAAGTAGTGCTCTAAAAGGAAACTAGCTAAAGTCTCATACCAGGCTCTGGGAGCTAGCTTTAGTCCATATAGAGCTTTCTGTAACTTAAACACATGTGAGGGCTGAGTTGAAGAAACAAACCCTGGTGGTTGTTCAACAAACACCTCTTCCTTAAGCTCACCATTCAGGAATGCACTTTTGACATCCATTTGGAACACCTTAAACTTCATGTAGGCTGCATAGGCCAAGAAGATCCTTATTGCTTCTAGCCTTGCAACAGGAGCAAAGGTTTGGTCATAATCTATACTTTCCTCCTGTCTGTAGCCCTAAGCTACAAGCCTTGCTTTATTCCTTACAACAATTCCATTTGCATCCAACTTGTTTCTATACACCCACTTGGTGCCTATGATCAGTTGGCCTTTAGGTCTTGGAACCAAAGTCCAAACTTTACATCTCTCAAACTGATTGATTTCCTCTTGCATAGCAATGATCCAGTGGGGATCTAGCTCTGCATCTTTAAAGGTGAGGGGCTCAACCTGTGAGAGGAAACAAGCATGCATCAGATCCTGTCTTAATTGGTGTCTTGTTTGCACACCAGCTGATATGTCTCCAATCACTTGAGATGTGGGGTGATCTCTAAGTGTGACAATATCAGCAGGTGGGATGTGATCTTCAGCAACAGTTGGGATTAATTCCTCAGGAGGGATTTGATCTACTGTTGGTGGTACAACAACAGCTTCAGCAATGTCTTCATCACTGTCTGATTCAGTGATCTGAAGAGTTGATAGTTGAAGAATTTCTTGAGGGGCATCAGGTACCTGCAATGAACTAGAGGAAGGAGAATTTTCTTTCTCCTTGTAAAACATCTGATGCTCATCAAAAGATACATGCACAGATTCTTCAATCTTACAGGTTGATTTGTTATAAACCCTATAAGCTTTGCTTACTTGGGAATATCCAAGCATGATTCCCATTGAAGCCTTTGCTTCAAACTTTCTAAGATATTCTTTATTGTTATTATGAATATAAACAACACAACCAAAAATTCTGAAATAACTAATTTTAGGTTTCTTTCCTTTAAGCAACTCATAAGGAGTTTTACACTTAAGTTTGTGTATCAAACTTCTATTTAAGACATAATTGGCTGTACTAACAGCTTCTACCCAATAGGAGAGAGGCATGTTAGCATCTGCCAACAATGTGCTAGCAGCTTCAATGAGTGTTCTATTCTTCCTTTCAACTACCCCATTTTGTTGAGGAGTTCTAGGAGCTGAGAAGCTATGTTTGATACCTTCTCTCTCACAGAATTCATGCATGAGAAGAGAGTCAAACTCAGTACCATGATCACTTCTGATCAAGGCCACATGAGTAGAGTACTCAGTCTGCACACATAGTAGAAAGTCTGTAAGGGCTTTGAAGTTATCAGACTTAGTTCTCACTGAGAGAAGTCATCTACAATTACTAAGGTGTAATACTTCCCTCCTAAACTCTGTACATTTATTGGGCCAAAAAGGTCCAAGTGTAACAGATACAGGATTCTAGGAGAATCACTCTTATTTACAGATTTAAAAGAGTTTTTGGTTTGCTTACCTAGCTGACAAACCTTGCATAGGCTCTCCTTCTTGTAGGGGCAAGAAGGTAAACCTCTAACAAGGTTGTGTTTAGATAACCTAGATATATT
Organism: Platanthera zijinensis; assembly: GCA_039513925.1. NCBI lineage: Eukaryota > Viridiplantae > Streptophyta > Magnoliopsida > Asparagales > Orchidaceae > Platanthera > Platanthera zijinensis. The sequence continues at coordinate 119,330,432 of CM077084.1, forward strand.
TTTAAGGTTAACATGACTAAGCCTCTTATGCCACAAAGAATTATTATTAATTGTTACTTCATTAAACAGGCAGATTTCAGAGTGAGATGAATTGAAATCTACTAAATAAATATTACCTATTCTAATACCTACTAAAACAACATTATTATTTAAAGTAATATTGCAAGAAGAGTTAGAAAATGAAACCTGGCAGCCAACATCACATAGCTGGCTGACTGAAATCAAATTATGCTTCAGTCCATTGACATATGCAACTCTCTTGAAAGTAACTGCTCTAATTGTGATCTTGCCATAGCCTTCTGTCTGACCACAGCTGGAGTCTCCAAAGATAACCTTTGGGCCGAGCTTAGCTTTGAACTTTGATAGAAGATCTTTATTTCCTGTCATATGCTTGGAACATCCACTATCCAAATACCACTTATTTTGAGTGATTGGATAGGCCTTCACCTGCAAGACATTTATTTAGACAGTGTGGACCCAGCCTTGGGTCCCTTGTTTTTCACATAAGAAAAACTGGAAATATATGAAAATACAGGCTGAGGGTGATAACCTAGTGGGTGAGATCTCCTAGGTGGGATTCTCCATGCAGATGATGGGTCAACCAACCTAGGGTTTCTATTTTCATTTAGGTTTCTATGGTACTGATTATGATTTTGAAAATCATATTGAAAACGTCGATCGACGTTCAATGATGGGCGCTCAGATCGTCGAGCTTCGTTCGACCATTGAGCTTCCGATCGTCGAGCGGCGTTCGACGCTCTTTGCATTTCTTTAAAAAATTTCTTTCTCTTTTCTCTCTTAGCTTTATTTAAAGTTTTATTAACTAGGTTTACTTGCTCAGTGTTCTTCATTCCACTAGCTGAAATGAAGTTTACTGGAGTTGAAAGATTATTTTTAAGTAGAACTGGGGGTTCACTAGGAGAATCTCCTAAGCCTAATTTGTCATTACCTGACCTAGTGTTAGTCATGCTGGTAATTTCTAACAATTTAAGGCTTCTACCATTAAGTGATTCTTCTAGCCTCTTAGACTTAGCTAACTCCATTTTAAGAAATTTAATTTCTTCACTACAAGTAGTGAGATCTTCCTTTAACCTAATATTTTCTGTAGCAATTACTTCTGAGTCAGCTAACATATTTCTAAGTTCTTTTATCTCCTTTTCTGAGCTAATCAAATCTAAGCATAAGGATTTAAATTCTAATTTAAATTCAGCTGAGGTAAAATCATAAGAAGAGAGTACCTCATCTTCTATAGGCATCTCTTCATCAGAATCTGAACTCTCTGCAGCTGAGTGGTTGCTGCAGGCATCTATTGCCATCAGGCAAACTTCTTTTGCCTTCTTCTCTTCCTCATCCTCACTGGAGCTTGATGAGGAGGATTCTTCATCAGAATCACTCCAGGTTTCAGCAATGAAACCTCTCTCCTTCTTCTTGTTTTTGTAGGAGGATGGCTTGGAGTGCTTCCTGTGTTGTTCCTTTTCTTTTCTCTTGTCTTTGTTCTTCTCCTCTGGACACTCTGGTAAGATGTGTCCAGGCTTCCTGCAACCATATCAAATAAATTCTTTAGCAGGTGAACGATCATACCTTGGTTTGTCTTCATAGCGTGAAGACTTCTTTCTGAACTCCTTTCTTCCCATCTTGAGAAACCTCTTGGAAAACAATGCCATTAGTTCCTCATTTGATTGGCTGCCTTCAGAAGCATCAACAGCCTTAAGAGCTAGAGATTGCTCTTTTCTTATTGGAGTAGGGGTCTTTGCTTCTGCTTCCCTTGTCTTCAGCACTTGCTCAAAAGACTTGAGCTTGCTGAGAAGAGCTTCAGTGGAGATCTCATTTGTACTTCTGGCTTCCTTGATGGGCCAGATCCTTAGATCCCATGTGCTAGGGAAGCACATAAGAATCGTATCATTGACCTCTGTCAATGATATGTCCTTGTCAAGGGTCCTCAGCTCATTGATGATTGAGCTGAGCCTGGTGTACATGGCTTCAACTGATGCAGCATCAAGTTTCTTGAAGTTCTCATACTGTGAGATCAGGTTGGACCTTCTGTCCTTCCTTTCATCAGCTGAACCAGCCACAATCTGGTTCAGTGTATCCCACATAGCTTTTCCTGAAGAGCAGTCAGCTACCTTCTGGAATACCTCATCTGACATTGTCTGAGCCAGTATGTTCATTGCCTTGGCATCTGCTATTTTGGCCTTCTTGTACTCATCGTTGTAATCTGGAGGAGGCACTGCACTCATATCAGATGATGAGGCAGTAGCAGCAGCAGGTGCTCTTGGGGGACCTGACAAAATAGAAGCAAAGATGCTTTCATCAATAGAATTCATATATAATTTTATCCTTGCCTTCCAGATGCCAAACTTAGCTAAGTTGCATGCTGGAGGTCTGGTGCTGGAATAATCCTTGGACTGGGCCATGATAGTGAATATCTATAAGCTTTGGTATCTATCAGGATCTTGTGACTTAGGTGTTAGCCTATTCAGTCAGTCAACCTCCCTCTGATACCAATTGAAAGTGAAGGGATAAATACTACTCTAGAGGGGGGGGGGTGAATAAAGTTATCAAATTTTGCACTAGACAAAACTTGAAGGTCTACCCAACTCCCTTGGAGTGAATTTGCGGAATTAAAAGATTATAGATATAGAATTAACCCTAAATCCTAACACAAGTGTTGTGCACAAACTCAAGCTAACTGTAATTACAGTTAAGGCTTGGAAATCCTAATCAGCAACTAGCAACCTAGTTATATCTATTCACAACCACAGTGCAGGAAATAAACAAGGCAATCCAGACGACACAAGGAATTTATAGTGGTTCCCCAAACAACTTGGGTACGTCCACTCTTCTACCAACAAGGTAGGAATCCACTCAGGTTTTTGATCAGGTGCCCTGCCACCAACAGGATCTGCTTCAGGTAGATCCAGAAACCCTTTAGACTTTTGATTAGGTGTCTAAAAAACCAAGCACAGGTTTTTGATCAGGTGCCCTGCCACCAAGGGATACTTTTGAAGGGAGTAATAACCCTGTACAGGAGGGGGAAGAAGGTTAAGATGTCTTCTCTATTTTACAATAGATTAGAGAAGCACAAAAACTTGCACTGAGCTAGAAAGCTCTAAAGAATCAAGGCTCCCCCTGGCTCAAAGATGTCCAGGTGAAGTCTTGCTTCAGTGCAGAAAACTCTTCAGAAAGCTCTGAAGGAAAAACTACAAGAAGATAATAAATAATAAAATTAAAGATCTTCAAGCAGCTATCTTCTTCTTCTTCTTCTTCAAAAGAACTCTGAGTTTGGACTTCCTGAAAGCAGGAGAACTCAGGTTGAAGAGGAGTAGAAGATCTTAACACTTCTCAGTTAGATGAGTATTGCTGAGAGCAGAAGACTTGATCTTGATGAAGGCTTGAATGCTTAAGTGAACAACTGGTTAGCTATTAGCTAGCTTGAATCTTTCTTCAAAGGGTCCTTTATATAACAGCAGCAAGCAACGGCTCTCTTCAATTTGAATTACTTGTCTTCTTCTGAAACTTGAGACCTGGGCTGCAAATAACACACAGCAAAACAAACTCTGCAGCAAGACATCCTATAAAAAGAATAAACCTCTTTCTAAGAAGCTGCAGGATCAAATCAAATAACAGAAGGACAAAATAAAGTCACATCAGAGAAATACTCTTTATAGCAGAAGGAAGACTTTTCAATCTAACGGCTATAAAGGACTGTCAGCAGATAAAGTAAAATACAAAGTCATCTAATAAGACAAACAACTTTATCTAAAAAGATTTTACTCAGGCAAAAAGAATAGAGCAGATATGCCTGGAAATATTATCATAAATCAACTGAAAAGATATGCCAGATAATGTATTAATTAATTAAATATAATAAATAAATACAAAATATAAAGGCAGACAGAAAGCGTCGAACGACCTTCGGAGATCGTCGACCGACGCACGGAGATCGTCGAACTATCGGACAGATAGTCAAACGATCCAGATAGTCGAACTATCAAAGGAGATAGTCGAACTATCACAGCAGATAGTCGAACTACCAGAAGATAGTCGAACTATCAGATAGTCGACCTATCAACAGATAGTCGAACTATCAGGGCAAAACAGATAGTCGAGCTATCAACAGATAGTCGAGCTATCAGATAGTCGAACTATCAACAGATAGTCGAACTATCAAAAACAAACAGATAGTCGACCTATCAACAGATAGTCGAACTATCAGATAGTCGAACTATCAAAGCAGATAGTCGAACTACCAAGCGAGAACAGATAGTCGACCTATCAACAGACAGTCGAGCTATCAGATAGTCGACCTATCAACAGATAGTCGATCTATCAAAGACAAACAGATAGTCGATCTATCAACAGATAGTCGAACTATCAACGCAGAACAAATAGTCGAACTATCAACAGATAGTCGAGCTATCAGATATTCGACCTATCCAAGCAGATAGTCGAACTATCAAAGCACACAGATAGTCGAACCATCAACCGATAGTCGAACTATCCACGCAGACTGAAATTCGAACAACTGATAGACGATCGTCGAACAGTTAGTCGACAATAGTCGAGCGGCGTTCGACGATAGTCGAACGAACAAACTACTTAACCAAATTCTCAATCTGGAAAAGTGAGGACTCTACAGCTAGACTACTAACCATTGACCATAGATATTTCTTGGGTCAAGGGACTAAAAAGACAAGACTAAACTCAAATCAAACTGGGGTACCAACACTATAAAACTGCGAGTTTAGCATAGGCAAATAGTTAATAGTTGCAAGGAGAACGGTACATGTTATGCTTGTGGAGTGATTGGCCACTATGTCGTGGAGTGCCCAACAAAGCCTAGGGCTTTGGCTCTTTTAGCTTCGACATCTGAGCCCGCCACTGAGGGCGATGCCAATTGTTTTGACTACTGTAGTGACGATGAGGAGATTGGATATCCTAGTGACCTGGATGATGATGTATCCTCTGAGGTACCCCTCCTTGGGATTAACCCACATCCCCTCGACAATATTTAAGGCCCATCTTCTATGATAGTTGAGGAACCGTATGATGGCCCAGAGTTAGCTGATGTACCTACTGAGTTGGAAGATTTAACTTGCGAGGGAGCCGTACTTTTGGATCGATTTGCGAACTTGTTAGGACACGAATTGATTTTACCTAGTCCGATCCACTTAGTTAAACCGTCGTTATTAGCACCTCTGTTTGATATGACTAGTGGGCTATGTATTAGTGAGTATCCGCCGGCGGGCATGTTTTCATTTGCGACTGCGTACGATTTCACAGCGAATGTGCCTATTGATTTTGTACCCTCACGACATTATTACCCGCCAAATCAAATTTCACATATCTTTCGTCCATCCTGGTACGAACTGCATGTAAACATATCGTTGCCTTATGCCAATGTCTATGAGTTCAATCACTTTCACGTCCGTTCACCTTCGAGAGCTTTTGACTGCAGAATTGTTGATTCTAATTTAGTCTGGTTAGCCCCCGAGTTGATACCTTCGGGTTCGGTAACAAAATTATTACATTGGAGCGCCGATCCTTTCATGATTTTCAAGAATTTTGGGTTAAATGCAATTTCTTTGGATTTTTACGATGCAATCGGTTTTTCACCGTATTTCAATTTTTCAGATTTAATTTTGCAAATCTGGTCTCCATATGAGCGGCTTTCTCCGACGTTTCTCTCTTCCACTTCAAATTCTCGTGGGTTTAGAGGTGAGATTTTTTCAGTGTTGCTCATCCATTTTGGTTTACTGGTTCTCATATTGGATGGTAAGATTCGCACTGCTTTTCTTTTTGCTTACACATCTACGAGGTTTCCTGTTGTTCTTGCTCATAATGGGTTCTGTTCTATTGCGGATGCCCGCACTGCTGGTTCTTCCCCGTGGATGTCCACTCTTGCTATGCCACCTATGCATGCTGCTGTCCCTTGCTATTATCTACCTGGCCACTCATCAGGGATTAGTGATTTCAAGCGGGGGAGGATTGATGGAGTCATCTCCCCCCGGTATGTTGATTTGGAGCGCCCCCTCCGGACGACGTTGGTGATCCAGTACATGTTGAAGACCCGCGTCATGTTGTTGAAGAAGATCCCCTTCCGGATGATTATGGTGACCCGAATGATGTTGGTGCCGACACACACTTGATGTTACCTTGCCGCCTCGAGATGAAGATTTGCCTTGATATGTTTTGTGTCGTTGTTCGTCATCATATGGAGTTTGATGATTTTTATGACCGTTGCCGCAAGCTTGAAGGTTGGGAATTTGCCGCGACATCCTCCACCTAAGCCGCGTCAAAATCTCTGCCGCATCTACGCATGAAATTATAATTTTGTTGTTTAATTCCAGCATTTAATTTCAGCATTTTAATTATAATTCCAGCATTTTAATTTTGTTTAAATTGGCCTATGTTTAGGCATGTTTTTAGTGCATTTAGCCCCTTTGATTGTAAAGTATATAAAAGGAACAACTATGATGTAGTTCCTAATGAATTGAAGAAATAAAAAAGACTCCTAAACCTAATTTCGGTTTGCTCAAGCCGCCCCCTCCCCGTTTCTCTCAGCCTGGCCGAACTCGAAGCCCGGCTCCAGGAAGAAGTCGATCGGCTGCTGCTGCTGCCCCTTTTGGTGGCATCCACTTTCCACTCTGGCGACCTCATCCCTCCTCCGTTGTTACTCCGAAGAAGGCATCTCAGTTCTCCCCATCCGGTGTGACTCTGGTGGCCCGTGGATGTGCGACTCATCCACCACTATCTTGCTCCTCCTCCTCCTCACCTCTTCTCTAATTCTTGGTTTTGGGTAATGATTTTCTATCCCTAAAATCTTGTGTGAATCTCTTCTAGATTTGTGAGTGTATTGGAGACTTTTGATTTCATATTTTATCCTAAATGTTGAATTTAGTTTGCATATGAAAATCTGAATTTTTATTGCTTTTATATTCAATTTTCGCGAAGATTTTCGTAACTGTAGGTCCCCTTGGGCATTTTCAAATCGGGGTTTGTGTAGCCTTTGGTTTCGAATGGATCAAGAGGATTTGTTATATCCTCGTATGGTTTTGTTTTGAGGGTATCATTTGGACTAATTTTCGAATCGAAGCTTTAGTCTGGATCACTCTCCATGTTGATGGAAAATGTTTGTGACACGATGCTAGATGTATGGTTAGGTTATGATATTAGTATATTTGTATGTTCGTGCAGGTTTGGGTAGGAATTTCCCCCTTGTGAGATCGCGATATTTTAAACAAAACTCTGCCGAAATTTTGAGTTTTGCGCGCACACCACGTGTTTGCTTAAATTCCCCTTAGGAATCATTTTGTCTTTTCATGTTTTAATTTCTTTAGGGAGTGGCCTACATCACCTTCTCGAGAAATAACTTCTTCTTTCTCGAGAACAACACTTAGAAGAATTTTGAGATATACTTAAGACTTCTCGAGAAGAACATGGCTTTCTCGAGAACAACTCTCAGGCTTCTCGAGAAATACTTATGCTTCTCGAGAACAATAACTTTACTTCTCGAGTACTAGACTTAGAACTTCTCGAGAATTATACTTAGAGAAATTTCTTAACAGAATTTTTATTTCTTCTTCTTGGAGATCAGCAAGCCATAATTTATTCCATATCTTTAGTACTTTAGAAAAATGAAGTGTGTCCCAATAGAGAGGCTACACATGAGTCAACACAACGGATCACACAATGAGGGATTACATTGTATGGTCCTATGTTTGGTGACTCATTGTAGACTGACATTGGTCTACACTTTGCAATTATGACCTACATGCACTTAACTTGAAAATGGTATCAAATACAAACTAAATTAATCTTTATTCAAGTGTGACTTCATACAAATCTAGGTTATTTGTGATACAATACCCAACAGAATGCTCCCCTCATCTCGTCGAAGCTTCAAGCAAAAATTAAGAGGAGTAGAGCTACTATTTCCCACCCTCAAGCCGAATCATTTAACGATCTGCTTAGCATAGCCCCTTTGACAGATGAGTATCTTAATCTTCTTCCTCTCAACCTTGAGTACAAGAAAGTGGTGGAGCTCACACAAATCCTTCATCTCAAACCGAATAGGTAGCTCAGCCCTGAGCCTAGATACCTCCTCCTCAAAGTTCACCGTGACGATCATGTGGTCCACATACAACAGCACCAAGACATGAAGCTCCCCCTACTTCTTTATAAACAGGCTAGAATATGAATCAGAGACAAAGTATTCGCAGAACTGGAGGTATTCTTTGATCTTCTTATACCATACCCGTGGAGCCTGTTTCAACCCATAAAGAGCCTTTAGAAGATTGCAAACATAGTTTGGATGATCTTTAGATATGTAACCTCGTGGTTGAATCATGAAGATGTATTTATCTATCTCCCCGTAAAGAAAAACATTTCTTACGTAAAGTTGCCACATCTTCCACCCTTGGCAAGCAGCCAATGCGATCACCACATGCACCAAAGTCATGTTGGCAACTGGACTAAACGTCTCTTCATAGTTTTCATCGTACTGTTGGGATAACCCCTCAAAAACCAGAAGAGCTTTGTATCATTCGATACATCCATCATCCTTCTTCTTCAGTTTGTACACCCACTTACACGTCACAGGAGTAACGCCAACGACCTTAGGCACAAGGTCTCAAGTCTCATTCCTTCTGAGGGATGCCATCTCATCATCCATAACGTCATCCCACTCCTTGACTCCAATGTCATCTTCAAACTTTGAAGGCTCCTGCTCATCCAGGGGGCCTGCGAAGAAACAGGAGAGAAAGCTCACCATGTTTCCTTCGCTGTAATAAGTTGGTGGTTTAATGGTCCTCTTAGATCTCTGAAGGGCCTGAACATTACTGACCACATCCACTGCACCTTCTACATCAGCTCTATTCTCGATTAAACATGGAGCAATGCTCCCCCTTCTTCCTGAACCAGAAGCCTCTGCCCCAAATCTTGAAGCACCTTGAGCTCCGGGTGACACCGGCAGCTCCACCAAAAGATCCTTAGCAGCTTCCACCTGCCCATCATCAAACCTGCTTGCCTGCTTCTCAATAGAGCTACCTCTATACAACGTCAGTTCATCAAATACAACGTCTCTTGATACAACAAACTTCTTCGTTGCAAGATCCATACACTTTCTTCCTTTCTTCTGCTCATCATAGCCCACGAAGATAAGCTTCTTCTCCTTTGCATCAAGCTTGGTCCTTAGAGCATACGGGACATGTACATAGCAGGTTGATCCAAACAACTGAAGGTGTTCAACACTAGGCTTCTCCTTGAACATCATCTCATGAGGAGACTTCCTATTGATCAGACTCAGAGGCATCCGATTGATGACATAGGTTGCTCAGGCCATTCCTTTCGCCCAAAAGGACCTCGGAATGCCTTTTTCATGAAGCCAACATTTGCAGGTTTTCATCAAATGATGGATGTTCCTCTCCACTACTCCATTTTGTTGTGCAGTATGTGCATAAGTAAGCTCCCTCCGGATGCCTTGCTTCCTGCAGATGTTAGAGAACTAAGTTGAAATGAACTCACCTCTATTGCCCATTCTCAACTTCTTGATTTGCAGGCCAAGTCGGCCCTCCACCGGCTCCTTGAACACCATAAACAACCGACAAGCATCTGACTTATCCTTTATGAAGTACACCCACGTGTACCTCGTATAGTTATCAATAAACACGAGCATATACATGTTCCCTCCAAGACTGGTAGTGACGGTTGGTCCAATCAGATCACCATTAACACACTCCATTGGCGCTTTAGACCTAGTTTGTGACTTGTCAAATGGAAGGGGATTTACCTTTCCATATAGACATCCAGCACAAACATGACCATCATCGTAGGATGACAACTTAGGTAAGCCTTTCACAAGGCTCCTCGCTGCCACGGCTTCCAGCTTGTCCATCTTTACGTGCCCAAGCCATTCATGCTAGATAGCCGCGCTATCATTGGCCCTTATCCGATAAACATAGGAGCTTGTTGATAGAACAAACAAGTCTTTTACTCTCCTTCAAATGTGAGCAACATCAGCCTTTATTGATGATACGTTCTAGAGAAATCTCACTTATATTGGGTCGAACATAACGTGATAGCCTGCATCAACTACGTTGGTCACAGAGAAGAGGTTCTTTTTCATGCCAGGTACGTGATAAACACTCCTTAACATGAGTGGCCCCTTATCACTACCCAAAGAAATAACTCCCACCATCACGATTGCATGCACAAAATCATTGTAATGCGCCGAAACTTATAAGTGAAACGGACGGTGTTCGAATCAAGTTTGGGTCTTGGTAGGGTGAACACGGCCTGTGACACGGACGTATAAAATTACTGTGTCATGCTCTTGTAGTCAATTCGAGGCTTACGAGCGTTGAGTGCTCGAACACGGCCTATGACACAGGCGTGTCACAGGGCGTATCATGAACATGGCATGTGACACAGGTGTATCACATGGCCGTGTACTCCTCTAGAAGTTTTGTCATGTGCCGACTGAGGTACACGGCCCTGAACACGGGCGTGTACTGTATGACACGGGCATATTAGATTCAGCACTGGAGTGTGGCCACCCGTTTCCACAAAGGGACGTGATGGTTGGTGTGGCAGTTATGCGTGGCATACCCCTAGTCACGGGCATGTTGATGACCCGACACGGGTGTGGCAGGTTGGGACACGGGCGTGTCCTAACCCGTCTACTTTTCTGTACTCAACAATCGTGTCTGGATAAAGGCACATGACCTAGGACACGACCGTGTGAAAAGCTGTGTTCGGCCTATTTTTGTGACTTTTTAGCTGGATCCGAGCCGTTTATTTACTTTAAATCAGATCTGACGGCTCAGGATAAATCCTCCTTCCTTAAGGCCGGGAGTTGGGGTTAAGCTCCTCATTTTCTTTTGCCCTTTCTCTTTCTTAAGTATTAGAGAAATGAGAAAGCAAGGAATAAGGAGGAGGAGGATCCCAGCCGCTGGCGGAGCATCGGAGCACCGAATCGAAAACCGAGACTGGATCCGCGGAGGCATTCTCGTTGTGAAGCTTTCCATTCGGCTAGTTTTTCATGGCATCAAAACAGACTTCAAGGGTAACAATTCTCAACTTGGACTTGTGAAGTCCCTTTCCTTTTTACATGGGAAACCCGCTCACGTGAGTTTGCGGTGAGTGTGCAGTGTTCCTTGAGGTATATATGTGAAGTCCCCCTTATTTAGAGTCCGGAATCGAAGTACGGGCATAGGCAATGTGTGTGAAGCCTACCCAGACGTGTATATCTGGATTGGTGATGTTGCATTGTGCATTGATTATCGGAGAACAGTCTGTATTGTGTTATTTTTCGGGTTTTCTACACGGTAGATTGCAACAGGGAGCCTTGGGATTAACTCTATGGTGCACCCGAAAAACTGGGCGGAAACGCATTACTTCCAACTAAGTGGCCTTGGGCCAACCTTGTATAACTGAGATTGTATGTGCGAGGCCTGTCTCCCGGAGACATGTAGGGTATTTCTTTGGAAAATGGTGAGCCCATGGGGTTCACAATTATTTGGCCAGGGAGCCGAATAGGAAAGGCAAAACTGATCCGCGCCCTATAGGTTTGGTCATGAGTACTACAATATTCGGATATGGTAGGGCGACTTGAGCAACAGGAAATGGTGGAGCTGTACCTGCGTTATGTGGACTATGACATGAGAGTAGCAGAAATTGTCTCTTGTCAGTGGCATAATGAAAGTCTCAGGCCAGGGGCCGTAAAGACTGAAATGCTCAAAGTAATCTGTCAAGTGAAGGACCGCTGAACGGAGTTGGTTTTCGGGAAGTATGGTACACCACCAATGTTCCCTGAGTGCACGGGGTGGGCGGCCATGCGAGCCTCCACCTGTGGTGAACTTTGCTAGGTTGTGCTTTCACTAAGTTTTTTGGATGGTAGTGAAGCCACGGAATTGACCGGATTTACTGAGAATGTGCCCTGAGTGCACGGGGTGTTTGGCCGAGCGAGCCTACACCTGTGGCGAAATATACTTATGTACTTAATTGTTTAACTAGGCTAATGAAATGCAGGGAAGGAGCATCGCCATCCCGAATAAGGGGCGGGGTCGTTATAATTTGGTCAACTTTAGTTGACCGTTGCTTTGTTTGCCACCGTACGGTGGAATGTTGCTTACAGGTGCGGCGGAACCAAGTACCAAATAACGGGTTGAAGCACAAGCTGCTGTGCTGGCCCTCGAAGGCCAATGTGAACTGTTATTTTATTTCTATCATGTGTGGCCGGCCTGCGATCCGATGTCTGTAAAACACTATGTTGTTAAGTAAACATTTGTAAGGCCATAAGGTCGAGTACTTTTATGTATTGTGGTATTTCTTTCCTAATGTGGTTAGTGGACATTCATGTTTCATACTATCTATTATTTGGGTTCTTTCAACTAATTAAAAACTTCCTCTAGTTGCTCTATGTAGGACGTTTATGTTTGGGAGAATGGTTTCATTCCGTAACCCTTCGGTTTGTCTGTAGTATATGGCGTCAAGACCCGGCCGGACCTACTGCTATATACCATGCTACAGATAGGGGTATTACAATTTGGTATCAGACTACTGGTTCCGGTCTTGCTTATTTGAATTTATGGGCAAATTCTTTTAAGGGGTTGTGAGCACATGTATGTGCATCATCGTTATAACATAAAAGAACCAATGAATGTCTACTTAGGAATGAAAATACACTTTTTTTTGAGGAACCTGAGTGTTCCAATGATTTCTTTTAGCAATTTGTATGTCGCCTAATCGATTGTTATGTTTTATAGGGGACTACGAGTGTGTGGGGCAGTCGCAAGGTCAGCACTCCACGGATAGTATTGCACTTAACAGCGTGCCTGAGACCCTGCTTTCTGTTGAAACAATAAGAAGGAGAGTTGAAGTGGTGTTCGCGGTTACTAAAGCACAACTTGGAGGGAAAGTTCAGTCCCCTGTCCCCGGGGTGACTTCAACACCGAGTGGTATGATGGAAAAACTGGCATGTATAAGACCTTTGGATCAGCAGTTGAACATGCTTTTAGTATAGGGAATGCACTCAGTTGAGGAGTATTTGCAGGAGTTTTTTATTATAAGGTGCTACCCAGTGTTTGATTTGCAGAACGAGCAGACTATAATTAATAGATTCTACAACGGTCTGCGTGATGAATTATGACTGCTACTCGTAGGACCAAAGCTACTTGGATTCCAAGCGTTAGTGGAGGTGGCTAGAGCTTTGGAAGCAGATCTGGCCAGAATCAACCAGACGTCAGTGCGCAGGTTACCAAACTTCGCAGGTCTATACACCGAAAGAGGAGTAAAGTGATGCCTGACGTATCTGCTACTCAAACTCCATATTAATGTTATAAATGTGGAAGGTTTGGTCACTTTGCCCGAGATTGTCATAAAGACAATCAAAGGACAGAGAAAGCTTTGAAAGGAGTCCAATAGAAGAAAGACTCCAGTGCTGAGATGGTAGAGTTCAAGGCGCTACCCACCTCGAAGTCCGGTTTCCGTAGATGGTGTAAGAAGGCAAGGAGGTCGGGTCTAGTTCCTTCTTTTGATGCGTTTGGAATAATTATTGGCTGAGACCCGGACGCATGCTTTTACTGTGGAAAGTTGGGATACTTTCCCCGAGAGTGTCGAAGCGGACATCTGGAGTCCGAGAAGAAGCCTATATCGGTTAATGATGAGAAGGGCAAGGGGTTGGAGACTGCTATACCTCAATATGCTCCATCCCAACTTAGAGGATACAACTTTGGCCATCAGGAGGTTATGAAATATGCTGACATGGTGACAGGTATGGCTTAATTTTTGGTATGGCAGTTTTAGATACTTCTTGCCTTACGCATATTAGCCTATGTTTGGTTATGATAGGATTTGTATTGGTTTTCTGAGTGTCCGACGAAAACACTATTCTTTATGGGAACTTCCCATTCCTTTTTTTTTCTGAAGGACGTATATCGTGCATCGGAGTTTCTTCTTTGATGGCAAGAGTCAAATCGAGAGTATTGCGGCTTAACGGGTACTCTTTACACCCGAATATAGCCTGTTGTTTGAAGATACGGTTAGGGAGTCAGGAGTTTTGACTTGCAAGCGTCGATACTGCTGTCTCTCAGAGCAACGTGTGTACATAAATTTCAAACATAAGGTGGTCAGTTTGGTACTCGCTATGGTTGTGAGATGTCGGAACTGAAGTATTACTTCAAGAGCTGGTAGAACAGGGTTATGTACATCTAAGTTTATTTTCTTGGATCACATCGGTCCTCTTGTTTAAAAGAGGATGGAAGCTTACAACTACGTAATGGTTGCTAGAATTTGATTAAGTTAACGGGAAAAGATTAAGTATCCAACCCAAGGAGTGATTATCTATTCGATCAACTCAATGGGTGAAGTGTGTAGTCAAGTTGAATCGGAAGTATGGATACTATTATTTGTCACTAAGGGAATGTGATATTCCCAAAACGGCATCTAGCACACGATATGAGCATTATGAGTTCATAGTTATGCCGCTTGTACGGACAAATGTGTCGTCCGTGTTATGGATTTGCAGTATAGGGCATTCAGTGAGTACCTGGACAAGTTTGTGATAACCTTTATCGACAATATACTGGTATACTTTCGATATGAGGGTGATCATTCCAAGCATCTGGATTCGGTATTGAAGACGTTAAGGAGAAATCAGTTGTATGTCAAATTCTCCAAGTGCGAGCATTGGTTATCCTCAGTAGCGTTTCTTGGTCACATCTTGAGTGGAGAAAGTGTCGTGGTGGACCCGTCAAAGATATTTGCGATATGTGAGTTGCTTGGGTTATCTGCGTTGGCGAAAAGTCCGAAGTTTATAGGACTGGCCGGCTAGTACAAACGCTTCATAGAGAACCTCTAGTGGATAAAATTACCCCTCACGACTTTGGCGAAGAAAGATCAAAAGTTTTTGTGGTCGCTGGAGTGCATGCAAGCTTTCGAAGAGCTGAAAAGTCGGTCGACCTCAGCAACTATTCCTTATTCACCGAGTAGGACTGAAGAAGTTGAGATTTACGCGATGCTTGGGGCAGTGACTTGTATTGTGTTCTGCTCAAGCATGGGAGTGTAATAAGATATAGCTCGCATTAGTTGGTGGTACGCGGGAGGATTTATCTGGTCCATGAATTCAAGTTAGCGGCCGTGATATTCGCACTGAAGCTTTAAAGGCGCTACCTAAACGGCGTGAAGGTCCGTATCTAAATCGATCTCAGGAGCCTGAAGTACTTATTGGATAAAAAGGATTTAAACTTGTGGCAGCGGAGGTGGATGGATTTATTGGGGGACAACACCTTTGACATTCATTTTGGCGCATGTTTTGGAGATATTGGAAATCTCTTGCGTGGATAAGAAGATCACAGATGATGCTTTTGATAAGTCAAATATCCAATATGGTTTTGAAGACGGACTGTTGTGGAAAGACAGTCGTCTATGCGCCCCAAGTGTGGAGAGTCAGCGGTAGGACTTGATGTATGAGGCTCATTATACCAAGTACTCAACTCACCCGTAGTGCACAAAATGTTTAGAGGTTTGAAGAAGTTGATCTGATGGCCCAGACTGAAAAAGGATGATCCGGTGGAAAAGTTAGCCAAACTCTACATGGATAACATTGTTCGGTTGTATGGTGCACCCCACAGGATTGTAAGTGACTGAGATGAATGCTTCATATCCAACGATACCAGGCTGGTGCATAAATTGTTGGGAACTAAGCTAAGCTTCAGTACGGTCTTCCATTCGCAGACAGATGTTCAGACCGAATGGCCAGTAAATGATGGAGGATATACTTCACATGCACGTCTTGGATTATTGAATACAGTGGAAAGATCACATGTACATAAGGAAGTTTGCGTATAACAACCGCTACTAGGCGAGTAAACAAATGGTGCCTATCGAGACCTTGTATGGGAGAAAAAGGTCGCACGCCGTCGTCTTGGTTTTAGATGGGTAAGTCGATATTATACAAACAACAGACAGTGGAGGACGCCACTTCAACGGTACATACAGTTCAGGAATGGTTGCAGATCGATCACGACAGACATGAAAAATACTATAACGCCAAAGAATAGGAACGTGGAGTTCGCTGTTGCTGACTGAGCATGGTTGACAATCAAGTCGTTCAATGGTGTCTCATGAGCTCGATGCCTGAGGAGGCTGAGTCCAAGGTACCTTGGACCGTTTGAGCTCCTAGAGTGGAGTGGTGATGCAGGATATTGATTGAAGTTGTCAGTGAACTTGAGTGGGCTACATGATGTGTTCTACATATCGAGGTTACGGAAGGCGGTGCTAGAGCCTTCACATGTGGTTGCGGTCGATCAGGTGTCGGTTTATTATGGGGTGACGACGAAGTTCAAGCCTGTATGTATTGAAGACTTTGAAGTCACACGACGCTGCAATAAGAAGTTTTCATATGGTTAAGGTCCGTTGAAATAATTGCAGTCGTGAAGATCTTTCATGGGATCGAGAGCAGATTATGTTTGAGGAATACCCCGAGTTATTTCGTTTGGGTAAATATTATGTTGTGTATCTTTACTTAATTTCTTGGACAAAATTCTTTAAGGGGAGAGATTTGTAATGCCCTAAAACTTAAAAGTGAAACAGACAGTGTTCGAATCAAGTTCGGGTCTTGGTAGGGTGAATAAGACCTGTGACACGAGCGTGTCACATGGCCGTTTCGTGCTCGGGTAGTCGACTCGAGGCCGACGAGCGTTGAGTGCTCGAACATGGCCTGTGAAGCGGGCGTGTCACAGGGCGTGTTAGGCACACGGCATGTGACACAGGCGTGTCATATGCCGTGTTAGGCACATGGCATGTGACACGGGCGTGTCACATGGCCGTGTACTCCTCTGGAAGTTTGGTCATGTGCCAACTAAGGGACACGGACCTGAACACGGGCGTGTCACATGGCCGTGTACTCCTCTGGAAGTTTGGTCATGTGCCAACTAAGGGACACGGACCTGAACACGGGCGTGTACTGTATGACACGGGCGTGTACTGTATGACACGGGCGTGTAAGATTCGGCATGAGCGTGTGGCCACCCGTGTACACCAAGGGACGTGACGGTTGCCGTGGAGGTTATACGTGACACGCCCCTGGTCACGAGCGTATCGATGACCCGACACAGGCGTGTTAGGTTGAGACATGGGCGGGTCCTAACCCATGTACTTTTCTGTACTCAACAATCATGTATAGATCAAGGCACACGGCCTAGGACACGGCCGTGTGCAAAGCCGTGTTCGGCCTATTATAGTGACTTTTTGGTTGGATCTGAGCCGTTTGTTTTCTTTAAATCAGATCTTATAGCTCAGGATTAATCCTCCTTCCTTAAGGTCGGGCGTGGGTGTTAAACTCCTCATTTTCTTTTTGCCTTTTTCTTTCTTAAGTCTTAGAGAGAGGAGAAAACAAGGAATAAGGAGGAGGAGGATCCCAGCCGCCGAAGGAGCATCGCAGCACCGAATCGAAAACTGAGACCGGATCCGCGGAGGCATTCTCGTTGCGAAGCTTTCCATCCGGCTTGTTTTTCATGGCGTCAAAACGGACTTCAAGGCTAACGATTCTAAACTTGGACATGTGAAGTCCTCTTCCTTTCTGCATGGGAAACCCGCTCCTACGAGTGTGCGTCAAAACCGTCACGGTGCCTAGGTATCAATTACAAAGACTCAAAGCTAGACTCATAGCATATCCTAGGCAATTTAAAGGAAATGCTTATAATAAATCAATCAGATCATGGCATACCTGCAATCACCTCCTGGGGATTCCTTTCTTGTGCCATGTCCAGCGCAAAAACCTGATCCTGAGTAGGCCCGGGGTTCCTTCCTCATGGTCCTCTCCCTCATCCACCTACGTATCCCCGTCCTCTTGGAGTCGTCGGATGGAGAGCAAGAAGAGCATTCCCACCTAGCTGCGGGCAGTGATGTCAGATGTGGCCCAGTTGGTTTCATTGGAATCATACTCACTCAAACCGCCCTTTGGGTTGTTGGAACTATAGAAACTATTGAGGTGGAGCAAATGTTGGAGGTTGTGGGACCGGGTGCTCCATTCTAAAATTCTGGTGGAAATGCTCGCCACCTCTCTGGTATCCTCTTCCACCTCTATTATCATGCCTTCTTCTATTACTAGGTCTAGCTTCCATCACTCCATCAGCGGGTCTCTTACAACTTCCCAAGTGGTCCGCCTCTAGCGTCTTCGCCATATAAATTATCTCTGCTAAGCTGGAGTCCGCTATAAACAAAAGGGCTTGCCTCAGGGGATCCCGGAAGCCTTTGTAGAACTGTTTAGCGTATCCTTTGTCGTCCAACTAATAGGAGTCAGCAAATCTATCCAGATGCTAAAACTCTCGCAGGTACTCTGCCACTGACTTGGATCCCTGATTATGCTGTAGGAATCTTTCTTCAAGTTCATCTCGAGCTAACAAAGGGATAAAGTGCTCTAAGAAAGCTCCATAAAAGTCGCTCCAACTAATATTCGTATAGAATCTTCCTTGGAAGGTTGAGCCCATTAGAGACTTCCACCACCTTTTCACATGTAGTTCTAGAAGTGACACTAC
Source organism: Platanthera zijinensis (assembly GCA_039513925.1). Lineage (NCBI taxonomy): Eukaryota > Viridiplantae > Streptophyta > Magnoliopsida > Asparagales > Orchidaceae > Platanthera > Platanthera zijinensis. The sequence goes on from CM077084.1 coordinate 119,348,971, forward strand.
CAGGGTAATAGACATATTGTTCGGACATCAAATTCCCGCCATCAGCACTTGCACGGTTTCAAGCCATTCTTCCGTACGCATGACCGACTCTACCCCGAGGTAGATAGAAGGGGAGAGATCTAGGAAAGCGCTCAACCAGCTTGAGCCCGTAGCTTGTTACTGCACTGGGGCCTGTTTAGACCTAAAGGCGTCCAGAATAGCCGTGAGAATTTGTCTCAGCTCTGATTGCTTGAAATGAGTGGGTATGGAAGAGGCGGGAGTTACCCCAACTGGCTCAGCGTGCACATGGATCTACACGTAAGGTACAAACCTAAGGTTAGGTTGGCTAATTGTAAGGTAAATATTGAATATACTTAGTGTAAATTACATATAGGCACACCACTGCTTCCGCTAAGTCAGCTTGTCCCCAAACCAACTAACCGAACGGGGGTGGCTCCATTGTTCAATGACTTCTTTAGTTTAGGATCGTAGTAAGCTGATACCATTTGTAAGACCCCCTCCCAAAACACAAGACATGGCCGAGGGGAGTCTTATGCCAAGAAGAGCTGCCTTGCTGTAGCGTTAGCACATGGGCTAACCTTTACTACAAGACACCTATCATGCCGGCTAAACATATCATCCATGCCAAGCCAACCAAGAATATAAAACTGAAATAAAATCCACACATAAGTAAAATAGTCCAAAAGAAAGTACATCAAATAAAAAAAGCATAAACAAGGCTTCTACAATATCAGAGTACATTCAAAAAAGACTACAATATGAATCTCACATAGACTCACATCTGTCACAGACGATAGCGATGGCACCGTCACTTCAGACCCTGTCGTCCTGGCCTGAATGCCCTGCTGCATAACCTGTTGCTGCTCTATCTACGTGGTTTCCACCTAAAAAGTAAGATATAGAAACTGTTAGTCATTAAGACTAAGTGGCCATCACATCCACTCCCCCGGCGACTCCTCGGCACCGAACGGAGAAAAGAACAAGGGTACAATATATATATATATATATATATATATAATCAGTAGTACAAATAGATGTTAAAGGATTAATCAACAATAATATATATCAAGGAACTACAACATTTAAGTATATCAACCTACTTAGCAGTTCTACCATCAACAGCAGTTTATAAGTATAAATCTACGACAGTAAGAAACTTAACTTATATGAATGCCCATACAGACATATAAGTTAAGGATTGGCTCAACTGTAAAGTAGCTCACCGTATATGAGTGCTCATACAAACTTATATGATGAGTTTCTTGTGTATGTAATGTATGTAATGATATGGATGCAATGCAATGACTCACCCATGATCATGCACAAGCAACTACTATATCAACATAGTCTTGCAGTTCCAACTTTTCGAGCAGGTAGCTAACCTCTCAGGCGCCATCCATCGTGGCCAGACAGTGACAAAAGAGCGGGCTTATCCACTACTAGGATAATATCCACACTACCTAGCATAGGCCTCCGTATTCCTCAACGCCTAGAACACAACAGCGGAGCTCACAAGCGTACTACGGCTTAGAGGGGTCTTAAGTAGATGTGCACCATGAGCACAGACCAAATTGTCCTATCATCGTGGCACAGAAGATGCCTCTATAAACATATCACCATAGGACCAAGGCCAATCGTCCAAAATCATGGAGGGTGACTCTGGAAGTAAATACCGAGGGCCAAGGCCCAACCGTGCAAATTTTATCTGTCAACTCCCGTCGGTGTGACGACTATAGAGCCCGTAGACCTACCACACTATCCTTAACTAATGATTTTGACACTGCATGTCAACTCACACCGCATGAAATTTAACATATAAGGTCTCCACTTTGAGTCATTTTTATTTAATCATATCTCGTGCTCAAAAACACGCAAGGGCTCCACACCGAGTCCCTTATCAGCATGTCGTTGGAGCGATCACCATCACGACGTGATCTTCTAAAATCAACGTCAGAGGAAAACTGTTTACTTGGTTTAGATTTATACCTGTCCTCCTTATTATAGCTTTCCTTAGAGCGATCACCATCACGACGTGATCTTCTGAAGTCAATGGAGGATGACTGATTCTTCATCTATCTCTTCTTGCTGAGTAGTTACTTGAACTGCTTAAATATGAAGGAGAACTCGCTATTAGATAGATCAGAGCCTGATGTGCTTTGCTCAGAGTCTTCTTGGGTGTCTAGAGCACGTGTCCTTACTAGTGACACGACTTTAGACTTCCTCGAACCTTCAGCCTTTAGGTAAACTGACATCTCTCTACTTGAAGTCCTGCTGCTTTTCTCCTCCTTCTTTCTTGTGTTCAGTTAAAGATCATAGGAGAGCAGCTTTTCAAATAGGTTCTGAGGGTCAATCTCAGCAAGCTTCCCAAACTCCCTAATGGCTACCACTTTAGTGACCCAGTCCTTTGTCAAGGATCATAGGAATTTGTCGTTCAATTCACCATTATTGAAGGTACGCCATAGTTTCTAAGCCTGTTCACGATCTTGAAGAACTTCTCAAGGCTATCCACAATCGTATCATTTACACCTAGCTTGAAAGCTTCGTACTCTTGGTTCAACAACGATCTGCGATCGTCTCTAACTTCTTATATACCTTCCATGAGAACAACCAAGCAATCCAACATCTTCTTGGCAGATTTGTAGTGGAATAAATTTTGTAACATCAAATCGTCCACTACACTGGTTATAATGTTATTTGTCTATTTGTCCAAGGTGACTAGGGCAATTTCATCTTTAGTGAGATCCATCATCTTCTTGGGGATCATGATAGCTAGGTTCAGAGCTGAGGTTTGTGTAGGTATATGAGGTCCTTCTTCCATAATCTTAAAAATTCTGGAATCTGCTGCTTACATGAAGAACTTGACTCGTTCTTTCTACATGGAAAAGTTCTCTTTGGTTCACACTTGTAACTTCATAGAAGACATGCTCTTGCTTTTGTCGATGGCTACTATGCAGAATCTCTTGATGCTAGATCTAGGATCTTGTTCAAGGTGTTAAACTTATATCGAACAAAATGCCCCTCTGATAAAAATTGAAAGTATCTAGCGTCTACCTAAATCTCCTAGAGGGTGTGAATAGGTGATGTCTGTGTCTTTTCGTGGAATAAAACTACTTAAAAATTAAGCACACAAACAACGATTTATACAGTGGTTCCCTGAGTTGGGTATGTCCACTTTTACGCCTCGCCTACCAAACTCATATTTATACCAATCTTACACCTTAGAGTCGCAAATCCTACAAATCGGAGACAAACCTCCAACCACTTAGAGAACAACTTCACCTACAACTCGATCCATAACATGATCTATGACTCGATCCACAAACAGATCTACAACTCGATCCTCAAATGGATCTACAACTCAGAGAAAAATCTCCTACAAAAGTAAAGGAATATTACAAAGTAATAAAGATTACAAGTCTTCACTCCGACATTCTTCGATTATATAGATCTTGAAATTTTGGAGAACTCGGAAAATAGAAATCTTTGAAGACCTTGAATCTTGAATCTTCAATCGACTAGATCTGGATGAATAGATATCTTCAGAGAGTAGTAATCCAGTCTTACAAGTCGATGAGCTGTGCACAGCAACTTCCTGATGCCACATATTCAGACACAGTTGTGGAAATTGCCACACTAGTCTGCTTCTTACTACTCCAATACACCAATCTTTCTCCTAGAAATTGATAGGTGCCTGTTGTGCTTTTTCTATCTTCTTTGCAACCTACAAAGTATGCATCTAAATAGCCTATCAGTAGAAATCTCCATTCCTAGGGTACCAAAGGGCTAGATTTGGTGTGCCCTTTAGATATCTCAAAATCCTTTTTACTGCAGTGTAATGAGATTCTTTAGGGCATGATTGGTACCTAGCACTTACATATATTGCATACATAATGTCTGGTCTACTAACAGATAGATATAGAAGAGAGCCAATTATTCCTCTATACAAAGACTCATCTATAGTCTTACATGCATCATCTTTGCATATAGGCATACTTGTTCCCATAGGAGTTCTCATGGTGGAGGATGATTCTATACCATACTTCTTAATTAACTCCTTGGTGAACTTAGAGTGGGATATGGACAAGCCATCATAAGTCTGTCTTACTTGGAGTCCCAAGAAGAACTTAAGTTCCCCCATGCTGCTCATCTCAAACTTCCCTTGCATAAGTTTAGCAAACTTCTTGCAAAGATTGTTTTCTGTAGACCCAAATATTATGTCATCTACATAAATCTGGAATAAGATTATCTTTTCTTTGGACTCCCTTAGGAATAAAGCATTGTCTATTTTCCCCCTTGAGAATTTGTTCTCAATAAGGAAAGCAGACAGGGTTTCATACCAAGGCCTTGGGGCTTGCTTTAACCCATACAAAGCTTTCCTCAGTCTATAAACATAATCAGGTTTGAGAGAATCAACAAAACCTGAGGGCTGCTCTACATAGACTTCTTCTTTTAGATTTCCTTTTAGGAATGCTGATTTTACATCCATTTGGAATACCTTGAAGCCTTGATATGCTGCATAGGCAAGGACCATCCAAATTGCATAAGACTTGCTACTGGGGCAAAGGTTTGATCAAAATCAATACTATCTTCCTTCCTGTATCCTTTTGCAACAAGTCTTGCTTTATTCTTCACAATGATCCCACTCTCATCTAGTTTATTCTTGAAGATCCACTTTGTTCCAATGATGTTGTGGTCTTTTGGTTTAGGAACTAACTCCCATACCTTGAACCTTTTGTACTGATTCAGCTCCTCTTGCATAGCATTAATCCAATGTGGGTCTAGAATAGATTCTTCAAATCTCTTTGGCTCTAGTTGAGATAGGAAGCTTGAGCAAAGAACTGTATTCAAGTTCCTGCTTCTGGTTTGAACTCCATGTCTTGGATCACCAATTATCTGATTTGCTGGATGATCCTTTAAGTGTCTAATTGCTGGAGGTAGACTATCTTCAGGTTGAAGACATCCAGTCTCTTCAATATGCTGCACCTCTTGGTTTTCATCAGCATCTAGAGAGTCTTGTACTCCCCCTGGACAGTAGCCACCATTTTTCACTTCCTGCTCAGCAGTTGACTCTTCTGTTATGGTAAGCTTGTCCATTCTCTTATTTATACCTATAGAACTGCATGAGATACAAGGCAACTCACTGCTAATCAGTCTTGTTTCATCAAAGACAACATGTACAGACTCTTCTACAACTTGAGTAATCAAGTTGTAGACTCTATAAGCCTTACTATTGTTGCTGTACCCAACAAATATCCCATCTTGGGATTTGGCAGCAAACATAGTTAGATAAGACTTGCCATTGTTTAGGACATAGCACTTGCAACCAAAGATCCTAAAATAGGATAAGTTTGGTTTTCTACCCTTCATGATCTCATAGGGAGTCTTTTTGTGGATTTTGGTGATAGAAGCCCTATTGATCACATGACATGTAGTATTTACTACCTCGGCCCAGAAAAATTCTGGGAAGAGAAGTGTCACTCAATAGAGTTCTACCAGCCTCAATCAGTGTTCTATTCTTCTTTTCAGCAATACCATTTTGCTGTGGTGTTCTAGGTGGGGAGAATTCTTGAAAAATCCCAAATTCTTCACACAGTCTTGTCATACTCTCAGATTGAAATTCAGTGCCATGGTCACTTCTTATTTTGACCACTATACTGTCAAGTTCATTCTGAATTTGCTTGACAAAACTATATAAAACACTTGGGGTTTATTATTTTTGTCTCAAAAAGAACACCCAGGAATATATAGAATAGTAATCTACCACCACAAAAGTGTAGACCTTCCTACCTAGACTATGAACTGGCATAGGACCAAATAGATCCATATGAAAGAAGTATAGACACCTCACTGAATCCTTGTTTTCAAGGCTATGAAAGGAGGATTTTGTTTGCTTGCCTTTTTGAAAAGCTGAGCATATCCCATCCTTTATACACTTAACATCAGGACCATTCCTCACTAACTCTTTGCTAAAGAGTTTGCCAATTGTTTTGAAGTTAAGATGGGTCAGCCTCTTGTGCCATTTGACACAATGAGAGGCTCTCTCATCAGCTACAAGTCAAATAGGAGAATCTTTGTTCTCACACTCAAAGTTAAGACAGTACACATTTCTTTTTCTATATCCTGTCAAATGACCTTTTGATAACTTGACCTTTTGATATGATATCCAATCTTAATAAATGAAATACCATATCCTAAATCACTCGGCTGACTTATGCTTATAAGATTATGTTTCAAACCCTTCACATAGGCCACTTGAGTGATAGTAATCTGATTATTAGAAATGTTACCAAATCCTTTAATGATTCCTTTTTCAGAACAACCAAAGATTACTTTAGGCCCATTAATGATAGGTAAGTACTCCTTCCAAAATCCCCTTGTTCCAGTCATGTGCCTGGAACATCCACTGTCTAAGTACCATATAGGGGCATGGTAACTTGGACTCACATGCAATAAAGAATTACCCAACCTTAGAGACCAAGTAAGTCTTGGGTCCTTGGTTCAAGTTAGCTTCATACTTAACAAATCTACCTGCTGCTCTTCTAAGAGGTAGACTGTTGTTCTTCCTGACACTAATGTTGGGCCAGCAATCTAAGGCATAATGCCATGTCTTGCCACAACACAAGCATTCATACTTGTTATATCTATTTTTAGATACATTCTTGGCAGTATGGTTGACAACAAATCTTTTATTTTGTGCTGTTACTGCTGCAGCTACACCTAATGTTTCCATAAGAACATGGGGTTTATGGACATCGGCTTCCTTATTAACATAAACACCCTTGCCATTCAGAACTTCAGTCTTACTATGACCATGAGTATTCTCAAGGTCATACTTGTTAGAAGGCACGTGTACCTTTCTAAAAACTACAAGGACTTTAAAGTTTAGTGGCTGAACTGAGGCTTTTCCCTTTCTCTTAAATTGGACAGCCCTGGTTTTACCTTTAAAGCCTATTCCAGCCTTACCCTTTTGAGCCACAAACTCATCTATTAAGAGTAAAACTGATTTTTGCTTGAAATAACTAACCACCAAATCTTTTTCTTTTTGAAGTCTGGCTTCCATACTTTTAATTAGATCATTTTTGTATGTGATTGTGCCCATCTGAATAACAGTTATAGTTCTCAGTTTGGCAATCTCATACATTTTTTGATCCAACTCTTTCACTAAATCAGATGCAGGCATCTTAAGATCTGCAATATCAATAGCCTTAGTTTTGGCCAACTTTATGCTTTTCTTTAGTGCCTGCAAAAAGTCCTCATATTCATCTATCAGCTGATGAATATCACCTTCAGACTCAGACCCATCCACATCACTTGATGAAGATATAGGTGACTCTGTACCAGTACTACAATCTGAATTTCTAGAAAAGCATTGTACCTTACTAGGACAAGGCTGATCCTGGCACCTTTCTTCTTCTGACACAGACATCAGTCCCATGCACTGATTGTCTTCTTGTTCATAGATAGAGTTCAGCACTTGCATAAACTCATTTTCTTCATCTGCTGCATATAGACCAATATATGCCTCAGCTTTAGATTCAGACTCTGAAGATGATTGGTCTGTCAAGCTCTTCTCCTTCTTGGCAACAAAGGATTTCTCCTTCTTGCACTTTTGTCGAGTCTTCTTTTTATCAGCAGACTCCTTTCTTTTTTCTGGACACTCAGCCACAACAAGTCCAGGCCTATTACAGTAGTAGCAAACTATCTTTGATGTTGTAGATTTGCTAGGCTTAGACCTGCTCCTATCCTTCCTAGATGACTTCCTCTTTTTATAATAGTCATCCACAGGCTGAGATGTAGAGGGCCTAGACTTCCACTACTTCTTCTTCAGGAATCTTTGAAACTGCCTTGTGAAGGCAGCAAAGTCTTTATTTGAGTCACTGCTGTCAGAACTTTGGTTGTCTTAATTATCTGAAGTAATTTCAGCAACTATCTCAGGAGGTGATGGAGACATCCTCCTATTCTTCCTGTTAGCTTCCACCTTGAAGGCCAAAGACTTTTCTCTATGCTCCCCTATTGCACTTTTCTCTTCCTCTATCCTAGCCATTAGCTGCATCTCATATGACAGCAATTTTCCAAACAAAGTTGGAGGAGAGATATCTGCAAGTTTGGCCACTTCCCTAATTGCACAAATCTTAATGTCCCAATCCTTTGTCAAGGATCTTAGGAATTTAACATTTAGTTCATATGTACTGAAGATCCTTCCATAGGACATCAGCTCATTTACTATTCTATAGAACTTTTTATAACACTCAGTTATTCTATCTGACTTTCCTTGTCTGAAACTCTCATATTCCTGGTTCAGCATAGATTTTCTATCTTGTCTGACTTCTTCAAAACCCTCCATGTAGACTATCAAAGTGTCCCACATTTCCTTGAAGGTCTTGCAGTGAATCAAATTTTGAAAGGTTGAATCATTTATGACACTTACTATGATATTCTGGGCTCTTTTATCCATAGTTTCCAGGATGATCTTTTCCTTAGTCATCTCTGAAAAATCCTTGGGAGTTCTTTGATTTGCATCTAGAACTGACAACTTCATTGGAATATAAGGATCTTCCTTTACTGTAATGTAGATCCTTGGATCAAAGGCCTCCATAAAAAGCCTGACCCTTTCTTTCTATATTCCAAATATCTCTTTCGTGCATATGGGTAATTTCATAGAACATAGTTTCTTATGATTTTCTCCTGAAACAATTTTCTTGATCTTGAATCTATCTTATGGATCTAACTCAGACTGTTAAGTCCTTCTTTGAGCAACCTCCCTCTGATACCACTTAATAGAATTGATTTCAAGATAACCCAAACACCTAGAGGGGGGGTGTGAATAAGTTCTTTATTTTTTTTACTTAAGGAGGAATAAGAATTCAGTTCTTTAAATAGAATTTAAGCATTCAACAACTAACACAACAACCACAACACAGAATACACACATCACAGATTGCACACTGGTTTATATTGGTTCCCCAAGGTCTGGGTACATCCACTTTTCCCCTACGCCTATCAAGCAGTGTGCTAGATTCGGCCTAACTTCTTCCTTCTTCTCAGATCCACAGATCTTACAGCTCAGAACCCTGAAAGGTTCCTACAACTCAGAACCCTGAAAGGTTCCTACAACTCAGAGTGTATCCACGCTCCTACAGCTCTGGCTAACAGCCCTACCTTAGCCTTGACACAAGGCCTACAACTCAGAGATTGAAATCTCCTACACTTAGACTCAAAAGTCTTACCACTCAGAGGTCTATATCTCCTATACTCAGCCTTTATATTATAGGCTTACAACTCAGATCTTGAAAGATCCTATAGAATGAAAAATCTTATAGAATGACTCTTACCCTTGTTGAGAGAGAAAGGATAAAAGGTTTCTTGACCAGCTCTTGATAAAACTGATTGCTGAGATCAACCTGTTCTTAGCTTTCTTCAAAGCTTCTTGAATCTGAACTCAGTAGGGTTGATCTTCTTTGAAGTTGACTGGATGGCCGCTTTCTTCTTATATTTCAGAAATAGATCTGAATTCTCCTTAGCAGATTTGTTCAGGATCTGCTTCTTAAGATACTTGTAAATGTCTCCTTCTTTACTTCAACAACTAGAGCTCTCTCTCACTCTCCAGATCTTCTGAAGTTTTTTCAGAATTCTTGTTTGAATTCTCCTTAGACAAATTCTGAGTAGATTGCCACATCTGATTATCTTCTTAGATCTTCTCACGAAAATCTTCTTCTTTGTGATGTGCTCTTTCTTGATCAATGATCAATACTTCATTAGTTGTTCGTGTTGTTTTTTTATTATTATCTCTTTGATTTGACAGAATTCGTCTTTATATAGACTTTATCCATGGTAACCAGCTGATCCGGTTTCTAACAGACTTCTGATAGTTCTGATAGCTTCAGCAAACTTGTTGGAATTCAAAGTTGTCAAGTCTTGAGTCATTTCTTGAACCTTTGTCTTTATCAGCAAAGCGTCGAGACTGATCTTCATTATGTGTCGACACAAGTAGATTAAGTGTTGACACAAGCTTTAGTAATGTCGACATAGCTCCTTTGGTATCGACACTACTTCTTGACACTGCATCTGTAGAATGTGTCAACACTGCTTCTTTGTGTCAACACAGTCACTTCTTCACTTCACAGCAATCAACTTTGTTGAAACTCTGCTAAGTGTCGACACAAGTCCTGTGTGTCGACATAGTTTATATAGTCTAAGAATTCTGTGTGTCGACACTGCCTTCATGTGTCGACACAGTTGATGTCGACTAAAACTTCTGTGTGTCGGCACAATTTCTTCTGGTGTCGACACTACTTTTCCATGTGTCGACACAAGCTTTCTTAAGTGTCGACTCATGAACTTAGAAACTTTTTCCTGCATTTTAGCAAATTCTTAACCTGCACATATAAACTCAAAATAACATCAAATACACCTTGATGTATATCATTGAGCTAAGTGAGGCTTCTTCAAATAAGGTACACATTTTCCTATGTACCCAATAAGATTGAATCATGAAGTGTTCGAAGTTGTCAGCCGTTCGGATCTCACGTATTGCACAGGACGCCGACCGATCGTTCTTTTGGAAAAAATCTCGATTTGAAATGAGAAGAATTAACATGATAATCAATAATGGGAAGATTAAAAATCTACCCAAAATATATATAGACATCTTTAATAGCAATGACTAAAAAACAATTTCCAAAAAAAAACTTCAAAAAATTACTGTGCATGGCCGCCGATCGGATTAAAAAAACCTTAGCATGATTAAAAAAAAATTTGTCGGAAAAATGACCTAAGTCATATTCATCGAGTATCGTCGAGTATCGCAGTATACTCACAAAAGAGTTATTGATATACGACGAAAATGACTTGGAGAAATTCAGATCAAGCTAGATAGCCACTCAACGCCAAGGCTAGAATCATATTCAATGAATTCGTCGAGTATCGACTAGTATACTCGAAGAATTCGACGAGTATAGGCTAGCAGACTCGATGCTCTCGACACTGCCGACTCAATTGACGCCATCCATCCACACGATTCTTTCGAAACGACGCACTCGACGCAAACATGCACTCGACGCTCTTGACGCCAAGATGCACTTGACGAATTTGCCTAAAAAAAATAAAAGAATTAGCGTCGAGATGTTTCGACGAATTTGCCAAGCATCGAAACGTGGAGTTCGCGGTGGGCGATTGGGTATATTTGAATATCAAACCATTGAAAGGCGTGTCCAGGATTCGGCGGTTGAAAAATCTAAGTTCGTGATATCTTGGTCTGTTTGAAGTGGTGGAGCGAATTGGGGAAGCTGCCGATCGACTAGCTCATTCGGCAGAGCTGAGTGACTTGCATGATGTGTTTCACATCTCAGTGCTTCGAAAAGCCGTCAAGGGTCCAGCTCAAGTGGTTGAGAATGATAGTGTACCGATCGAGTATGGGCTAACGACAATGGTTAGGCCCATTTGAATCGAAGACAGAGCCGAGAAATAGTTGCGGAACAAGACAATCAGGATGCTCAAAGTATGGTGGGACAATTGTGGCCGTGAAGAGCTAACATGGGAGCAGGAGCAGACCATGCGCGCAGAGTTTCCCGAATTGTTTGTTTAAACTGTATAATCATGCATCTTTTGTTGATCGTACATTTTGTTATATGTCATATATCTTTATTGATTGTTCGGTTTCCTTGTTGTGTCTAAATTTCGAGACGAAATTTTGGTTAAGGAGGGGAGGGTTGTAATACCCCAAAATCCAAAATTTCCCAAGTTTGGAATCCAGGCTTAGACATGTCCTTGGACACGGGCGTGTCAAATGGTGTGTCCTGCTCGGGCTTCTCGAGAAGGCGTAGAGTGTTGTTTGGTCTCGAGAAGGCGTTGAGTGAGGCATACGGCCTGGGACACGGGCGTGTCCCAAGACGTGTCCTTCTTGATATGCACTCAACGCCATGCTCTCGACACTAAATGCCATGAGCTCGGCAATCATTTAGTGAAGAACAAGCCCAGCCACACGGTCGTGTCAGAGGGCGTGTCCCTCTCGGGATGTGGCCAAGGTTATGCGTCATGTCGAACACGGGCAAGACACAAGCGTGTCTAAAGCCGTGTTAGGACACATGGACTGTGACACAGGCATGTTAGAGGGATGTGTCCTTTTCTGGGTGAGACCGTTCGTGTACCACTTACAGTATACGACATGTGACATGGGCGTGTCACAGGACGTGTCAGCCACAAAATTAGACTTTTCAGCCAATTTGTGACCATTCGTTTCCCTCATCCTTAATCCAATGGCCCCAAGTATTCCCAGCTGGGTTTATCTCCGGGATTGAGTGAAGATATCTTTCTTCACTTAGCCATTATCTCTCTTAAGAGATTAGTGAAAGAGGAGAGATAGGAGTAGGAAGAGGAGAAAATCCGGCCACCACGGGAGCGTTAGAGTTTTGTTTAGAGTCTTAGGCCAGATCTGTAGAGGCAAGATCGCTGCGGTTTTTTCCACCGGATAAGATTTCTATGGATCCCAAGAGGTCGTCAAGGATAACGATCTTCCTTCTTGGACAAGTGAAGTCCTCCATTATTCTTGAGCATGGGATCCTCCACCAAAAGGTGGAAGAGTAAGTTATCCACGTGGGTTGATAGTTGTTATCCTCAATTGAGTCTTCATTTAGACCCGGAAATGTGTAGTATAGGATAGGTATGTTGTGTGAAGCCCATCTAGAAAGGTTGGTCTTAATTGGAGATGTTGTATATTGCGCACCTGAGAAGACTCTGCATATAAATGTGTAGTTTGTGGATTCAATGGGTTGCGCCTATGAAGGGAAGCAACAGGAAGTACTAAAATGAGGAATTCCGAGAAAACACCCTTTTAATGCTTATGTTGAAAAGACCAGTTTTATGGCATTACATGAATTGCAGGGTTTGGGTTGAGTTTGGGTGCAGATAAGGAGTTCTGCTGAACCCGCAAAGAGACTGCAAAGGATGCCGACATTGACTCCCCATTTGGATTGTGAAGATAGTACTTGGTGGACATTATGGCTATTGTGAGTTGCGATCTCTTAAAAGGCTTCTAGCCAAACAGGAAAGGTGAGGCTGACCCGCGACTTTATTTGTAGCCGCAAGTACGATGTTCTTGGTGATTTCTAGGCGATTTGAGCAATGGGGGGTGGATCTGTACCTGCGTTATGTGGTTGTACAAGAGAGTGCCAAGGCATTGGGCTTTCGTCAGCAGTATAATGAGAGACTTAGGCATGCATTCCATCAAGACTAAATGCTCAATGGTGTTGATCCCGGTTTGCCGGTGTACCCAAAAGTGTGCCTGAGAGCAAGATCGTCGGGTCGGGTGGCTGACGGTTGTGATGGATTGTTTGTGCATAAGAGCACAATATATATGATATTTGTCTATGCATTGCTATGCCTGCAGGGAAGGAAAGTCACTGCCCTGGGAAAGGGGTAGGATTGTTATAAATTGGTCAGCTGAATGCTGACCGTTGCCTTGTTTACCACCTTCTGGGTGGGCAGTCCCTTTATAGGTACTGGTGAGCCGAGTGGGAAGTTAAAGGGCTGAATTCCCTGTGGATGCTGCTGCTAGCCTTTGAAGGCTGCTTTATCTAGTATTTTGTTCATGTGTTGCCGGCCTGTGCGCCGATGTATGTTATCCACACTTTGAAAAGAGGAATTGTAAGGCCTTAAGGCCAGCTTGTGTGTATTTGCTGTACACTCTTTCATGAGTTGATATATAAATGTGGTTTATATATTTATAGTAAACATTCCTAGTATGAGTTCATCGTTGTTGTTAAAATCTTCTGCTAGCATGCTCTGAGTTAGGATGCGATGGTGTAGTGGTATTAACCTGTGACCTCGCTATTTGATTGTGGAATATAGTGTGGGGCCCCGGCCGGACCTTCTATTATATGTTGTTTAATGGGTGGAGTCGTTACATTTTGGTATCAGAGGGAGGTTTAGATCCTTCAACATGTGGGTTACCGGGTAGAGTCGTTACTTGGTATCAGCTTGTCACGGTCTTCCTCTTTCGAATTCATGGTCGAATTCTTTTGTGGGGTGGCGAACACGTGTCTGTGTGAACTGCTTTAACACTAATGAACTCTTGAATGTCCACTAAGTATTGCAAATACACTTGTTGAGGGACCTGCGCGTTCCTATTTTATTGTTATTGCTTGTGTAAGGTCGCTAATGTGTTTCTTGTCCACCTATATGTGACTCGTAGTGGTGCTGGGTAGTCTGAGCCCCAGTGGTCTGATGAAAGTACGACCCTAGCTAAGGTGCCTACACCTCCTCCTTCTGCGAAAACTGTCCGCTTAGTTGCTGAGGCCCTCTTTTCAATGTTTCAAGAACAGCCTGTTGGGCAAGCATAGCCAACAGCGGTGCTAGAACAGGTTGCTGTAAGGTCGGAACCTGTTACGGTTGTGGACCCTCGAGCAGCTGAATGGCAGTTAAAACACTTCATGAGTTTCAATACACCTACGTTCACGGGCGAGGGATCCCCAACGCAAGCTGATGATTTGTTATCACGCGTCAAGCGTATATTGACGGCGATCGGGACGGAGGAAAATCAGAAGGTCACCATAGCTACCATCATGTTAGAAGGTGAGGCTCGGTTATGGTGGGACGAGGTTGAGTTACACCATTTAGTGGGCAGGCAGTTGACTCAAGTGTTGATGGAGGAATTCTCTCGAATGTTCTAGGAAAAGCATTTGCAAGCGGCACAATGCATTGCTATGGAGAGCGAGTTCCAACGGTTAACGCAAGGAGAAAGTAGCGTTGATACGAACTTGCATGACTTTACCAGATTGGGCCGATATGCAGGGTCGATCTTCGCGGATGAACAATGGAAAAAAATCGGTTCTATGAAGGTTTGCGAGACGAGTTGAGGTTCCTGCTCACCAGTTCGGTGACCCATGGGTTCCAAGAATTGGTTGATATTGCGCGTGCGCTGGACAAAGATATGAAGCGAGTGCAAGGTAAAAAGGACTTGCCTGTAATAAAGCCAGAGTTCAAAGCACCTCGCCCTTGAAGACATACTACCAGAAGAAGTGGGGCAAGAAGTCCAAGCCTTCTAGGCAAACTTCTGCGACTGTGACGTCGGCAGCAACTTCAAGAAAGGAGCCTCGTACCTGCTTTACCTGTGGAAAAGTGGGGCATATAGCTCGTGATTGTAGGGTTGCTCAGCCGAAGGAGGAAATGAAGACGGGCGCGTCTTATGCTGAGAAGGGCAAAGCAAAGATAGAGTCCTCTGCATCCCAGGCGCAACCCATAGTTTATAATCTTGGCCAGCAGGAGGCTATAAAGAAGAGTGACGTCGTCACAGGTATGATTTAAGATATTACTTGCTTTGGTTTTATTGCATAAATTGTTTGTATCTTGTGCATAATGTGTGTGCTACAGGCTTTGTCCTGATTCAAAACAACCCAGCGAGAGCCCTGTTTGATACGGGTGCTTCGCATTCTTTTCTATCAAAGGACTTTGTGTCGCGAATTGCAGTACCAAGTTGTTTGATGACAGATAGGGTGAAGGTATTATTGCCGAATGGTTGTGTGATGATTAAGGATAGAGCTTGCAATGTTGAAGTTCAAATAGGAAGTCAAGATTTCGGTTTGAGTGCATCTGTGCAACCGATATCGGATTTTGATGTGATCTTTGGTATGGACTGGCTCTAGGAGCAGCGTTCCTGTATTGATTGCAATTCAAAGGAGATCACACTGGGCCAGAATACCGAGCTTGAGACTAAGTTCGCTGGCATGCGAGGAGTGAGCGGGACCTTGATGTCGACACTCCAAGTCGTCAATGTTGTTCGGAAGGGCGTGGAGTTATTCTTCATACTTGTTCAGGCTGTTGAGCCAAAGGCCAATGTGCATGAGGTTCTGATTGTATCAGAGTTTTTCGATGTATTTCCTTAAGGATCTTCCTGGGTTTCCACCCCAGCGGGAGATTGACATCTCTTTCGAGTTGGTACTAGGTGCGAAACCTATGGCCCGCTCGCCATATCTCGTAGCGCCAAAAGGAATTGCGGAGTTAACGGTCCAACTGTAAGAGTTGCCGGAATAGGGATACATACGCCTAAGTATGTCACCTTGGAGCGCGCCTGTTCTGTTTGTGAAAAAGAAAGACGGTAGTTTACGGTTATGTATTGACTATCGTGAATTGAATAAGTTGACGGAGAAAAACAAGTATCCGATTCCACGGATAGACGACTTGTTCGATCAACTAGTGGGGTCAACCGTCTATTCGAAGTTGCATTTGAAATCGGGATATTACCAATTGCGGATTCGGGAAGGTGACATTTCAAAGACAGCCTTTGGAACACGCTACAGTCATTATGTGTTCACGGTAATGTCATTTGGGCTATGTAATGCGCCTTCGGTATTCATGGATCTAATGAACTGAACGTTCTGAGAGTACTTGGATCTCTTTATGATCGTATTCATTGATGATATATTGGTGTACTCTCAGTCGAAAGTTGAAAATACGAATGATTTGCGGATGGTGTGGCACACCTTGCGGAGGAACATGCTTTATGCCACGTTATCAAAGTGTGAGTTCTGGCTATCGTCAGTGGCTTTTCTTCGCCACGTGGTAAGTGGAGAGGGCATAACAGTTGATCCGTCAAAGATAAGCGCCATATAGAAGTGGCTGGTGTTGTCCTTTGTGGCTGAAGTTAGAAGTTTCCTTGGTTTGGCAGAGTACTACAAGCAATTTGCAAAAAACTTCTCACGGATCACTTTACCTCTTACCACATTGACGAGAAACGATCAGAAGTTCGTTTGGATGCCGTAGTGCGCACGAGCATTTGGAGAGCTGAAGAGTCATTTGACCACGGTGCCTGTGTTGACATCGCCATGTTGTACAGATGGCTATGAAGTTTATAGTAATGCGTCAGGGAGTGGATTAGGTTGCATTTAGCTGTAGTTTGGTAAAGTGATTGCTTATGCCTCACGCAAGTTAAAAGCACATGAGCGAAATTATCCCGTCCATGACTTGGAGTTTGTGGCGGTGATCTTTGCTCTTAAATTATGGAGGCACTATCTATATGGCGTAAAAGTGGATATCTAAATAGATCATAAGAGCCTAAAGTATCTATTGCACCAGAAAGAGCTGAATATGTGACAATGAAGGTGGATGGAGTTCCTTGGGGACTACACCTTTGATATTAACTATACTCCCGGGATAAGAAATGTGGTTGCTGATGTCATGAGTCGCAGGACTACGATGCGGGCAAGTTCGTTGCAGATGCATGATGAGCGTCTGATGTAGGAGCTGGAAGCGTTAGAGATTTCTTGTGTTGACAAGAATTCCATAGCCGATGCATGCTTGAACTGGACTGAGGTACAATATGACCTTGTGGATAGGGTTCGGCGAGCAACGGAGCATGATGAGAGTCTCCAACGCTATGCAAAGGATGGATCAGATCTCCAATTCTCCTGGGATGATGGCTTGATACGCAAAGATGGCCGATTGTGCGTCCCAAGTGCGGGTAAATTGAGAGAAGAGTTGATGTTCGAAGCTCACTTTGTAAAGTACTCAATTCACCCTGGGAGCACAAAAATGTATAAGGACATGAAGAAGCTATTTTGGTGGCCAGGCTTAAAGAGAGACATAGCTCGTTATGTGGCTAAATGCCAAACTTGTTCTTTGGTGAAAGCAGAATGGCAGAAGCCTGGTGATTTCCTGAAGTCGTTACCGATTTCAGAGTGGAAGTTTGATGATATCTCAATCGATTTCGTGCAGGGTTGCCGAGATCTCTACGCGGGTATGATTCAATCTAGGTGATTGCAGACCAGTTGATAAAAGTGGCTCACTTCCTACCGAATAAGAGGGACGATTTAGTGGAAACCTTGGCAAAGATCTATGTGGAGCAGATTGTCCAGTTGCACGGTGTTCCCTATAGCATCGTTAGTGATCATGATGGGCGATTTACGTCGAAAGATTGGAGGCTAATCCATCAGTTTTTGGGCACAAAATTACCATTCAGTACGACCTTTCATCCCCAAATGGATGGCCAAACTTAGCGGACCAACAGGACAATGGAAGATATGCTCCGAATATGCGCCATGGACTTTGGTAAGAGATGGGAAGATCATCTCTATATGGTGGAGTTTTCCTACAATAATAGCTACCAAGCGAGCATCGATATGGCTCTATATGAAGCTTTGTACGGTGGGAAATATCGTACACCGCTAGCTTGGGCGGAAGCAGGCGAATTAAAGGTATATCCTCGTAAGGATGTCGACGAAGCTACTTCGACAGTACACTCTATTCGAGAGAGGCTACTGATAGCCCAGGATCGTCAAGCAAAGTACTATAATGCTAAGCACCAGAACGTGGAGTTCGCGGTAGGAGATTGGGTATATTTGAAGATCAAACCATTCAAAGGCGTGTCCAGTATTCGACGGTTGAAAAATCTAAGTCTGAGATATCTTTGTCCGTTTGAAAATGTGGAGCGAATTGGGGAAGCTGTCAATCAACGAGATCTTTCGGCAGAGTTAAGTGGCTTGCACGATGTGTTTCACATCATAGTGCTTCGAAAAGCCGTCAAGGATCAATCTCAATTGGTGGAGAATGATAGTGTACCGGTCGAGTATGGGCTAACGACGAAGGATCGAAGACAAAGCCGAGAAACAGAGTCGGAACAAGATAATCGGGATGGTCAAAGTCCGGTGGGACAACTATGGCCGTGAAGAGCTAACATGGGAGCGGAAGCAGACCATGCGCGCAGAGTTTCCCGAATTGTTTGTTTAAACTTTATAATCGTGCGTCTTTTGTTGATCGTACATTTTGTTATATGTCGTATATCTTTATTGATTACTGGGTTTCCTTGTTGTGCCTAAATTCCGGGATGAAATTTTTTTTAAGGAGGGGAGGGTTGTAACACCCCAAAATTCAAAATTTCCCAAGTTTGGAATTCAGGCTTAGACACGGCCTGGGAAACGGGCGTGCCCTGTTCGGGCTTCTCAAAAAGGCATTGAGTGTGGTTTGGTTTGGAAAGGCGTTGAGTGAGGCACACGGCCTGGGACACGGGCGTGTCCCAAGCCATGTCCTTCTCTATATGCACTCAACGCCATGCTCTCGACACTCAACACCATGAGCTCGATAATCATTGAGTGAACCACAAGCCCAAACAAACGGGAGTGTCAGAGGGTGTGTCCCTCTCGGGTTATGGATAAGGTTATGCGGCCTGTCGAACACGAGCTAAACACGGGCGTGTCTAAAGCCGTGTCAGGACACACGGCCTATGACACGGGCGTGTCACAGGGTCGTGTCCTTTTCTAGGTGAGTTGGTTCGTGTACCGCTTACAGTACACGACCTGTGACACAGGCGTATCACAAGCCATGTCAGCCACAAAATTATACTTTTCAGCCAATTTGTGGTCGTTCGTTTCCCTAATCCTTAATCCAATGGCCCCAGGTATTCCCAGCTGGGTTTATCTCCGGGATTAAGTGAAGATATCATTCTTCACATAGCCATTATCTCTCTCAAGAGCTTAGTGTAAGAGGAGATCTAGGAGGAGGAAGAGGAGAAGATCCGGCCACCACGAGAGCGTTAGAGTTCTGTTTAGAGGTCTGAGGCCAGATTTGTGGAGGCAAGATCGCTACGGTCCTTTCCAATGGCTAAGATTTCTATGCCTCCCAAGAGATTGTCAAGGGTAACGATCTTCCTTCTTGGGCAAGTGAAGTCCTCCTTTATTCATGAGCATGGGATCCTCCACCAAAAGGTGGAAGAGTAAGTGATCCCCATGGGTTGATAGTTGTTATCCTCAATATAGTATGCATTTAGACTGGAAATGTGTAGTACAGGATAAGCATGCTTTGTGAAGCCCATATGGACAGATTGGTCTGGATTGGTGATGTTGCATAATGCGCACCGGAGAAGACTCCGCGTATAAAAGTGTATTTTGTGGAGTCAATGGGTTGTTCATATGAAGGGAAGCAGCTGGAAGTACTGGAATGAGAAATTCCAGAAAAACACCCTTGTAATACTTGTGTTGAAAAGACCAGTTTTCTGGCACTGCATGAATTGCAGGGTTTGGGTTGAGTTTGTGTGCAGATAGGGAGTTCTGCTTAACCCACCAAGCGACCGCGAAGGACGCTGGCATTGACTCCCCTTTTGGATAGTGAAGCCAGTATTTGGTGGACATTATGTCTATTGTGAGCCGCGAGCTCTTAAAAGGCTTCTTGCCGAACAGGAAAGGTGAAGCCGATACACGTTTTTAATTATAGCAGCAAGTACGATGTGCTTGGTGATGGCAAGGCAATTTGAGCAACGAGGGGTGGTGGATCTATACCTGCGTTATGTGGCTGTACAAGAGAGTGCCAAGGCATTGGGATTTCGTCAGCAGCATAATGAGAGTCTTAGGCATGCACGCCATCAAGAATAAATGCTCAATGGTGTTGATCCCATTTTCCCAAAAGTGTGCCTGAGAGCACTGATCGTCGGGTCGTGTGGCTGACAGTTGTGATGGATTTTTTGTGCGTGAGAGCACAATATATATGATATCTGTCTATGCATTGCTATGCCTGCAGGGAATGAATTCCACAACGCCGGGAAAGGGGTAGGATTGTTATAAATTGGTCAGCTCAATGTTGACCGTTGCCTTGTTTACCACCTTCTGGGTGGGTTGTCCCTGTGCAGGTGCTGGTGAGCCGAGTGGGAAGTGAAGGGCTGAAGTCCCTATGGATGCTGTGCTACTGCTAGCCTTTGAAGGCTGCTTTCTTTTGTATTTTGTTCATGTGTGGCCGGCCTGCACGCCGATGTATGTAATCCACACTTTGAAAAGAGGGATTGTAAGGCATTAAGGCTAGCTTGTGTGTAATTGTTGTACACTCTTTCATGAGATGATATATAAATGTGGTTTATATATTTATAGTGGATATTCCTGGTATGAGTTCATCGTTGTTGTTAAAATCTTCCGCTAGCATGCTCTGAGTTATGATGCGATGGTGTAGTGGTATTAACATGTGACCTCGTCGTCTGTTTGTGGCATATAGTGTGGGGCCCCGGTCGGACCTTCTATTATATGTTATTTAACAGGTGGATTCGTTACATTTTGTTATCAGAGGGAGGTTTTTATCCTCCGACCTGTGGGTTACCGGGTCGAGTCGTTACTTGGTATTAGCTTGTCTTGGTCTTCCTCATTCGAATTCATGGTCAAATTCTTTTGTGGGGTGGCGAACACGTGTCTGTGCGAACCGCTTAAGCACTAATGAACTCTTGAATGACCACTTAAGTAAAGAAAATACACTTGTTTGAGGGACCTGTGCACTCCTATTTTATTGTTATTTCTTGCATGAGGTCGCTAATGTGTGTCTTGTCCACCTATATGTGACTCATAGTGGTGCTGGGCAGTCTGAGACCCAGCGGTCTGATGAGAGTACGGCCCCAACTTAGGTGCCTACATCTCCTCCTTCTGCGGAAACTATCCGCTTAGTTGCTGAGGCCCTCTTTTCAATGTTTCAAGCACAGCCTGTTGGGCAAGCACAGCCAGCAGCGGTACTAGAATGGGTTGTTATAAGGACAGAACCTGTTGCGGTTGTGGACTCTCGAGAAGTTTAATGGCAGTTAAAACAGTTCATGAGTTTCAATCCACCTACGTTCATGGCGAGGGATCCCCAACGCAGGCTGAGGATTGGTTATCGCACGTCAAGCGTAATTGACGGCGATCGGGACGGAGGAAAATTAGAAGATTTCCTTGGCTACCTTAATGTTAGAAGGTGAGGCTCGGTTATGGTGGGACGAGGTTTAGTTACACCATTTAGCGGGCAGGCAGTTAACTCAAGTGTTGATGGAGGAATTCTCTCGAATGTTCTTGGCAAAGCATTTGCCAGCAGCACAACGCATTGCTATGGAGAACGAGTTCCAATGGTTAACGCAAGGAGAAAGTAGCGTTGATACATACTTGCATGAGTTTACCAGATTGGGCCGATATGCGGGGTCGATCTTCGCGGATAAACAACAGAAAACAAATCGGTTCTATAAAGGTTTGCGGGACGAGTTGAGGTTCCTGCTCACCAGTTCGGTGACCCAAGGGTTCCAAGCCTTGGTTGATGCTGCGTGTGCGCTGGACATAGATATGAAGCGGGTGCAAGGTAAAAGGACTTGGCTGTAATAAAGCCAGAGTTCAAAGCAGCCCGCCCTGGAAAATCATACTACAAGAAGAAGTGGGGCAAGAGGTCCAAGCCTTCTGGACAAACTTCTGTGACTGTGACGTCGGGAGCAACTTCAAGGAAGGAGCCTCCTACCTGCTTTACCTGCGGCAAAGTGGGGCATTAAGCCCATGATTGTAGGGTTGCTCAGCCAAAGGGGAAAAGAAGACGGGCGCATCTTATGCTGATAAGGGCAAAGCATTGTTTGAGTCCTCTGCATCCCAGGCGCAACCCAGAGTTTATAATCTTGGCCAGTAGGAGGCTATAAAGCAGAGTGACGTCATCACAGGTACGATTTAAGATATTGCTTGCTTTGGTTTTATTGCATAAATTGTTTGTAGCTTGTGCATGATGTGTGTGCCACAGGATTTGTCCTGCTTCGGAACAACCCGGCGAGTGCCCTATTTGATACGAGTGCTTCACATTCTTTTCTGTCTAAGGACTTTGTTTCGCGAATTGGAGTACCATATCGTGGGACAACAGATAGGGTGAAGGAATTATTTCCGAATGGTTGTGTGATGATTGAGGATAAAGCTTGCAATGTTGAAGTTCAAATAGGAAGTCGAGATTTCGGTTTGAGTGCATCTGTGCTACCGATATCGGAGTTTGATGTGATCTTTGGCATGGACTGGCTATCGGAGCAGCGTGCCTGTATTGATCGCAATTCAAAGGAGATCACACTGGGCCAGAATACTGAGCTTGATACTAAGTTCGCTGGTATGCGAGGAGTGAGCGGGACCTTGATGTCTGCACTCCAAGTCGTCAATGCTGTTTGGAAGGGCGCGGAGTTATTCTTCACGCTTGTTCAGGTTGTTGAGCCAAAGGCCAGTGCGCATGGGGTTCCGATTGTATCGGAGTTTGCCGATGTATTTCCTAAGGATGTTCCTGGGTTACCACCCCAGCGGGAGATTGACTTCTCTATCGAGTTGGTGCCAAGTGCGAAACCTATGGCCCGCTCGCCATATCTCGTTGCGCCAAAATAAATGGCGGAGTTAAAGGTCAAACTACAAGAGTTGCTGGAACCGGGATACATACGCCCAAGTATGTCACCTTGGAGCGCGCCTGTTTTGTTTGTGAAAAAGAATGACGGTAGTTTACGTTTATGTATTGACTATCGTGAATTGAATAAGTTGACGTAGAAAAACAAGTATCCGATTCTACAGAAAGGCGACTTGTTTGAGTAGCTAGTGGGGTCAACTATCTATTCGAAGTTGCATTTGAAATCGGGATATTACCAATTGCGGATTCGGGAAGGTGATATTCCCAAGACATCCATTGGAACACGCTACAGTCATTATGTGTTCACGATAATGTCATTTGGGCTATGTAATGCGCCTTCGGTATTCATGGATCTAATGCACCGAACATTCCGAGAGTACTTGGATATCTTTATGATCGTATTCATTGATGATATATTGGTGTACTCTCAGTCAGAAGTTGAAAATACGAATGATTTGCGGATGGTGTTGCACACCTTGCGGAGGAACAAGCTTTATGCCACGTTATTAAAGTGTGAGTTCTGGCTATCGTCAGTGGCTTTTCTTGGCCACGTGGTAAGTGGAGAGGGCATAACAGTGGATCCGTCAAAGATAAGGGCCATACAGAAGTAGCTGGTGTTGTCCTTTGTGGCTGAAGTTAGAAGTTTCTTTGGTTTGGCAGAGTACTACAATCAATTTGTAGAAAACTTCTCACGGATCACTTTACCTCTTACCACATTGACGAGAAAGGATTAGAAGTTCGTTTGGACGTCGTAGTGCGCACGAGCATTTGGAGAACTGAAGAGTCATTTGACCATGGTGCCTGTGTTTACATCGCCATGTGGTAAAGACGTCTATGAGATCTATAGTGATGCGTCATGGAGCGGCTTATGTTGCATTCTGCTGTAGTTTGGTAAAGTGATTGCTTATGCCTCACGCAAGTTAAAAGTGCATGAGCGGAATTATCCCGTCCATTACTTGGAGTTGGTGGCGGTGATCTTTGCGCTTAAATTGTGGCGGCACTATCTATATGGCGTAAAAGTGGATATCTTTACAAATCATAAGTGCCTAAAGTATCTGTTGGACCAGAAAGAGCTGAATATGCCACAATGAAGGTGGATGGAGTTCCTTGGGGACTACACCTTTTATATTCACTATACTCCCGGGAAGGGAAATGTGGTCGCTGATTCCTTGAGTCGCAGTACTCCGATGCAGGCAAGTTGGTTGCAGATGCATGATGAGTGTCTGATCCAGGAGCTGGAAGCGTTAGAGATTTCTTGTGTTGACAAGAATTCCATAGCTGATGCATGCTTGAACTTGATGGAGGTACAGTATGACCTTGCGGATAGGGTTCGGCGAGTCATAGAGCCTGATGAGAGTCTCCAATGCTATGCAAAGGATAGATCAGATGGCCAATTCTCCTAAGATGATGGCTTGTTACACAAAGATGGCCGATTGTGTGTCCCAAGTGCGGGTAAATTGAGAGAAGAGTTGATGTACGAAGCTCACTTTGCAAAGTACTCAATTCACCTTGGGAGCACAAAAATGTATAAGGATATGAAGAAGCTGTTCTGGTGGCCAGGCTTAAAGAGAGACATAGCTCGTTATGTGGCTAAATGTAAAACTTGTGCTTTGGTGAAAGCAGAATGCCAGAAGCCTGGTGGTTTCTTGAAGTCATTACTGATTCCAGAGTGGAAGTTTGATGATATCTCAATGGATTTCATGCACGTGTTGCCGAGATCTCAATGCGAGAATGATTCAATCTGGGTGATTATAGACCGGTTGAAAAAAGTGGCTCACTTCCTACCGAATAAGAGGGACGATTCAATTGAAACCTTGGCAAAGATCTATGTGGAGCAGATTGTCCGGTTGCACGGTGTTCCCCGGAGCATCGTCAGTGATAGTGATGGGTGATTTACGTCAAAAGATTGGAGGCTAATCCATCAGTGGTTGGGCAAAAAATTAGCATTCAGTATGGCCTTTCAACCCAAATGGATGGCCAAACTGAGCGTACAAATAGGACAATGGAAGATATGCTCTGAATGTGCGCCATGGACTTTGGTAAGAGATGGGAAGATCATCTCTATATGGTGGAGTTTTCCTACAATAATAGCTACCAAGCGAGCATCGGTATGGCTCCATATGAAGATTTGTACAGTGGGAAATGACGTACACCGCTAGCTTGGGCGGAAGCAAGAGAATCATAGGTATATAGGGTAAGGATGTCGTTGAAGCTACTTCGACAATATGCTCTATTCGAGAGAGTCTATTGATAGCCCAGGATCGTCAAGTAAAGTATTATAATGGCAAGCACCGGAACGTGGAGTTCGCGGTGGGCGATTGGTTATATTTGAAGATCAAACCATTCAAAGGCGTGTCAAGGATTCGGCAGTTGAAAAAGCAAAGTTTGAGATATCTTGGTCCGTTTGAAATTATGGAGCGAATTTGGGAAGCTGCTTATTGACTAGCTCTTTAAGCAGAGCTGAGTGGCTTACATGATTTATTTCATATCTCAGTGCTTCAAAAAGCCGTCAAGGATCTAGATCAAGTGGTGGAGAATGATAGTGTACCGGTCGAGTATTGGCTAACGACGAATGTTAGGCCCATTTGGATCTAAGATAGAGCCGAGAAACAGTTGCAGAACAAGAATATCGGGATGGTCAAAGTCCGGTGGGACAACTGTGTCCATGAAGAGCTAATATGGGAGCGAGAGTAGACCATGCATGCGAAGTTTCCCGAATTGTTTGTTTAAACTGTATAATCGTGCGTCTTTTGTTGATCATACATTTTGTTATATATCATATATCTTTATTGAAAGCTGGGTTTCCTTGTTGTGCTTAAATTTCGGGATGAAATTTTTGTTAAGGATGGGAGGGTTGTAAAACCCCAAAATCCAAAATTTCCCAAGTTTTGAATTCAGGCTTATACACGTCCTAGGACACGGGCATGTCCCAGAGCGTGTGGGGGCGTGTCCCAAGCCGTGTCCTTCTTGGTATGCACTCAACACCATGCTCTCGACACTCAACACCATGAGTTTGGCAATTGTTGAGTGAAGGACAAGCCCAGCCACATGGGCATGTCAGAGGGCGTGTCCCTCTCGGGTTGTGGCCAAGGTTATGCGGCCTGTCGAACACAGGCTAGACACGGACGAGTTTAAAGTCGTGTCAGGACAAACGGCCTATGACACAGGCATGTCACATGGTCGTGTCCTTTTCTAGGTGAGTCGGTTCATGTACCGCTTACAGTACACGACCTGTGACACGGGCGTGTCACAGGCCGTGTCAGCCACAAAATTAGACTTTTCAGCCAATTTGTGGCCTTTCGTTTCCCTCATCCTTAATCCAATGTCCCCAGGTATTCCCAGCTAGGTTTATCTCCGGGATTGAGTGAATATATCATTATTCACTTAGCCATTATCTCTCTCAAGAGCTTAGTGAAAGAGGAGAGCAAGGAGGAGGAAGAGGATAAGATCCAGCCACCGCGGGAGCATTAGAGTTCTGTTTAGAGGTCTGAGGCCAGATTTATGGAGGCAAGATCGTTGCGGTCCTTTCCACTGGCTTAGATTTCTATGGCTCCCAAGATATCATCAAGGGTAACGATCTTCCTTCTTTGACAAGTGAAGTCCTCCTTTATGAATGAGCATGGGATCCTCCACCAAAAGGTGGAAGAGTAAGTGATCCCCGTGGGTTTATAGTTATTATCCTCAATTGAGTCTGCATTTAGACCCGGAAATGTGTAGTACGGGATAGGCATGCTGTGTGAAGCCCATATGGACAGGTTGGTCTGGATTGGTGATGTTGCATATTGTGCACCGGAGAAGACTTTGCGTATAAACGTGTAGTTTGTGGAGTCAATGGGTTGTGCCTTTGAAGTGAAGCAGCATGAAGTACTGGAATGAGGAATTCCAGGAAAATACCCTTGTAATGCTTGTGTTAAAAGACCAGTTTTCTGGCACAACATGAATTACAGGGTTTGGGTTTAGTTTAGGTGCAGATAGAGAGTTCTGCTGAGCCTGCCAAGCGATCGCGAAGGACGCCGACATTGACTCCCCTTTTGGATTGTGAAGCCAGTCCTTGGTGGACTTATGCGTGGAATTACGGCAAGCGCACCGGTCGCACAAGTAATAAAGTTTGGGAATAAATCCCCGAGTGTCGGTCTCTTGAGGAACACAGTAAGGGATGAGTTAATGTCGAGGAGGACTTGAGATTGAAGTCCTCGGGGCGAAGGTAACGATGGGGGTTTGATGGTTGTGGAAAATAAAGTAAAAATCTAACAACTACTCCTATGCAACGCCGCTATGCGATGCTTCGCCAGGCGGATGGAAGACTAGTCGGGCCGCAATGCACCGAATCGCTAGGCGGATGGGCGAGTAGGCAAGCGTATGAGGTGGAGAGAACGGTGGAAATCCTACTATGCAGGCCGCTATGCACTGCTTCGCCAGGCGGGATGGAAACTATACGGGCCGCTATGCACCGAATCGCTTGGCGGATGGAAGAGTAGGCTAGCGGATGAGGTGGTGAGAATGGCGGAATGAGGGTCGTGAGCACCTCTTCGCAACGCACGCCACTAGCAATTGCTAGTGCGGCAAGGGTGGATGGATGGTGGAGTAATAAGGCGCACCTCAAGCAATAATAATGAAATCACACAAATCACATAGACATGAAAAAGTGCAAGATCATTAACTACAATAAAATGTACTTCATCAATAAAAAGATTTAAACTAAGCTATCAAATACAAGAGGAAGAGGTGTGCGAATCGACCGAATCCGAAGCCTTGTTGAGGGTTCACGGTTGGAATTCCGGGTTGTCAATCCGAGTCCAAGATCGGTCCTCAACTGCGTCCGGGGTAGAGGAGGCTGTCACTCACTCCCAATGGACCCGTCTTCTTCGTTGAAATGACCCGTAGATTGCGGCTCCAGCTCCTCCTAACTTGATGGAGAAAGCTAGGTCAAAACTCCGCTTGAAGCTCTAGGATGAAGGAGGAGGCCGAGAGGATGCTCCGGCGTTGATTTGGTGTTGAAAGCTTGCCCGGAGACCCTCCCTAAGGTGAAGGATGAAGGGGGACAGAGGAAACCCTCGTCCGAGACGAAGAACGGCGGAAAATCGCGGATCTGGATTGATCTCTCGAATAGGGCGAAACCTGCACTATTTATAGAAAACAGAATTTAAACAGCGTGCACGATCACTGGCGCACGACCAGTGGTCGTGCGCGATATAGTCAGTGATCGTGCGATATGGAGGCAGAAAAGTGGAAAAAAGATATAATGACTGCGCACGACCGGCAGCGCACGAGCAGTGATCGTGCGCGGTATGGCTGGTGATCGTGCGATATGCCGGGACAGAACTTTCACAGGCGAGGTCAAGACTGCGCACGACCGATGATCGTGCGCCAAAGAGGTCGATGGTCGTGCGTGGGTAAAAACGCACGACCATTGACTCCTTTGCCAAAAGTGGGGAAAGTCCGATGCCGGACGCCCACACGATCCCAGAACCTGCAGGAAAACTGGACGGGATGTCGATCATGGCAGTCACAGACATACATAATATGCAAGCAAAAAGGGAAATACAAACACACACAGAAATAGGCTAAAAGAGTGCACAAGACGTGGAAAACCGTAGCGAAGCAAAAGGAGTGCAAATGACGCTAAACGGTGTGCAAAGACAAGAAAATAAGCCTAGATGAGTCCGAAAATAGGTATATAAAGAGGACTCATCACACCCCCAGACTTAACCGTTTGCGCGTCCCGAGCAAACATAATCTAAGCAGACGGGGAAAATGAACTAGCTAACAAAGAAATTGCAAAACGGAGTACCATGCGAAGTCGCATGCTCGCGTGCATAAAAAATAAAGTAGAGGAAATTTTTAAGTATACAAGATATTTTATATTTTTCACAATGCGTAACAAAAATTTATTATTACTCAAAAGTGGAATCACGGTGAATCATCCGGTCTTACGCAGGGAGAAAGTAGACAGGCCACTAAGGTGAGCATTGCCGAAGACCGGGGCTCAAGATTACCCCCAAAGGAATCCACCAATGTCGGGAACCATAAGCTTGCCCGTTCGCACTCTCTCCACGGCACTAGTCAACTCAAGCGCAAGTCCGTAGGACTTCGGGTAATAATGGGGCTTGGGTTACGGTGAGGAAAACAAGGATAAACATGAAGGGTATGCACCTAACCCAAATGAGCTAACGTACAAAACTTGCACCCGCTGCCCACAAAATAAACATGGGTGCACCACACCCCCAGACTTAACTTTTGCAACATGGGTGGGTGCACCGCCTATTCCAAATCCAGATCTTCTCAAATAAAGATTTTCAATCAAACTTTTTCTTTCTTTTTTTCTTCTCTTTTTTTTTCTCTTTTTCAAATATTTTTCTTTGTCAAATTTTTCTTTTCACAATATACAATTTCAGCAAATAAAACTTGGGCGCGCTTCCACATATTCACAAATAATAACACCACATCACATCCCAACATGAAAATATAAACTCTAAGCTCGACTTGGGTGTGCGACTAGGATAGGCTATAAGGCTTTGGCGAATATAGTGGAGCTGAATCAAAAGGAAGGGTAGGCACAAAGGGGCTAGCAAGGGCGATGTTAGGAATGGGTACAAAGCTCAACCGGGCCAAAAGGTGGCCTACATCACTCTCACGCTAGACTAACCGAGTACCAATGCTTCAAGAATAGCTTGGGGCAAGTTCTTAGCAACCGAGAAAGATAATCCTTCCTCCCAACTCAAGCAATACGAGTCTAGTGGCGGCTACACACATTCCTACGCTACCGTTTGATTCACACCGGATTCACCAACTTTTGAGTAGAATAAAAAGAATTTACGCAGATAGAAAAATATAAAACTATAAGCATACAGAAAAATTAAATCTACTCAAATTTCTACACGAGATGAGAGCAGTTGACTAGAAACACAGCAAGGCCAACATTTTACTCCGTCGTACAATCCTAAACTAGCACATAAGTTTTCCAAATCTAACAAAGACACAAGTTCAACTCGTGGCATGTTAACAGCTAAGCGCGCGCTCATGTGGGTGCAGTGGTGTGCGATGCAATGAACATAAACAAAATAAAATATGAAAAGCTTCTAGTATGCAAACGAAATGTGCACGTGCAAAAGGTAAACATGCTCTCCCCCAGACTTAAACTAAACTACACAGCAAATGATATAGAAATTAAAATCAGAATGAGCTAAGGGAAGAGGTTACCCAATGCTCAGCTAGTGAGCATACCAGAAGACGCGTGAAAACTAGAAGCAGGCCCGCCATACGAAGAATCACAACCCCGCCAATGCGTAGTTTCCATGAAAACCTGCAGGGGTGAGCTCCACAAAAACAAAAAGAAAAGTATACAAAAAGAATGCTAAAACTAAAATAGACATGAAAATAAAAATGCAGAAAATATAAGATAACTACTGGGGTTACTGTCATCCCAGCACGACTTATTAAATTCTATATGGTTCTAGCTAATGGGCCTATGAAATATAAAATGCACAGGTAACTGTTCCATTATCCGTTGCGGTAGCGGGTACCGATACGGAGATAAAACAGTTACTCCTCTGCCAAAATAATCATACCTGCTCCCCGCAGGCAGAGGAAATAGGAAGTAAGATAAGGAGGAGCACTGGTCCTCACTCATCTCACCACAAAACAAATCCTTGCCTAGCAAGGGGTCATCCCACACAGGTGCGTAAGAGTCAACGGCTTGAGCACAAGGCTCATCGTCATCCCAGCACACCAGTGGAGAATCAACCCGCACAGGCTCAGATATGGAAGGGGGATCGAGGGATAAAAAAGATGAAGAACTAAAATAATCAGAAAATGGGAGAGTGACTCCGGCTTCACTCTCAGCAGGATCCAAACAATGATCATCGTCAGTGTCATATGAGTCGTATTGGGGAGAATCCGAGAACTCGAAGTCCACGGTGGTAAGAAGAACGACCTCGTCCAACAAAGAGGTGCAAACCTCCGCATCGGAAAGAGGATATTCCTCGTCCCACCGGGGTGCGTAGAAGTGTTCCGAAGATCCACATTCTCCGTCGGAGATAGTAGAATCCTCATCCCACTTCGGCGCAACCTCGGGCACCGAATCATCCACAATAACGGCATCATCAGCCGACTCACAAGAAAAAGGAGTAGAAAACTCTGGCAAATACTGCGTAGGGGCAAAGCTGCTCACAAAATCAGGCATAGAATGCGCAAGCCCCTTCACAACATCATCCGCAGATGCCACCCCGTCGACGACCGGAACACTCTCATCGTCCCATACAGGATCGTCCATGAGTTCCTGATCCACTCCTTGCGGGCTAACATCCGAGTGAGAATGATCACTCAGAGGAAGCTCGTAAAAAGGGGTTGAGGAACCCATGAAGGAACTATATGCGGCGAGAGATTCTTCCGTAATCTCAACGGGCAAAGATCGAGCAAGGTGCACCATGTCAGTGTATGGGCCAGGCAACACCCTAGTAGGCCTATCCATAGTAGTCTCCCGCGAACAGGGGACTGCTACGGATGCGTCCACAGAGGTAGAAGGCTTGCACAAGCGAGGGCAATCCTTCAACATATGACCCACACCCTGACATAGAATACACCGAAAACAGTGCTCGGCATTAGAAACAGCTATGACATCGATGCATCTCCGCAAAGCGTCAATAATACGGCACTCAGCAGCAGAATCCATCGCGAACAAAAATATTTACCGGAAATTACTACACACAAGAATAAAATAACTCGGATCTGCAATATTAAAAAAAAGAAAACAAGGAAGGGACAAGAAAAATAAAGTAAACAATTTCAAAAACTAAAATAAAGACAAAACAGGGTATGAACAAATGGACAAGGGCGACTATCTCGCATCTACCTCTTCAAAAACTCAAACGACTGTGTTCCCCGGCAACGGCGCCAAAAACTTGATGCGTGGAATTACGGCAAGCGCACCGGTCGCACAAGTAATAAAGTTTGGGAATAAATCCCCGAGTGTCGGTCTCTTGAGGAACACAGTAAGGGATGAGTTAATATCGAGGAGGACTTGAGATTGAAGTCCTCGGGGCGAAGGTAATGATGGGGGTTTTGATGGTTGTGGAAAATAAAGTAAAAATCTAACAACTACTCCTATGCAACGCCGCTATGCGATGCTTCGCCAGGCGGGATGGAAGACTAGTCGGGCCGCAATGCACCGAATCGCTAGGCGGATGGGCGAGTAGGCAAGCGTATGAGGTGGAGAGAACGGCGGAAATCCTACTATGCAGGCCGCTATGCACTACTTCGCCAGGCGGGATGGAA
Organism: Platanthera zijinensis; assembly: GCA_039513925.1. Taxonomy (NCBI): domain Eukaryota; kingdom Viridiplantae; phylum Streptophyta; class Magnoliopsida; order Asparagales; family Orchidaceae; genus Platanthera; species Platanthera zijinensis. Next base: position 119,381,362 of record CM077084.1, read on the forward strand.
ACTACACGGGCCGCTATGCACCGAATCGCTTGGCGGATGGAAGAGTAGGCTAGCGGATGAGGTGGTGAGAATGGCGGAATGAGGGTCGTGAGCACCTCTTCGCAACGCACGCCACTAGCAATTGCTAGTGCGGCAAGGGTGGATGGATGGTGGAGTAATAAGGCGCACCTCAAGCAATAATAATGAAATCACACAAATCACATAGACATGAAAAAGTGCAAGATCATTAACTACAATAAAATGTACTTCATCAATACAAAGAGTTAAACTAAGCTATCAAATACAAGAGGAAGAGGTGTGCGAATCGTCCGAATCCGAAGCCTTGTTGAGGGTTCACGGTTGGAATCCCGGGTTGTCAATCCGAGTCCAAGATCGGTCCTCAACTGCGTCCGGGGTAGAGGAGGCTGTCACTCACTCCCAATGGACCCGTCTTCTTCGTTGAAATGACCCGTAGATTGCGGCTCCAGCTCCTCCTAACTTGATGGAGAAAGCTAGGTCAAAACTCCGCTTGAAGCTCTAGGATGAAGGAGGAGGCCGAGAGGATGCTCCGGCATTGATTTGGCGTTGAAAGCTTGCCCGGAGACCCTCCCTAAGGTGAAGGATGAAGGGGGACAGAGGAAACCCTCGTCCGAGACGAAGAACGGCGGAAAATCGCGGATCTGGATTGATCTCTCGAATAGGGCAAAACCTGCACTATTTATAGAAAACAGAATTTAAACAGCGCGCACGATCACTGGCGCACGACCAGTGGTCGTGCGCGATATAGTCAGTGATCGTGCGATATGGAGGCAGAAAAGTGGAAAAAAGATATAATGACTGCGCACGACCGGCAGCGCACGAGCAGTGATCGTGCGCGGTATGGCTGGTGATCGTGCGATATGCCGCGACAGAACTTTCACAGGCGAGGTCAAGACTGTGCACGACCGATGATCGTGCGCCAAAGAGGTCGATGGTCGTGCGTGGGTAAAAACGCACGACCATTGACTCCTTTGCCAAAAGTGGGGAAAGTCCGATGCCGGACGCCCACACGATCCCAGAACCTGCAGGAAAACTGGACGGGATGTCGATCATGGCAGTCATAGACATACATAATATGCAAGCAAAAAGGGAAATACAAACACACACAGAAATAGGCTAAAAGAGTGCACAAGACGTGGAAAACCGTAGCGAAGCAAAAGGAGTACAAATGATGCTAAACGGTGTGCAAAGACAAGAAAATAAGCCTAGATGAGTCCGAAAATAGGTATATAAAGAGGACTCATCATGGACATTATGGCTATTGTGAGCTTCGAGATCTTAAAAGGCTTCTTGCCAAACGGGAAAGGTGAAGCCGACCCGGGCCTTTAATTGTAGCCGTATGTACGATGTGCTTAGTGATGGCAAGGCAATTTGAGCAATGGGGGGTGGTGGATTTGTACCTGCGTTATGTGGCTGTATAAGAGAGTGCCAAGGCATTGGGCTTTTGTCAGCAGCATAATGAGAGTGTTAGGCCTGTGCGCCATCAAGACTAAATGCTCAATGTTGTTGATACCGGTTTGCCGGTGTACCCAAAAGTGTGCCTGAGAGCACAGATCGTCGGGCCGGGTGGCTGATGGTTGTGATGGATTGTTTGTGCGTGAGAGCACAATATATATGATATCTGTCTATGCATTGCTATGCCTACAGGGAAGGAATGCCACTGCCCCGGGAAAGGGGTATGATTGTTATAAATTGGTCAGCTGAATGTTGACCGTTTCCTTGTTTACCACCTTGTGGGTGGGCTATCCCTTTACAGGTGCTGGTGAGCCGAGTGGGAATTGAAAGGGCTGAAGTTCTTGCGGATGCTGCTGCTGCTGCTAGCCTTTGAAGGCTGCTTTCTCTTGTATTTTGTTCATGTGTGGCCGGCCTACGCGCCGATGAATGTAATCCACACTTTGAAATTAGTAACTGTAAGGCTTTAAGGCTAGCTTGTGTGTATTTGCTGTACACTCTTTCACAGCTGATATATAAATGTGATTTATATATTTATAGTGGACATTCCTGCTATGAGTTCATCGTTGTTGTTAAAATCTTCTGCTAGCATGCTCTTAGTTTGGATGCGATGGTGTAGTGGTATTAACCTGTGACCTCGCCGTCTGTTTGTGGCATACAGTATGGGGCCCCGGCCAAACCTTCTATTATATGTTGTTTAACGGGTGAAGTCGTTACAAGAACCTCGATCGGAGAAACACCATACAACCTCTACTATGGGATAGAAGTAATCTTCCCAGTTGACAGTGGCATCCCAAGTCCACGAGTCTCCATCTTTGACCAGGAAAAGAATGATGAAGCTCTCTGAGAGAACCTGGATCAGATCCACAAACTTCGAGATGTCGCAGCTCTTCACACCGCCGCCTATCAACAACGTGTAGCATGACATTCCAATAGAAAGGTGAAATCTAGTCCCATCAACGTAGGGGATTTGGTTCTTCAAAGTGTAGAAGCTGCTAGCAAGGGTCCATAAGGAGACAAGCTCTCTACTTCATGAGAAGGACCATTCGTTGTCACCACGATTCTGAAGCCAGGGACCTACAAGCTAAGGAACACAGAGGGAATGACCCTTCCCCAGACATGGAATGCGTAGAACCTGCGTTGATTCTATCAGAGTATTAGTGACTCCTTATTTTGAACTTCCTAAAAGTATTTTTATTATGATTGAACACTATGGTGTGGAAGAACCGCAAGCCCAAATGTGTGTAGACAATATGTTATTAAAATAATATGTTTCCTTCTTAGCGGAGCCTGATCAGTTTCAAGCAAATTAAGCCATGAGTGATCCTCGTGCAAAATTGGTAAGACTGTGCATGCAGTTTGAATATAAAAGCTATTCACCAAACATGCCTTTCTATGCCACGAGATCGTTAGGGCCTGCCCCCTCAAGACTAAGCTGCGAGCGATCCTCATACAAACTAAGCCGCGAGTGATCCTCGTACAAAATCAATAAGATTGAGCATGCGGTTTGAATTATAAAGTTATTAACCGAAACTGTCTTTCTATGCCACGACATCGTCAGGGCCTTCCCCCCTCAGGACTAAGTTGTAATTGATCCTTGTGCAAACTAAGCCGTGAGCGATCCTCATGCAAACTAAGCCATGAATGATCCTCGTGCAAACTAAGGCGCGAGTGATCCTCGTGCAAACTAAGTCGCGAGCGATCCTCTTGCAAACTAGGTCACAAATCTGCCATAGACCAACTATGCCGCAATCACAGCCTAATAAAGCAACACCGCGAGTGAAAAAACATTCAGGAAGAAAGATGAAATAGAACATTATCATCACATCAACATACAAATACATGCGCAAATATGCTGATCAGAACCGTCAAACAATAAAGACAACATACAAGATATCAGACTAGAAAAAGAAAAATTCATACACACCAATACAGGAATATAACGCCGCTATATATCAACCGCGTCAACATCGGAACTCTCATCGCCAGATATATCGTCAAAACTAAAGCCAGATATATCACATCCCAAGCTCCTGCCAACAAGACAAAAAGCCTTCAAAAATCCACACATAAGCGCCCGTTCACGAATGCCCTCCATCTGAGGCTCCACCTCATTAGTCAAGATCTGATCACGAACCTCCTCGCTAATCATGCAATTATCCCGCATATAATTTAAAGACTCCAGGTACTCCGCAAGTCCGGCAGCCTTCAACTCTGATACGCGGCTATCAGAAGATAATATCTCCACTTGGGCCTTTGTCGCTATGAGCTCTCTCTCTTAACGGGAAGTCTCATCTTGGGAACACTTCAACATTTATGCAGTTCTTTCCACTAGAGATTTTTCCACCTGCAAAGAAGCTCGATTCTCTTCCAATTCCGCCTTCTGCTCCGATCCAATCAGGCAAAATCGGGAAATGTCCCGATCATGATCATCTCTCAGAGCGGCAAGAAATCCCACAGCCGCTCGAAATTTCTCCTGAAGAGCTAGATTCCCATCCTTCAAGCTCACATAATGAAAATTCCAAGTAATGACAATTTGAGCCTCGGACTCGATCTACAAGGAAAAAGATGAAGAAAAATCAGTACAACGCAAAAATGAAGAAAAACTAAAAATAATCAACCTCGTTTATCACTTCATTCATCACCTTCAAAGAAGAAGACAACCTCAAAGCATCCACCTCCGCAGAGAAACCTCGAGGGGCAGAACATCAATGCGCATGTTGCTCGGGAGTAGGCCTGCCACAGCCACTATAAGGAGTAATACTACCCTGAGAAACCGAACAAGGCACCATACTATCGTCACCACGAGTAACTGCATTGGCCTCCCTCTTCCGACCACAATCTGAAGACGTCTCAGTAATCTTCCAGGAGTCTGAAGAAATACCGCACCGCAGCAAGTGTTTCTCTTCCAAAAATGAGGAAATGTAGAACAACCGGTTTGCCAACTCACGGGTCTCTAAAAATCCTAACACTGGGTGAAACTCCTGGTCCTTCTCCTTTTTACGGTGGCAGCGATCAGGCAAAGCTTTCCACAATTTCTGCAAGCCCCAAGAGTTCTTGACAAAATCAAATAGAGTATTTTAATGACGGCGGCCCGTCCGAGTCTCAAAATCAAGCCAGCTCTTGTTGCTCTAAATTTCAACACGCTCACTACCATCAAAACAAATGTCTCACCAATCCCATAAGCAGTCCAAAGAAAGTTTCCTGCCATGTTCACGAAAAAGGACAACCAATCCCATGAGGCGTACTAATCCCAATGGAGTAAATTGGAAAATTGGCACATCACAAAAATTCAGTATCTCGATCACTTCCTCGCATGGTGGGAACCAGAAACCCGATTTTAAAGTTGTCTCACAGATCATCAACCAAACGCGGGTAGAATTTAGAACCCTCTCTTTGATACATGACGTCTTTAATTCAAGTTCAGCAGGCAGACCGAACCTTCTCCTCTAGATGGCAACCTAATCATCAGTAAGGGTAGAACGCAGACGCATCGATCTTGTAGTATGCCTCGAAACCTGGCATAAAGAATTAAGATTGGTCTTAGATAAAACAATTTATAGATAAAAAATTTTCCACCCCCATCGTGCACATGAATGCACGTCACGTACTAAACCCAAAACCATACGTGTTCTAGTACGACGAGACCAAGTATGCACGTACATGCAATCTTGTCCGCACGCGTGCATGAGCCGGTTTTCACGCTTAGAGTGCGTGCGTGAGAACTCAATCACACGCACACACACACATCCTGAAACACGCACACTAGAGCACTCAATCAGACGTGTAGACCCGTGCGCAATCAGGCCCACGCACAATCAGCCATGCATGTGTGTGCCCGCGATCAGGCCCGCTTGTGCCCGCGGGGGATCAGGCGAGCGCTCGCGTGCGATCGAGCGCATGTGTGCCCGCTCCCGATCAGGTGCGTGCTCCTGCCACCTTCCTCGGGCACAATCGCTTGCACGACCCCTTTTTTCGCGAGTGAACCACTCCCATCCGCGATCAAGTAGGAATAAAGCGACATTGGCTGTCTCGATAATGCCCTGCCAACTCTCCTTCTCCTCCCTGGTACATTCTAACATTTTACCTGAGTTTGCAGGACGTTTCCATCACTAGCATACCCCGACGTCTCTCCTTCTCCTCCCTTACACATTCTAACATTTTACCTGAGTTTGTAGGATGTCGCCGTCCACCGTCTCCGGCCTTTCATCATTCATCATCGTCGCCGCCATGATGATGAGATAGATCCTTGCTCATTCGCTCGTACCAATCTTCAGCAGCACGAAATCTCGGGTGGGGGCAAATGATGGGGATGAGATCCCTCTTAAAGTGGAGTAGGTGTTCGCATAACCACACCCCCATGATCTCAACCCAAAAGTAGTGGGATCATGAATTTGACCGCACACACAATCACCATACCCAATCCCAATGCAAGTCGATCCCATCATACGAAATGATAGAACCGCCACAAATGCCGCCACACTGCCGTCGGGTGTCCTGCCTAATCTTCGGACATCGACCACCCACTCCTCTTATCTCCACCGGTAATCCCCTCGGTCACCGTCATGTTGGCCGAGGGAGAGGACGCATCGACCGCTCACCCTCGGCCGCTCCCCCTCGGTTGCCGACGTGCGGCCGGGCTGCTCGCTCCCCCTCGGCCTACGGCGTGCGACAGAGGGAGAAATCGCGGTGGCCGCTCCCCTCGACTGCCGGCCGTGGCCAAGAAAGAGACCGCGACCAAGAAAGCGGCCTCGCGGCCACACCTCCTCAGCCGCCGACCACTATCGAGAGAGCGGCCGCACGGACCGCTCTCCCTCGACCGCCGGCCACGGCCGAGAGAGCGGCTGCACGGGCAGCTCTTCTGCAGTCGCCGGCTGTGGCCGGGAGAGTGGCCACGTGGGCCGAACTTCCTCAGCTGCCAGATGCGGCTGAGAGAGCGGCCACACAGGCCGCTCTTCTTCGGCCAACAGTCGCGACCACAAGAGCGGTCGCACGGGCTGCTCTTCCTCGGCCGCAAGCGCTCGGCCGAGGAAGCAGTCACGCCGACTGCTCCTCCTCAACCACTAATTCACGGCCCAGGGAGTGGCCGAGTCGGCCGTCCTACCTCGGCCATCGCAGATAGTTTCCCCCCTTGCCAGCGAGATCAGTGACAAGTTCACCTGCCGCACGTGGGAGCCCATCCACTCAATCTAATCGTATGGAATCACTCCTCTCCATCTGATTCATGGGTAATCACCCACTAATCGCCGGGTTAGTTGGGGAATTTTATTATTAATTTAATTATAGTGCAAATAAAAGGATTAATCATCATAATGCGCGCCCTAAAACTATAGCAAAAAAATTTTAAGGGTGGTTATGTTGTGTGGAAAGTAGAATAATCACCATAACCAACTCCTAGAGGCTATAAAAGGAGTCCCATGCCTCCTCATTTCTCACCTTTTTTTCTCCCAGCCTTCTTCTTCCTCAGGTCGAAGCTCTGCCAAATTTCTCCTACGAGCAGCACCCAAGCCGCACTGAAAACACACCCGAGCAACGAACAAGCCACGTTCAAGCAGCCTGATGAAGCCCAATCTCTCAGTTTTTAAGAGACCTCAATGACCACAAACTCAAGTGCTCGTTCCCATGTTTAGTTCCACCGAGACCTCTAGTGAAGCCCATCATCGCAAAGTGCAATTTGTAACAAATTCCAAGCAAGATGGTTGTCATCCGTCATGTGGTAAGTGTTCTCTCACTATTGGATCCCTAGTTTGGATTTGGGCTAGGTTCACTAATCTAGGCTAAGTCATACCCATATTGTATAGCCAGGGTCTAGTCTAGTGTCTTAGGTGTCAGTCAGGTCAAAAACTCACTAAGATAAGACCAAGACATCAAATACTTTGAAGACAGCAGAGAGTGAACAAGGCAGAAATTATTCTAAGTAAAAATTCGTTCGACGCTCTCTGAAGAGAGCTCGACGATCTTTGTTCTGCGCTCGACGATCTCAAAGATAATTCTCTAAATGTTGAGATCGATGATTGCTGAACTCAGGTCGACGATCTCTGATCTACTTTCAGGATTGAGATCGATGATCAACCATCTCATTTCGACGATCTTGAAGCCCATTTTGGAAATCAAATTTTCAATTCAACGATTACAGGGCTTAGCTCAATGATAGAGGATGTTTGAGCTCGATGATCTAAGGACCAGATTGACAATTTCTGCCAGATCAAAATTTTATTCCCTGCAGTTATTGTTTTCCTTATTGACTATTTATTCTTTTACTTATATGACTCTGAGTGATTAATTCATATATTCTCTGAATATACCCGTTCCTTGGCAAGCATTAATTGCTGGTTTTCACAGAGTTATTATACAGCCTTTCTAGGGATAGTTAAGGAAATGAGTTAATTCTCTTATACCCGTTGCACAAGTTCCCCATATTCCGGCAGTCAATCAATGTGGACAATTTCAAATTTAGTTTGGAATTATTCAAAGAAAAGGGACTCATAGAATAAAAGACCCAGAGAATTATTATTCAGGACTTCTTGATGCATTCAACATACTTTTGAAAGAAATCACAAGGCTGCAAGAAAAAGAAGAAGAACAGCTCTCAGTTTCAAAAACAAGAGTTCATTCAGGAAGCTTGTGCAGACAATCCTCTTCACTCAGTCTCAGCTTTCTAGATTTCAAGTCCTATACCCTGTGCAAGGCTCTGATCTCCTGAACCATTCAAATAACAGGATAAGCCTTGACTCCATCAGGATAACTCTCAAGTCTTCTCTCATTTTCTTGAGAAAAGAGAAGACAACTCAAGTTTTTCCTTCCCCCCTGTGTAAAGGGTTTTTACTCCCTTCAAAAGTAATTCCTGGTTGTGAGGTCACCTGATCAAAGAATTCAAGTTGGTTTTCCGGCACCTGATAAAAAGCCAGAAGGGTTTCAATATCTCCCTTGAAATGGATATTATTTGGTGGCAGTCACCTGATAAAAAACCTGCGAGTGATTCCTACTAGGGTGGTACAAGAGTGGATGTACCCAGATTTGGGGAACCACAATAATTTCTTATATCGTCTGGTTGCACCTTTTCTTATTTCTCTTGCTAATTCCGGTGATATTTAGAATAGTTCGCTAGTTTTCCTTTTGCTTAAATATTTATTGGTATCACCTATTTTTGTACTCTGATAGAATAGTTAAAAAACAGCCTAAAGTTTTTTATACACTATATTCCCCCCCCCCCTCTAGAGTAGATCTGAATAACTCCCTCCTTTTTATTAGTATCAGAGGATAGGGTTCTTTGGTTGTACAAGCTAACAATTGAATCAAGATCCCTGATTATTGAGATTTTCTTTTCCTTAGCTATTCATTTATCACATGGCATAGAACAAGGATTATGCAAGTACCAGACCTCCAGTCTGTAACTTAAATAAGTTCAGTATCTAGAAAGCAAGAATAAGACTTTACATGAAATCAATTGATGAAGATATTTTAAACTCGATTTTGACAGGTCCCGCTCAACCAACTAAAGCTGCTTCTACATCTACTGACACTCATGCAGTACCACCACCAACTTGGACTGATGCTCAAAAGAAAGAAAAAATTGCAGATGCCAAGGCCATGAACATACTGGCCCTGACTATGTCAGATGACATTTTCCAAAAGGTTGCTGACTGAACTTCAGCAAAGGCCATCTGGGATTATTTGAACAAAATGGTGGCAGGTTCAGTGGAAGAAAGAAAAGACAGAAGATCCCTTCTTATTTCTAAGTATGAGAACTTCAGAAAGGAAGATGTTGAATCAGTTGAAGAGATGTATGGCATACTGAGTGCCATCATCAGTGAACTAAGAATATTGGATAAGGACATTTCACTTACAAAGATCAATGATATAATATTGATGTGTTTTCCCAGTTCTTGGGACACAAGAATCTGGTATATCAAAGATGTCAAAGTATTTCAGAAATTTCCACAGAAACACTTCTAGGAAAGCTCAAATCCTTTGAGCACTTGACAAAGACAAGGCAGACAGAGTAAAAGCTGTCTACTCCAGTCAGGAAAGAGCAGAACATTGCTTTTAAGGCTATAGAAGAAACAGTAACTCCTGTTGTTAATGAAGAGTTCTTGAGTCTCTTAGCAAAGAGATTCTACACGATTGGAAAAAGAGACTTCAGAAAGAAGTCAACCAGACAAGAAGATAAACCTTGGTATGACAAAACACCAACTAAAGAGGTTGCTTGTTTTGGTTGCAGGAAACCTAGACACTACATCTCTGAGTGTCCATAGAATCAAAATAAGGAGAAAAGAAAAGACAAGGACTCCAGAAGATAGAAATACAATAAACCTTCCTTAAGCAAGCATAAGAGGAAAGAGAAAGGCTTTGTAACAGAAACCCGGAGTGATACTGAAGTGGATTCATCGTCCTCTAGCTCCAGTGATAAAGATGAGGAGGAAGCAAAGGCAAAGGAAGTTTGCCGAATGGCAATTGATGCTTCCAACACTCATTCAGGAGAAGATTGATCAGATGATGAACAACCACTTTCAGAAGTGGATCAGGTACTCTCTTCTTTTGGCTTTAATTCTAAAGATTTTTTACATGAATTCAAAACTATATGCATGGACCTAATTAGTTCAGAAAAGGAAATTAAAAAACTTAGAGAGTAATTGAATGATCAAAGTAGTTTAGTTGCAGAAAAACATAAATTAAAATATGAAATTACTCTTGCAAATGAACAGATCATTAAACAGAAAACTGAACTAGCTGAGGCAAGGCAACTTGAAGAATCTCTTAATCAGAGAAGTCAAGATGATGGACATTACAAGCACTGTTAATGCCAGACTCACTGGCAAACTGGGCTTGGATTCTTCATCAAGCAAACCCCATTGGTCAAGAAAAATGCACTAAGGACCCCAGTAAAATTCATCTCTGAAAAAGATAAAGAACTAATCTATAAGAACCCATCAACTGCAAATAAGAACAAACCTAACAAACAGAAAAAAAGAAACAGAAAAAATCAAAACAAAAACAATGTTCAGCAGTTTTCGTCGAACTCAGATCGACAAAATGTGAACAAATCGTTGAACCAAAGTCGATGATCTTTGAACGAAAATTTCTGCTATAATCATTCGTTTTACTGCGATCGACGATTTCTGTATGGATCATCGAGCAGAGATCGACGAACTTGGGGCACAGAAAATGAATATTATCCTTCTATGAGCAAAGATCGACGATCTCAACCCATGTCGTCGAACTCAGATTGACGATCTCACTTTCAATCGTCGAACCCAGTGAGAATTAATAAAACCTTTAACTATAACATAAACCATTATCAGAAAAGACAAACAATAAATCCTTTCACCCTTTCGGAAATTCCACCTAGGAGATACCATCCACTAGCCTATAAATCTCAGCTAACCATGTCTGTTTTCTCAAATTTTTCTTATCAAGAAAACCAAGGACCCAAGGTAACCTGGGTCAAGAATAATTAATCTTTTGATTGTTGCAGGTGAAGAACTGTCCACCATACAACCAGCAATGATATCTGGAGAGTGGGTGCTCAAAGGACATGATATGATGGAAGGACAACTTATCCACCTATAAGTCAAAGCTAGGAACTAAGGTTATTTTTGGTGAATCCAACTTTGTCCAGACTAAAGGCTATGGAGAAATCAGGATAGGTGTTGTTACATTCAGGAAGGTTGCATATGTAAGTGGATTGAAATATAACTTGATCTCCATTAGTCATCTTTTTGATGAAGGATTTCAGGTAACTTTTAATCATTCCACTTGCATTTTTTTTTCAGCTGACAGTATAGTAGTTTTATCTGGTTCTAGAGTAGGTAATATTTATATTATTAACTTCAATTCAGCCATAAATGAAATTTGTTTATTTAACCAAACATGTAATCAAAATGAAGTATGGAATAGGAGACTAGGACATGTAAATCTAAAATACATTGATAGGCTATCTAAGGACAACCTTGAAAGAGGATTGCCTTCTTACACCTATAAGAAGGAAAGCCTATACAGGGCTTGCCAACTAGGCAAGCAAACTAAAAATAATTTCAAATCCATTAATAAGAGTGACTCACCTAGGATTTTGTATTTGCTTCACATGGTTCTTTTTGGACCCATTGTTGTACACAGCCTAGGAGGGAAGTCTTACACCTTAGTTATTGTAGATGACTTCTCCAGGTTCACTTGGGTGTTCTTCTTGAAAAATAAGTCAAATAACTTCAAGTTCTTATAGATTTTCTCAAGTGCATACAGAGTGAGTTCTCTACTCAAGTTGTATTGATCAGAACTGATCATGGTACTGAGTTTGAGTCTCTTCTTATGAAAGAGTTCTGTGAGAAGGAAGGTATAAGGCAATGTTTTTCTGCTCCTAGAACTCCTCAACAAAATGGGGTAGCTGAAAGGAAAAACAAAACCCTGATTGAAGCTGCAGGTACATTGCTTGTTGATGCATACATGCCCCTTTCTTTTTGGGCAGAGGCAGTGAGCACAGCTAACCATGTCCTGAATAGATGTTAATATATAAGCTATAGGCTAAGACCCCCTATGAGCTACTCAAAGTGAGGAAACCTAAAGTAGACTTTTTTAGAGTATTTGGTTGTGTTTGTTATATTCATATTAACAACAGAAAATACACTAGAAAGTTTGAAGCCAAGTCTGAAATGAGAATTTTTCTAGGATATTCCCAAGTAAGCAAGGCTTATAGGGTCTATAATAAATCTACCTTGAAAATTGAAGAGTCTGTACATGTATACTTTGATGAAACTCATATGTTTTATAAGGAGATGAATACTTCTACCAATCAGAACTTACAGGTACATTCTTTGTGCGAGAATTTGGATGATGTGACCCTCTCTCTCGAGGTTGTTACACCATCATCTCCACAAATAGCTGAAAGTAGTGATGAAGATATCAGTGAGGCAACTGATAGTGTCCCAACAGCTGAAATAATTCCACAAGAGGAATTAGCTCCACCAACTATTGAGCAACCAACTCCTCATGCTGATTTAGTCACACTTAGAAATCATTATGTATCTCAAGTTATTGGAGACATATCAGTAGGTGTGTAGACTAGACATCAGCTCCACCAGGACTTGATGCATGCCTATTTCATTTCTCAAGTTGAACCTCAATCCATTCAAGATGAAGAGCAAGATCCCCCACTGGATCCTTACAATGCAAGAGGAGCTCAACCAATTTGAGAGTTTTAGAGTTTGGGAATTGGTCCCAAGACAAGAGAACTACCCAGTAATTGGAACAAAATGGGTGTTCAAAAACAAGATGGATTCACAAGGAGAAATTATAAGGAATAAGGCTAGGCTTATTGCTCTAGGGTATAGGCAGGAAGAATATATTGATTATGATCATACCTTGGCTCAAGTGGCAAGGTTAGAGGCAATCAAGATCATCATGGCCTATGCTGCTTTCAAAATTTTAAAGTATATCAAATGGATGTTAAAAGTGCTTTTTTGAATGGAGACACTGACAGGCTCCTCAGATATCTCTGGTATATTAGTAGGTGTAATCGTAGGCTCTAAAACGATGGGGATTGTAGTATGGAGAGGGATCTCAATACTAGGGTGATCAGTCACAACGCTAGTAGGGATAATAATAGACAATGTACTACTCTCACAGATCAGACTATCATCATCCCATTCATCATCATCTAAGTCACTTGGTATTCCCTAAATTTCGGACTCAACAGAATCATCGGGCTTTATCGCACATGATAGAATACTCTCACCTACGGGGTCATCCTCAAGATCAAGAAATATCACACCTATATCAACATCCTCATGGGTATCAGTTTCTATCTCAAAGGGCTTAGTTGTCGAGGCTAACGGAGGCATAACCCTAGTGGTAACATCTATCGAGTCCACAACAAATGACCTATTAGGAGATGTTTCCCTAATGGGGGGGGTGGTGGTCCTAATACAGCGTTTCCGGTCTGACACGAGTGAGCTTTATTCTTAGGAAGGTGGTGCTTCTCAATTTCCAATGCCGTATTAAAAGTGGTGTTTAGGTCGGTGTGACCATAAGGCAGTAATTTACCCTGGATGTAGGGATTTAACCCCATACGAAACCTAGAGAGGGTGATTTCTGGAAACTCCTTCACACCACTCTTAACCATTATATCCTTAAAAAGACGCATATAATCCGAGACTAACTTATTCCCTTGCTTAAATGTAGCCAAATCATCAGTTATCTGCCGCTCGGTCTGGGCATTTGGTTTATAGTCATTCTTAAAGGGAGGTATGGAACTAGCGCCATTATGATACTCACTCATAGGCTTGGTGTTAGCAGGGCGAAGGTAGACGGGATCAAATCGATCCGAGAGCAGGCTACACATGTGCGACCAAGAATGTTTATGACTACAAACACAAAGCTCTTCGTTGTACAAGAACACAAAGGTTTGACATACTAATCGCACTCGGGCGATGTTAACCTGTTGGTGGTCATCCCATTCGTGACAATCAAAGTAAATATCTACCCACTTAAGCTAGTCCATAAATTTTTGTGAATTCCCATAACAATCATACGTTGGTATCTCATTCTTAGTATGAGAATACGTATGGGGATGGTTGGAAAGCAAGGCTAGGGTGTGCTTAGTCATCTCCTTAGCATATTAATAGTTTAACCGGGCAACATATACGTCATATGTCTTATTTAGTGGTGATGGGACAGAAAAATCTACTCGAAACGTTTGCACAAGCAATGAAAAAGGAACCTAAACCACTGATGGTAAAAACGCGTAGGTTTCTTTTTATTTAATAATGAATGTGGAGGTGATTTTATTTTATAAAAAAGAAAGAAGACGTTTTATTTTGTTAGAAACCAAGTTTTAACGAAAGGGAGGCAAGTGCACCTATCGCGTGTAGTACAGGATATTCCGGTGTGGAATATCGGGGTCGTATTGTTCTCGGGGCCGGCTTAGCTATTTCAACTCTTTCCCTGAAAGCCTATTATTCTACCGATAATATTTTAGGTTGATTATATAAAAAAGGAAATGACATAAAAATTATATAAGTGCATAATAATAAAAAAGGAAATAAAATGCGCAGAAAAATAAAGCAGCAAAAATAAAGTGCAGAAGGCCGATGAAGAACTCAGCGCGACAATATAAAGAGAGAACTGAACTAAAATAACTTTTAATAAAAAGAGATCCTAAATTTCAAATTAATTAAGTCGGAGACTCGGCCGTGGAGGTTCCTTAAGAATGAGCTCACTTATCTCTACGACTATCGCTCACCTGAATGCTAAGACTATTCGACCGATCGCTACACTGGCGAAGGATTCCTCTTAACGCCCGCATTACGCTAAGAACCCCGCTATTGGGTGGGGAACCCAATCAGGTAGAGTCACGCGCCTCCTCTCTTGAGGTTTGGCGCGGAGCTCTCTTTATTAAAGGGTGATCGGTCCATATGCACGGCCTCTCGGCATTGCGTATGGATAACGAAAATAGAGCCTGCACATCAATATGCGGTCCTACGCGTCGTTAACCCGGGGCAAACCTTAAGAAATTTAATTAAACTGAAAAACAGGACCTTCAATTATTTAAAGCTACTTTATCTTTCCCAATGCTCTTCGATATTGAGGGCTAAGGGCGGTTAGCCACTCATCGGAATGGGGACATTTAAGATAGAACGCGGTAAAGAAAGCAGGAAAAAAAGCAGTAAAGGAAAGAAGAAAATTGCGAGTCCTACTCAAACGAGTAAGGCTAAAGAAAGCAGTAAATGCGAATCCCGGATAAAATGAGTGTGTGGGGGTAAATTAATCTCATACACTCACGCACTCTACTGAAATTTAAATGCACACACACACTTTATATAAAATGAAACACGCACACGCACACAAAGTTTTCCTACTCAAATGAGTAGGAGAAAATGAAAGCAATAAAAACAAGTCCAACTCAAACGAGTGGGCGGGAAATGAAAGTAGTGCGCTATTTAACTCTTAACGAGTAGGCGAAAATAGATGCAAACGCACACACGCACTCTACAGAAATGAAATAAAGCTGTAAAATCTAACTCATACACGCAAGCACACTTGCAAAAATAAGAAAAACAAAGTTGCTGAAAAATTAAAACAACTGCATTTCTACCGCTAGAATGTGGAAGAAATGCATAAAAAGAGAAAATAAAAATTAAACGGAGTGAAAAGTTTTTCAAATAAACGCAAAAGTGAAGTTGGCGAAAAATTACAACGAGCATATTTTCATTCTTGTATTTTTCATAAAAACTCCTAAAAAGTGAAAATAAAACTAAAAAGGACGAAAAGTTTTACGATCCTAAAAAGCCTAAGTTAAAGAAAATAAAAACGAACACTTCTAAGGATTTTTTATAAGGCAATAAGAATGAAAATAATAAAGAAGAAAAGCTAAACCTAAATCGTCGGCATAACGGCTAGAAATGCGGATAAAATCCTAAACTAAACGAGTTATAAAAGCTGTAAAAGATGAAAACATAAAAGGAAAGGCAAAGAAATAAGAATGCTAAAGGGAGAGTTACTTAGATCCATTCTAAACACGTTTAAAGAGAAGAAAAACACGTTTTATTAATTAAAAGAGCAAGTTACAAGACACAAAAAATAATAAAAGCTAAGGAGAGGGGGATAAATTTCACTTACATTGCATTTGGAATATATTTGGGCAGCATAACACCTTAGCAAAATGGACCAAAAAGTGGACAGAAAAAGCTCTCTGAAAGCTTTTATTTATAGACAAATTTTTCATTTATCGTTTGCATAACGGCTAGAAATGCGGATAAAATCCTAAACTAAACGAGTTATAAAAGCTGTAAAAGATGAAAACATAAAAGGAAAGGCAAATTAATATTAATTTTTAAAGGGAGAGTTACTTAGATCCATTCAAAACACGTTTAAAGAGAAGAAAAACACGTTTTATTAATTAAAAGAGCAAGTTACAAGACACAAAAAATAATAAAAGCTAAGGAGAGGGGGATAAATTTCACTTACATTGCATTTGGAATATATTTGGACAGCATAACACCTTAGCAAAATGGACCAAAAAGTGGACAGAAAAAGCTCTCTGAAAGCTTTTATTTATGACTAGGGCGTGACAGAGAAACGTATCACTACTGTACATGAGCTTTTATTTATATTAGTGCTTATTAATAAAAAAGGAAATAAAAAGCGCAGAAAAATAAAGCAGCAAAAATAAAAAGCAAAAAGTGGAATTTCACTTACATTGCATTTGGAATTTTTTTGGACTGTATAACACCTTAGTTAAATGGACCAAAAAGTCGACAGAAAAAGCTCTCTGAAAGCTTTTATTTATGACTAGGGCGTGACAGAGAAACGTATCACTACTGTACATGAGCTTTTATTTATATTAGTGCTTATTAATAAAAAAGGAAATAAAATGCGCAGAAAAATAAAGCAGCAAAAATAAAGTGCAAAAGGCCGATGAAGAACTCAGCACGACAATATAAAGAGAGAACTGAACTAAAATAACTTTTAATAAAAAAAAACCAAAATTTCAAATTAATTAAATCGAAAAAGCTAAGGAGAGGGGGATAAATTTCACTTACATTGCTTTTGGAATATATTTGGACAGCATAACACCTTAGCAAAATGGACCAAAAAGTGGACAGAAAAAGCTCTCTGAAAGCTTTTATTTATGACTAGGGCGTGACAGAGAAACGTATCACTATTGTACATGAGCCTTTATTTATATTAGTGCTTATTAATAAAAAAGGAAATAAAAAGCGCAGAAAAATAAAGCAGCAAAAATAAAAGCAAAAAGTGGAATTTCACTTACATTGCATTTGGAATTTTTTTGGACTGTATAACACCTTAGTAAAATGGACCAAAAAGTGGACAGAAAAAGCTCTCTGAAAGCTTTTATTTATGACTAGGGCGTGATAGAGAAACGTATCACTACTATACATGAGCTTTTATTTATATTAGTGCTTATTAATAAAAAAGGAAATAAAATGCGCAGAAAAATAAAGCAGCAAAAATAAAGTGCAGAAGGCCGATGAAGAACTCAGCGCGACAATATAAAGAGAGAACTGAACTAAAATAACTTTTAATAAAAAGAGATCCTAAATTTCAAATTAATTAAGTCGGAGACTCGGCCGTGGAGGTTCCTTAAGAATGAGCTCACTTATCTCTACGACTATCGCTCACCTGAATGCTAAGACTATTCGACCGATCGCTACACCGGCGAAGGATTCCTCTTAACGCCCGCATTACGCTAAGAACCCCGCTATTGGGTGGGGAACCCAATCAGGTAGAGTCATGCGCCTCCTCTCTCGAGGTTTGGCGCGGAGCTCTCTTTATTAAAGGGTGATCGGTCCATATGCACGGCCTCTCGGCATTGCGTATGGATAATGAAAATAGAGCCTGCACATCAATATGCGGTCCTACGCGTCGTTAACCCGGGGCAAACCTTTGCGTTTTTCAAATAAACGCAAAAGTGAAGTTGGCGAAAAATTACAACGAGCATATTTTCATTCTTGTATTTTTCATAAAAACTCCTAAAAAGTGAAAATAAAACTAAAAAGGACGAAAAGTTTTACGATCCTAAAAAGCCTAAGTTAAAGAAAATAAAAACGAACACTTCTAAGGATTTTTTATAAGGCAATAAGAATGAAAATAATAAAGAAGAAAAGCTAAACCTAAATCGTCGGCATAACGGCTAGAAATGCGGATAAAATCCTAAACTAAACGAGTTATAAAAGCTGTAAAAGATGAAAACATAAAAGGAAAGGCAAAGAAATAAGAATGCTAAAGGGAGAGTTACTTAGATCCATTCTAAACACGTTTAAAGAGAAGAAAAAACACGTTTTATTAATTAAAAAAGCAAGTTACAAGACACAAAAAATAATAAAAGCTAAGGAGAGGGGGATAAATTTCACTTACATTGCATTTGGAATATATTTGGGCAGCATAACACCTTAGCAAAATGGACCAAAAAGTGGACAGAAAAAGCTCTCTGAAAGCTTTTATTTATAGACAAATTTTTCATTTATCGTTTGCATAACGGCTAGAAATGCGGATAAAATCCTAAACTAAACGAGTTATAAAAGCTGTAAAAGATGAAAACATAAAAGGAAAGGCAAATTAATATTAATTTTTAAAGGGAGAGTTACTTAGATCCATTCAAAACACGTTTAAAGAGAAGAAAAACACGTTTTATTAATTAAAAGAGCAAGTTACAAGACACAAAAAATAATAAAAGCTAAGGAGAGGGGGATAAATTTCACTTACATTGCATTTGGAATATATTTGGACAGCATAACACCTTAGCAAAATGGACCAAAAAGTGGACAGAAAAAGCTCTCTGAAAGCTTTTATTTATGACTAGGGCGTGACAGAGAAACGTATCACTACTGTACATGAGCTTTTATTTATATTAGTGCTTATTAATAAAAAAGGAAATAAAAAGCGCAGAAAAATAAAGCAGCAAAAATAAAAAGCAAAAAGTGGAATTTCACTTACATTGCATTTGGAATTTTTTTGGACTGTATAACACCTTAGTTAAATGGACCAAAAAGTCGACAGAAAAAGCTCTCTGAAAGCTTTTATTTATGACTAGGGCGTGACAGAGAAACGTATCACTACTGTACATGAGCTTTTATTTATATTAGTGCTTATTAATAAAAAAGGAAATAAAATGCGCAGAAAAATAAAGCAGCAAAAATAAAGTGCAAAAGGCCGATGAAGAACTCAGCACGACAATATAAAGAGAGAACTGAACTAAAATAACTTTTAATAAAAAAAAACCAAAAATTTCAAATTAATTAAATCGAAAAAGCTAAGGAGAGGGGGATAAATTTCACTTACATTGCTTTTGGAATATATTTGGACAGCATAACACCTTAGCAAAATGGACCAAAAAGTGGACAGAAAAAGCTCTCTGAAAGCTTTTATTTATGACTAGGGCGTGACAGAGAAACGTATCACTATTGTACATGAGCCTTTATTTATATTAGTGCTTATTAATAAAAAAGGAAATAAAAAGCGCAGAAAAATAAAGCAGCAAAAATAAAAAGCAAAAAGTGGAATTTCACTTACATTGCATTTGGAATTTTTTTGGACTGTATAACACCTTAGTAAAATGGACCAAAAAGTGGACAGAAAAAGCTCTCTGAAAGCTTTTATTTATGACTAGGGCGTGATAGAGAAACGTATCACTACTATACATGAGCTTTTATTTATATTAGTGCTTATTAATAAAAAAGGAAATAAAATGCGCAGAAAAATAAAGCAGCAAAAATAAAGTGCAGAAGGCCGATGAAGAACTCAGCGCGACAATATAAAGAGAGAACTGAACTAAAATAACTTTTAATAAAAAGAGATCCTAAATTTCAAATTAATTAAGTCGGAGACTCGGCCGTGGAGGTTCCTTAAGAATGAGCTCACTTATCTCTACGACTATCGCTCACCTGAATGCTAAGACTATTCGACCGATCGCTACACCGGCGAAGGATTCCTCTTAACGCCCGCATTACGCTAAGAACCCCGCTATTGGGTGGGGAACCCAATCAGGTAGAGTCATGCGCCTCCTCTCTCGAGGTTTGGCGCGGAGCTCTCTTTATTAAAGGGTGATCGGTCCATATGCACGGCCTCTCGGCATTGCGTATGGATAATGAAAATAGAGCCTGCACATCAATATGCGGTCCTACGCGTCGTTAACCCGGGGCAAACCTTAAGAAATTTAATTAAACTGAAAAACAGGACCTTCAATTATTTAAAGCTACTTTATCTTTCCCAATGCTCTTTGATATTGAGGGCTAAGGGCGGTTAGCCACTCATCGGAATGGGGACATTTAAGATAGAACGCGGTAAAGAAAGCAGGAAAAAAAGCAGTAAAGGAAAGAAGAAAATTGCGAGTCCTACTCAAACGAGTAAGGCTAAAGAAAGCAGTAAATGCGAATCCCGGATAAAATGAGTGTGTGGGGGTAAATTAATCTCATACACTCACGCACTCTACTGAAATTTAAACGCACACACACACTTTATATAAAATGAAACACGCACACGCACACAAAGTTTTCCTACTCAAATGAGTAGGAGAAAATGAAAGCAATAAAAACAAGTCCAACTCAAACGAGTGGGTGGGAAATGAAAGTAGTGCGCTATTTAACTCTTAACGAGTAGGCGAAAATAGATGCAAACGCACACATGCACTCTACAGAAATGAAATAAAGCTGTAAAATCTAACTCATACACGCAAGCACACTTGCAAAAATAAGTAAAACAAAGTTGCTGAAAAATTAAAACAACTGCATTTCTACCGCTAGAATGTGGAAGAAATGCATAAAAAGAGAAAATAAAAATTAAACGGAGTGAAAAGTTTTTCAAATAAACGCAAAAGTGAAGTTGGCGAAAAATTACAACGAGCATATTTTCATTCTTGTATTTTTCATAAAAACTCCTAAAAAGTGAAAATAAAACTAAAAAGGACGAAAAAGTTTTACGATCCTAAAAAGCCTAAGTTAAAGAAAATAAAAACGAACACTTCTAAGGATTTTTTATAAGGCAATAAGAATGAAAATAATAAAGAAGAAAAGCTAAACCTAAATCGTCGGCATAACGGCTAGAAATGCGGATAAAATCCTAAACTAAACGAGTTATAAAAGCTGTAAAAGATGAAAACATAAAAGTGAAGGCAAAGAAATAAGAATGCTAAAGGGAGAGTTACTTAGATCCATTCTAAACACGTTTAAAGAAAAGAAAAACACGTTTTATTAATTAAAAGAGCAAGTTACAAGACACAAAAAATAATAAAAGCTAAGGAGAGGGGGATAAATTTCACTTACATTGCATTTGGAATATATTTGGGCAGCATAACACCTTAGCAAAATGGACCAAAAAGTGGACAGAAAAAGCTCTCTGAAAGCTTTTATTTATAGACAAATTTTTTATTTATCGTTTGCATAATGGCTAGAAATGCGGATAAAATCCTAAACTAAACGAGTTATAAAAGCTGTAAAAGATGAAAACATAAAAGGAAAGGCAAATTAATATTAATTTTTAAAGGGAGAGTTACTTAGATCCATTCTAAACACGTTTAAAGAGAAGAAAAACACGTTTTATTAATTAAAAGAGCAAGTTACAAGACACAAAAAATAATAAAAGCTAAGGAGAGGGGGATAAAATTCACTTACATTGCATTTGGAATATATTTGGGCAGCATAACACCTTAGCAAAATGGACCAAAAAGTGGACAGAAAAAGCTCTCTGAAAGCTTTTATTTATGACTAGGGCGTGACAGGGGGGCGTATCACTACTGTACATGAGCTGATCGGGCGATTTGACTAGAAAGTTGACTTTGGCTGAAAATGTGGCGGGCACGACCCATGTCACGGGCGTGACAAGCGTCAGTCACGGGCGTGACTGGGGGCGTGACTTGGACAGTTGGCAGCTCGATGTCGGCAGCGTGGACAATTGACGAAGCATTGAGTGTCGACATCGAACACGGGCGTGACTGGTCTTGGACACGTGCGTGAATAGGGCGTGTCGGGACGGCGTTGAGTGTTGAACAGTGAAATCGTTGAGTGACGACTGGCGGAAGGCGTTGAGTGCCTGACACGCCCGTGTCGGGCAAGGTCACGGGCGTGACATGTCATTTTTTGACTTTTTCTGAAAAATTTCAAAAAACAAAAATAAAATTAAGTTAGAATAAAATTTACAAATAGAAGTAATTTATTAAATAAAACAAACTAAAAAAAGACAAAAATAAAGTTAAATGACATAAATAAAATACAAAAACATAGGTATATATACAACTCATCAAATACCCCCATACTTAAGCTTTTGCTATTCTGGAGCAAAAGTTGGAGATGAACCAATAAAGAATTAAAAAGAATCCTAAATTTAACTAACACTTAACTTAATTGTAAGAAAAATCGAAATAAATTTTCGGGGTTTCGGAATTAAATCCTAAATTATGAAAGTGTTATAAATAGAGGAACTGTTTCAAAAAATACTTCTAAATTGAAAAAATAAAGCGAAAATTATTTTTGTTAGTTTAACAAAAATGGATTGAAATTATAGAAAAAACTTTAGCATAAAAGAAATTTATAGGAAATAATTCAATTTAAAAATTATGCTCTCAAAAAGATTTAAATTAATTATAGAATTATGAAAATTGGGCTAAGTGGATTGGCGGTTATGAAGAGGGCTTTGATTTTTGGGGCGAGGTAATTTTTTCTCGAACCTCCATATATAATTTCTTTGAATAATAAGGAAAATGAAATCTTATTTTCCTATCAAATTTTTCTTTTCTTTTTTTTCTTTATAAATAAAAATAAACCCAATGTATGTATAGGAGTAATGAATTTTATCCTCTTACTCCATAGCATATAATCTTTTAATTATTGAGTGCCTATGTTTACGGGATGAAATCTTAACCCCATTGACATAAGATCTTTTAAGGGTGAGTGGGGAATCATATTGATTAAGGCATGAAAAAAGGTGGATTGTTTAGTTTCTCAAAGAAAGCTAGAGTTTAATAAAAAATTTTGAGAGCAACCTCTTTAATTTGAATATTCCTACTTTTCTAAAAGCATAAGTAGAAATAATATGAAATCCATAAATGTTATTTTCTAACATAAAAATGTGCTTTTATTCAAAAAATCAGAAGTGGAAATGAGAAAAACAAGTTCCCTATAATAAGAAAAAGACATAAAAAATTCTTTAAAATCTTAACCCAAGAAATCTAAGTCAATCGAGCTATAATTAATAAACGAATAGTAAATAATGAATTAATTAAAATTCGCATATAAATAAACTCGAAACGATTATTTTGAAGAGCAAAGAGGTTAAGAAATGAGATATTCGAATTATTTTAACTTAAAATAAAAAAAATTTTAATTTTTTTTGTAGTTTTTCTGATTTTTTCATATTTTGGGGTTATTTTCATTTTTTTTGCGATTTTTTAAAGGTTATACAAATTTTTTTATGTTTTTTTTTGAGTTATACAAATTTTTTGGAATTTTTGATTTACAGAAATATTTACAAGAGGAGAGAGAGAAATTTTACAAGATAGGAAAGAGAAAGGGAAAGAGACGAGAATATTTACAAAATATTCACAAAGTAAAAAAAGGATCGCCCGTGAACAGACTCTTATTTGTGGTTGGTTTGTTGAGTCGAACGTCGCGGAGCGATATTTCATTTTTTTGAAAATTTTATTATTATTATTATTATTAAAGCATGAAAATATTTTTTGAAGTTTTTAATTTTTGCAAATTTTTTTGGAAATTTTTTATTAAGTACAGGAAATAAAAAGACAGAAAATAGGAAACACCCCCATATTTAAGTCCAACATTGTCTCCAATGTTGCACTAAGTATGAGAAACGAGATATATATATAAAAACAGTGGTTTAGAATCTAAGCAGTATGTACAAAAATTAAAATTAAAAACAGGGGTTCAGAAATCTTCCCTAAACCGCGTTTGTGGAAGGCCGTTAAATTAAGATCCGCAAAAGTTTAGAAGAAATAGCAAAAATATAATATAAAAAACGAAAAAGATAAATTCGGCGAAAAATGTGCGGGTGATAGGGGGCGCGTGTGAGTGTGACTCGTAAGCTAACGTCTTAGCTGAGAGCGTGATCGATATGCGATCCCCTAGCGCTCACAATAGTGAAGCGCGCCGAAACGACAAAATAAATATAAAATTAATAAAATTTTTGTTTTATATAATTTTTCTTAGTTTTTTTTTAATTTTTTTAGATTTTTAAGTTTATGTTTTTTTTATAGTTTTGATTTTTTTTTAAATAGAAAAAAAAACATAAAATTAAAATGCAAAATAAAATAAAAATAAAAATAATATGAAAGATATATTTTTTGTTGAATTTTTAATTTTTGATGGAAATAAAATTTTTTTGAAAAAATCTTTTTTTTTATTTATTTTTTTATTTTTTTTGAAAATAAATGATAAGAAAATAAAATGAAAATATCATAAAAGCATAAATAAAAAATGAAAGATTTATTTTTTTTATTTTGAATGTTTGGATGAAAAAAATAATAATAAATTTTTTCATCCTATTTTTTTGATTTTTAAGTTTTTTAATTTAATTTTATTTTTAGTTTTTAAAGTTTTTATGTTTTTCGTTTTTTTTTAAGTTTTTGATTTTTAGATTTTTAAGTTTTTTAGTTTTTTTTTTATTTTTTAAGTTTTTATTATAATTATTAATATGATTTTTTTTGTATTTATTTGTTGAAACCGAAAGATCGGTCCCTGTGGAGTCCGACCCTTGCGGAAGGGGTGGTCGCACACTTACTTCTCTCCTCACAAGCCCAAGGGACAAGGGAGAGGGACCGGGGACAGACTCAAGGCTTCAGCACAGAGGTCCCACCACACACCCGGAAGATCTTAGAGCGCTTCCCCTCCTTAGCCAAGTGCTGAAGCTAAGGTATCTCAGAAGGCGCTAGAAGACCGGGTATCCCGAGGCGTGCCTTCTGAGGTACCCCTTGGGCCCTATTTATAGGAATAGACAGGCTGCAAATAACCAAGTGTCACTGTTTTCGAGGACTGTAGGCAATCCAAGGGGGTAATGTGGTAAAAACACCATACAACTGAAGGACGAGCCGGTCCTGAGAAGAGCTCGCTGAGTGGGGGCGGCGAGTACGGGCGCGAGAAGGCTCCCCCTGCGGCGAGGTGAGGAGCGGCGGATGAACTCACCTCTCGCAACGCCGCGGACCTGACTCGCGCCGCGGACTGGACTCGCCTCGCCTCGATCCTGGGAAGGTCGGGCCTGAAGCCCTTGCTCGCTGGTGACGGTCACGTTGGTACTCGCCGACCCCGTGGTTCTAGACGAGTATGTACTCGGCCGAGCCCACAACGGACTACATCCTCTCGTCGGGCTCAGTTCCACGATCTTCGAGCTCGGCCCGACGATTGCCGAGCACGTACTCGGCATGCTAGGCCCGACATACCCTGCTGAACTCACCTAAGGCTTGGGGGCAGTCTGGGCCGGCCGGATCGGCTCCTGTTAGCCAACTCGCTGGATACGGGGTTGTACACAATCCCCGCTCTTTGCGAGGTTTGCACAAACTCGGAAAGAAACATCCAACCCCCTAGGATCCTGCGAGTGCGACAGGAGCCGAAAGGAATCTCTTGGTAGGACCCACCGATGGCTATATATACATGCCCTGCCTGCTCGACTGACCCCGCCCCCCTCTCTTTATTTAAGCCCTGCCGAGATGCCACTCCCTAAAGAAGTCATGGAACGTCTCGCGAAATCGCGCGGGGAGACCGCCTTTCGTGCCGCAGCCCTGATGGATCTGAGCGCCCCGGCCCGCCATTTTACTGAATTTGGCTCGGCCAAGAGGGCGAGGACCTTTCCTCCCGAGGCCGAGCACATCTTTGCCGACATAAAGAACACTTTGGCCCATGGCTCCGTGTAACGACCCCATCCGTTACATGACGTATAGTAGAAGGTCCGGCCGGGGCCCCACACTATATGCCACAAACAGACGGTGAGGTCACAAGATAATACCAAACCATACACGAATCCTAACTCAGAGCATTCTAGCGGAAGCTTTAAGGTGTAAATTTGAACTCTAACCAGGAATGTCCAATATATATAAACCACAGTTATATATACAACCACGGAATGTACAACAAAGGTTTGGCCGTTAAGGCTTTACAGTTCCTCTTTCCATACATCATGGATTACAAACCTCGGCGCGCAGGCCGGCCATACATGAGGAAAAACAAAACAAACAAAACATTTGCTTAGCCTTCAAGGGCTAGCCGCAGCAGCAGCAGTAACAGCAGTAGGGCTTCTGCCCTTCATTTACCACTTGGCTCTCCAGCACCTGCATAGGGACAATCCACCCAAACGGTGGCAAACAATGCAACGGTCAGCATTCAGCTGACCCAATTATAACAATCCTACCCCTTTCTCGGGGCATTAGCATTCTTTCCCTGCATAGCATGGCATCATCATATAGCAACTATGTGCGCGCAGGCACATTCAAGCCATCATAACTATCGGCCACACGGCCCGACAGTCCGTGCACTCAGGGCAATTTCTTGGTGTACCGGAATACCAGGGTCAATACCACCGTCTACACGGTATTTGAGCATTCTAGTCTTTTCGGCGCGCGGGCCTAAGACTCTCATTAGGCGCTCCAACAAAACCCATAACCAGGATTCCAAGTCGGACGGACCTAACGCAGGTACGGATCAGCCACCCCCCGTTGCTCAAGTCGCCGTGCCACCTCGAATACGGAAGTATCCATGGCAATTTATAGGCGCTGGTCGGTTTCACCTTTCCTGTTCGGCAATCTGCCTTTTCATCGAGTTACAGCCCAACGGCTCAACCGCACACAAAGTGGCAACGCACTGGCACAAGAGTTGCATCCAACCCTCTTCATTTCCTGGACATCATCCAGTACTTCCTGCTGCACCAAGCACCAGGTAGGCACAAGGCAACACAAGCTATAATCACGGAGCCTTCTCCGATATGCAAACAAGCATCACCAATCAAGACTAGCATGTCCAGATGGGCTTCACACAACATGCCTAGATCCGTACTCCAATTACGGACTCTAACAAGGGGGACTTCACATATCTACCCCAAGGGACACCACAACCCACCGCACACTCGTGGGGAAGGGTTTTCCCTATGCAATGCAGAAAAGAAGGACTTCACATGTCCAAGAAGGGAGATCGTTACCCTTGTCGATCTCTTGGGAGCCATCGAAAACTAGCCGGTGAGAAAGCACCGCAACAGCTTTGCCTTCACAACGCTGGCCTCGGATCACGAATCGGACCACGGGAGCTCCGCCGGTGGCTTGATCTCCTCCTCCTTCTTCTTCCTCCTCTCTCTTTCTCTCTTCCTTAAGCAAATGAAGAATGACTCCAGCTTCTGCTGATTTAATCCAGCCAGGAATCACCTGAGCCCTTGGATCCAAAGAGAGAAAATGAACGGCCACGATTTTCCCAAAACCCCACTTTTTTGGCTGACACGGCCTGTGACACGCCCGTGTCACAGGCCGTGTACCCTTAAGCGGCACACGCGGTATTCATACCGACTGAACTTTACCAGAACACGGGCATCGACACGCCCGTGTCGAACCTGACACGCCCGTGTCAATCATGAGACACGCCCGTGTCACCCCTGCCTCATCGAGCTCCAAACTCAACCAGCAGTTCACGGGTAGGCACACGGCATCGGACACGCCCGTGTCCAACCTGACACGGCCGTGTTCAAGGCTTGGTTCCGGGCCGTGTAATCTTCTGACTCAAAACGCCTATTATTTGCGTGACACGCCCTGGGACACGCCCGTGTCCCAGGCCGTGTACCCCCGACACGCCCTGGGACATGCCCGTGTCCCAGGCCGTGTAAACCAACCTGCACCTCAAAACCATTTTTGAGACTTTTGGGGTGTTACAATCCCCCCCCTTAACAAAATTTCGTCCCGAAATTTGCACGGTAAAGAAACAAGGAAAAACAATGCTATAACTTGATAACTCTATTATAACACAAGGTACACGGTCTACAGTTTATACAAACAGTTCGGGAAATTCAGCTCGCATGGTCTGCTCTCGCTCCCATGTTAGCTCTTCACGGCCACAATTGTCCCATCGGACCTTGACCATCCCGATCACTTTGTTCCGCAACTGTTTCTCGGCTCGATCCTCGATCCGAATGGGTCGAACCCTCGTCGTTAGCCCATACTCGACCGGTACCCGATCATTCTCCACTACTTGAGCTGGATCCTTGACAGGCTTACGAAGTACTGAGATATGAAATACATCATTTAATCCACCCAAGTCTGCTGAAAGTGCTAGTCGATAAGCAGCTTCCCCAACTCGCTCCACCACCTCAAATGGACCAAGATACCTCGGACTTAGCTTTTTCAAACGCCGAATCCTGGACACGCCTTTGAAGGGTTTGATCTTCAGATATACCCAATCAGCCACCGCGAACTCCACGTTCTAGTGTTTGGCATTGTAGTACTTTGCTTGACGATCTTGGGCTATCAATAGCCTCTCCCTAATAGAGCGTATGAGCGAGGTAGCTTCTTCGACTTCCTTTTTCCCACTCAGCTTAGATTCGCCTGCTTCTGCCCAAGCTAACGGTGTACGACATTTACGACCATATAACGCCTCAAATGGTGCCATACAGATGCTCGCTTGGTAGCTATTATTATAGGCAAATTCGACAAGAAATATATAATCTTCCCATCTCTTACCAAAGTCTAGGGCGCACATACGGAGCATGTCCTACATCGTCCTGTTGGTTCGTTCAGTCTGGCCATCCGTTTAGGGATGAAAGGCCGTACTAAACGCTAACTTTGTACCCAACATTTGATGAACTAGCCGCCAATCATTCGATGTGAACCGCCCATCTCGGTCACTGACGATGCTCCGAGGAACACCGTGCAGTCGAACAATCTGCTCCACATAAAGCTTGGCCAAGGTTTCCACTGAATCGTCTCTTCTGTTTGGAAGGAAGTGCGCTACTTTTGTCAACCGGTCCACAATCACCCAGATTGAATCATGACCGCGTTGAGATCTCGGCAACCCGTGCACGAAATCCATCGAAATGTCATCGAACTTCCATTCCAGAATAGGTAACGACTTCAGGAAACCACCAGGCTTCTGGCATTCCGCTTTCACCAACGCACAAGTATGTCATTCCGCCACATAACATGCTATATCTTTCTTTAGTCCAGGCCACCAGAACAGCTTCTTCAGATCTCTGTACATCTTTGTGCTCCCTGGGTGAACTGAGTACTTTGCAAAGTGAGCTTCATACAGCAACTCTTCCCTCAATTTACCCACACTCGGGGCGCACACTCGACCATTTCTTCATAACAAACCGCTATCCCAAGAGAATTGGTCATCCGGCCCATCTTTAGCATAGCGCTGAAGACTTTCATCAAGCTCCGTTGCTCGCCGAACTCTGTCCGTAAGGTCATATTGCACCTCCGTCCAGTTCAAGCATGCATCGGTCGACGAACCCTTGTCAACACAATATATCTCCAACGCTTCCAATTCCTGGATTAAATGCTGATCATGCCTCTGCAACCAGCTTGCCCGTACCGGAGTCTTCCGACTCAAAGCATCAGCGACCACATTTCCCTTCCCGGGAGTATAGTGAATCTCGAAGGTGTAGTCCCCAAGGAACTCCATCCATCTTCGTTGTCGCATATTCAGATCCTTCTGATCCAACAAGTACTTTTGGCTTTTGTGATCTGTATAGATGTCAACTTTCACGCCATAAAGGTAGTGTCGCCACAACTTGAGCGCAAAGATTACCGCCAACAACTCCAAATCATGGACGGGGTAATTCCGCTCATGCACTTTCAACTGGCGCGAGCCATAAGCAATCACTTTACCAAACTGTAGAAGAACGCAGCCTAAGCCGCTCCTGGAAGCATCACTATAGATCTCATACCCATCTGTACCACATGGCAACGTCAACACAGGCGCCGTGGTCAAACGACTCTTCAAGTCTTCAAAATCTCGTGCGCACTCCGGCGTCCAAATGAACTTTTGATCTTTTCTCGTCAGCGTGGTCAGAGGTAAAGCAATCCTAGAGAAGTTTTCCACAAACCATCTATAGTAGCTCGCAAGCCCAAGGAAGCTCCTGACCTCGGCCACTGAAGACATCACTGGCCAATCACGAATGGCACTTATCTTCAACGGATCCACCGCGATACCTTCTCCACTTACCACATGGCCTAAAAAGGCTACTGAAGAGAGCCAGAACTCACACTTTGAGAACTTGGCATAAAGCTTATTCCTCCGCAGGGTATGCAAGACCAACCGCAAATGGTTTGCATAATCCTCTTCCGACTGAGAGTATACTAAGATGTCATCGATAAACACAATAACGAACAAATCCAAGTACTCTCGGAACGTTCGATGCATTAGGTCCAGCATTACATAGGCCAAACGACATTACCGTGAACTCATAATGACCGTAGCGTGTTCCAAACGCCGTCTTGGGAATGTCACCTTCCCGAATTCTCAGCTGATAATATCCCGATTTCAAATCCAACTTGGAATAGACCGTTGATCCTGCCAGCTGATCAAATAGTTCATCAATCCGTGGGATCGGATATTTGTTTTTCTCCGTCAGCTTATTCAATTCACGGTAGTCAATACATAACCGTAAACTACCGTCTTTCTTTTTCACAAATAGAACAGGCGCGCTCCAAGGAGACATACTTGGGCGTATGTATCCCTGCTCCAACAACTCTTGCAATTGGACTTTCAACTCAGCCATCTCTTTTGGCGCAACGCGATATGGTGAGCGGGCCACAGGTTTCGCACCTGGCACCAACTCAATAGAGAAGTCAATCTCCCGCTGGGGTGGTAACTTAGGAAGATCTTTAGGAAACACATCGGGAAACTCTGACACAACCAGAACTTCACCGACACTGGCCTTTGGCTCAACAGCCTGAATTAGCGTGAAGAATAACTCCGCGCCCTTCCGAACAGCATTGACGACTTGGAGCGCAGACAACAGAGTCCCGCCAACTCCTCGCATACCAGCGAACTTCGTCACAAGTCCGGTATTCTGGCCCAGTGTAATCTCCTTGGAGTTGCAATCAATAAAGGCACGCTGCTCCGAGAGCCAGTCCATACCAAAGATCACATCAAACTCCGATAACGGTAGCACAGCTGCACTCAAACCGAAATCCCGACTTCCTATTTGAACATCCACATCGCAAGCCCTATCCGCAAGCATCACACAGCCATTCGGCAATAACACCCTTGTACTATCCACCGTCACATGACTCGGTACCCCAATGCGAGATATGAAATCCTCAGACAGAAAAGAATGCGAAGCACCCGTATCAAACAGGGCTCTCGCCAAATTATTCCGAATCAGTATAAAGCCTGTGACGACGTCACTTTGCTTAATCGCTTCCTGCTGGCCAAGCTGATAGATTCGGGGCTGTGCCTGGGACGCAGAGGAATCAACCACCACTTTGCCCTTCTCAGCATAAGACGCACCCGTCTTCTTTTCCCCTTTGGGCTGAACAACCCGACAGTCACGGGCTTTATGCCCCACCCGGCCACAGTTATAGCATGTACGAGAATCCGGCCTTGATGTCGCCCCCGACACAACGGTCGTAGTCACTTGCATAGACGGCTGGGACCTCTTGCCCCCTCTCTTCTGGTAGAACGATTTTCTCGGGAGAGGTACCTGAACCTCTGGCTTTGACACAACCAAGCCCTTGTTCCCTTGCACCCGCCGCTTGTCCTTCTCCAACGCACACGCAGTATCAACCAACACCTGAAACCCTTGGTTCACTGAACTCGAAAGCAGGAATCTCAACTCATCCCGCAATCCTTCATAGAACCGATTCGTTTTCCTTTGGTCATCCGCAAAGATTGTTCCCACATACCGCCCCAACCTGGTAAACTCATGCAAGTAGATTTCCACGCTATCTTCTCCTTGCTTTAACCGTTGGAACTCATTTTCCATGGCAATGTGTTGCGCCGCTGGGACATGTTTCGCCAGAAATATTCGAGAGAACTCCTCAATCGATACTTGCATTAATTGCCTGCCCGCCAAATGGTGTACCTCAACCTCGTCCCACCACAACCGCGCCTCTCCTTCAAGCATGAAGGTGGCCAAGGTGACCTTTAGAGTTTCCTCCGCCCTGATCGCTGTCATTATCCGCTTGACACGCGATAACCAATCCTCTGCCTGTGTTGGGGATCCCAGTCCCGTAAATGTAAGCGGACTGAAGCTCATGAATTGCTTCAACTATCGGTCAGCTGCTCGTGGATCTACCGACTCAACCGGCTCGGGTCGTACAACAACACGAACTGGTTCTACTGCCGGCTGCGCTTGCCCGGTCGGCTGAATCATGGCAAATAGAGCCTCAGCAACTAAGCGAACAGTTTCCGCAGATGGAGGAGGTGTTGGCACCTCAGCTGGTGCCGCACTCTCATCAGAGCGCTGGGGCTCAGACTGCCCAGCACCACTACGCGTCACCTATAGGTGGACAAGACACACATTAACGAACGTATGCAAGCAAAACAACACAAAAAGGAACGCGCAGATTCCTCAAACAAGATTTTGTACATTCCTTAGTGGACATTCCAGAGTTCATTAGCGTTACAGCAGGGCGCATAAACACGCGCTCGCCACCCCATAAAAGAATTCGTCCACGAATTCGATAGAGGAAGACCGAACGAAGCTGATACCAAAATGTAACGACCCCATCCATTACATGACGTATAGTAGAAGGTCCGGCCGGGGCCCCACACTATATGCCGCAAACAGACGGTGAGGTCACAGGATAATACCAAACCATACACGAATCTTAACTCAGAGCATTCTAGCGGAAGCTTTAAGGTGTAAATTTGAACTCTAACTAGGAATGTCCAATATATATAAACCACAGTTATATATACAACCACGGAATGTACAACAAAGGTTTGGCCTTAAGGCCTTATAGTTCCTCTTTCCATACATCATGGATTAAAAACCTCGGCGTGCAGGCCGGCCATACATGAGGAAAAACAAAACAAACAAAACCATTTGCTTAGCCTTCAAGGGCTAGGCGCAGCAGCAGCAGCAGCAGCAACAGCAGTAGGGCTTCAGCCCTTCATTTACCACTTGGCTCTCCAGCACCTGCATAGGGACAATCCACCCAAACGGTGGCAAACAATGCAATGGTCAGCATTTAGCTGACCCAATTATAACAATCCTACCCCTTTCTCGGGGCATTAGCATTCTTTCCCTGCATAGCATGGCATCATCATATAACAACTATGTGCACGCAGGTACATTCAAGCCATCACAACTATCGGCCACACGGCCCGACAGTCCGTGCACTCAGGACACATTCTTGGTGTACCGGAATACCAGGGTCAACACCACCGTCTACACGGTATTTGAGCATTCTAGTCTTTTCAGCGCGCGGGCCTAAGACTCTCATTAGGCTCTCCAACAAAACCCATAACCAGGCTTCCAAGTCGGACAGACCTAACGCAGGTACGGATCAGCCACCCCCCATTGCTCAAGTCACTGTGCCACCTCAAATATAGAAGTATCCATGACAATTTATAGGCGCGGGTCGGTATCACCTTTCCTGTTCGGCAATCTGCCTTTTCATCGAGTTGCAGCCCAATAGCTCAACCGTACACAAAGTGGCAACGCACTGCCACAAGAGTTGCATCCAGCCCTCTTCATTTCCTGGACATCATCCAGTACTTCCTGCTGCACCAAGCAATAGGAATGCACATGACAACACAAGCCATAATCACGGAGCCTTCTCCGATATGCAAACAAGCATCACCAATCCAGACTAGCATGTCCAGATGGGCTTCACACAGCATGCCTAGATCCGTACTCCAATTCCGGACTCTAACAAGGGGGACTTCACATATCTACCCCAAGGGACACCACAACCCACCGCACACTCGCGGGGAAGGGTTTTCCCTATGCAATGCAGAAAAGAAGGACTTCACATGTCCAAGAAGGGAGATCGTTAC
The DNA here is from genome assembly GCA_039513925.1 of Platanthera zijinensis. Taxonomy (NCBI): domain Eukaryota; kingdom Viridiplantae; phylum Streptophyta; class Magnoliopsida; order Asparagales; family Orchidaceae; genus Platanthera; species Platanthera zijinensis. The sequence goes on from CM077084.1 coordinate 119,415,267, forward strand.
CCTTGTCGATCTCTTGGGAGCCATCAAAAACTAGCCAGTGAGAAAGCACCGCAGCAGCTTTGCCTTCACAACGCTGGCCTCGGATCACGAATCGGACCACGGGAGCTCCGCCGGTGGCTTGATCTCCTCCTCCTTCTTCTTCCTCCTCTCTCTTTATCTCTTCCTTAAGCAAATGAAGAATGACTCCAGCTTCTGCTGATTTAATCCAGCCAGGAATCACCAGAGCCCTTGGATCCAAGAGAGAAAATGAACGGCCATGATTTTCCCAAAAACCCACTTTTTTGGCTGACACGGCCTGTGACACGCCCGTGTCACAGGCCGTGTACCCTTAAGCGGCACACGCGGTATTCGTACCGACTGAACTTTACCAAAACACGGGCATCGACACGCCCGTGTCGAACCTGACACGCCCGTGTCAATCATGAGACACGCCCGTGTCACCCCTGCCGCATCGAGCTCCAAACTCAACCAGCAGTACACGGGTAGGCACACGGCATCGGACACGCCCGTGTCCAACCTGACACGGCCGTGTTCAAGGCTTGGTTCCGGGCCATGTAATCTTCTGACTCAAAACGCCTATTATTTGCGTAAAACGCCCTGGGACACGCCCGTGTCCCAAGCCGCCGTGTACCCCCGACACGCCCTGGGACACGCCCGTGTCCCAGGCCATGTAAACCAACCTGCACCTCAAAACCATTTTTGAGACTTTTGGGGTGTTACACTCCGACTCTTCCAACCGTTCTCCCCTGTCCCCTCATGACAAAGGCTTTGTGGATCTTACCGCCGAACAGGACCAAGGCAGCGAGGTCTCCACGCCAAGGGTCGAGGGTCTACCCGCCAAGGAGCCCGAGTCCTCCCCTGACTCGCGCCCGCAAGACTCGCTCCCTATCACCAAAATCGTGGAGCCAGACTCGCGGGAGTCGGTATCATCGGCTCGCCTTCACTCTCAACATCCCTCCTCTGCTCCTGCGGTTACGGGGATGGATGCCGAGCATACATCCGCTCCTGCTTCTCCCCAGGACACTGAAGGTATTCCCCTGACTTCCTTGTTTTGTGTTTGATTCTACCTGGCGCTCGCTACTCCCACTCGCTATCTCGACTTTCCTGTGCAGGCCTCCCGGACCCAGCGGCGACTGATAACTCCGCCGAACGGGCCGTTTATTCACCTCTTCCATCGCCGCGTGCCTCGGACTTTTTTCTGGACTCGGAGGTGGACAGCCCGAACGATCGAGGCGAAGCCAACTGGTCCTGAAGAAGCTAGTGCGCGAACTTCATGAGCTGAAGAAAGACAACACCAGGCTGCAGGACGAGTGCGCGTAGCTTGCCGGCGAGGCGAGGATCAGCTCGGCATATGCGGCGACATCTTCCTCCATACTTTTTGATGAGATTGACGAGAACCTGCGAGCGGCGAACAGGAACCTGGGGCAGCTTCGGCAACTTTTTGCGCAGCGGTTGGCGGCATCGGGCCGGCGAGACCAGGGTAATTGAGGACGGCTCTCTTACGAGCCGACCGGTACTCGCCCCCATTACCGCCTGGTCTACGCGCGCGTTTTTCTGCTTTTCTTTGCTCTGGACAATTTTCTTTTTAATGCAAAATAAAGTGTATAAATTTTATCGTGCGAGCAAGTCTTTTCTTATTCGAGTGGTGCGTGCCTTTTCGGATTCCATAGCTAGGCTCGCCTAGGTCGGCGAGTACAGAGCGATGAGACAGGATGCGCGTAGCGGGGTATGCGAGCCGGGTTGGTTTCGCTTCCCCTTCTTTTTCTATAAATAGGGATCCTCACCTACCCCAAGCTATGCCTTTATTGCCCTCTCATTCCTTCCTTTCCTTTCCCTCCCTTCCTACTGCTCGCGCGCCTTCGTCCCCTCAGCGATCATGGGTAATGGAAACCCTGACTCCAAGGGCCGCTCCAAGTGCGCCCAGAACTTCGCGGATCACTGTTTCTTCGAGGGGAACACCACGGCGAGCGAGCTCGCCAAGTTTGTGGCGGATTACGTCCCTGCCGGCTTTGTGGCCCGCCTCCCGGCGGAGCATGAGGCTATTAACTCGTTCTTTGAGGACGAGCTCGCCTTCCCCATCTCTAACTTTGAGGTGGGGTTGCACATGCCGCTCCAGCCGGAGGTCCGCCAGGTACTTAAGTACTATGGCGCTGTGCCCGCGCAGCTCAACCCCAACGCTATCGCCATGATAGTGGGGTTTGCCTGCTACCTCCGCCGAGAGCGGATCGAGTTCAACCTAACCGTCTTCCGCAAGCTCTTCTCCTATAAAGCCAACGCCGACGGGGTCGCCTTCTTCGGCGGCACATCCATAAAGATACGCGAGGTCGCCAACAAAAACCACAACTGGATGTCGAAGATCGCCTTCATCCGGGGCGACCTCGGCAATATCCCCTTCTCGCCCTTGCAGAAGAGCGAGGAGGTTTACCGGCCGCCGTCATTTTCTGGTAAGCCCCACCGAGCTCCACAAGTTTTTCCTGTACAAGGACTTCGAGGTCGCCTTCCTCCGTCGCGGCCTCGAATCCCTGCCGCCTATCCTTCCCGGTGAAGGTTTGCCTTGCCCACCTTCCGCTCGCCGTTTGTCCTGACCGATCGGAACCTCATTTTTTGGCTAAGTCTTTTTTGCAGGGGAGCGACTGATCCCGGTGAACCCTCCCTTCGCCAACCCTGGAGTGTTTTCGGACCCGCTCGAGCGGGCCCGGGCCGCGACTGAGGCGTGCCGGGAAGAGAAGGTCAGGGGGAAGCCCTCCAGCAAGAGGCGGCTGGAGCTTGGGGGGCCGAGCTCGGTCCACCGCCCCTCGGCCCCTAAAAGGGCGAAGTTGGTCTCGCGAGGCTTTCCACAGCAGCCCGCGTCGCCCGTCAGGTTCATGAGCTCGCCGGAGGTTTTTTCCGATGAAGCCCCGGCGAGCCCACTGAAGGAGACATCATCCCCTCGCGAGAAGAGGCGTGGGTCCCCCTCTCCTCCTTCTGTCGAGGAGGTTGCCCCCAGTGGCTCGGGAGCTCAAAAGGACCATCCCCACTTCGGGAAGGGGGGAAGGAGCAAGGATACGGCCGGCGAGCCGATGCTGCTCTGGGATGAGGGAGCCCATCGTGTCTCCGTCTCCACTCGCGCTCCTTCCTGGGGAGCTCGCCGGCCTCCCACGGGCCACGCATTTGCCCTTGGCTTCGGCCTCTATGGCCGGGAGGGCGCCGATGCCTACAAGAACCTGACCCCCCGGCAGATAGGTCACGAGGGCCTGCAGGCGCATCTGAGGGCCTTTGAACTTCGCCATATGATGTTCCGCCGCGGCTTCCAGCTCAGCCAACTCCTGATCAAAGCCGAGCAGGAGCGCGACCTGGCGGCGGAGAAAGCTGCTGACGCGGAGCGGCGGTTCGGCATTACCGAGCGCTTACTCGACGAGGCTTCAGGCGGGCTGGTAAGAGTCGACCAACCCTTGTTTTGGCTTGGAGAATATTTTTCAGAGAGTTTGACCCTCTTGCTTTCAGGATGCCGAGTCCGCCAAGGTGCTGCAAGCTCGTGCCAGTGAGCTGGAGGTCGATACTGCCCTACTACGGCTCCGCCTCGCGGATCAGGAGGCCGGCTCGCACGAGCAGGAGGCCTTTGCTGCTCGGTCGGCGGCCGAGGTGGAGTCGTTAAAGGAGCAGAACCGCTGTCTCCAAGGCGAGGTCCGCCGGCTGACGGAGGCCCTCTTCCCCCCAGATAGTGCCGAGCCACCTTTTCCCTACAAACGGCCCCGGGTTTTTGGCGAGGGGGGGGGGGTTATGGAGTAGCTGCGAGTCAACTCGATCGAGTCTGCCGAATGCCTCCTGAATGCCATGAAGGGATCAGGGATTCTGGCCGAGGGCTGCGAGGAGGTGGCGGTCCGAGACCTTCTGCCGAGCCTTTTTCCGCCGTCTCCGCCCAGCGAGAAGGAGGAGAGCTTCGGCTCCCTTTTTGATGGGGAGAAGGGTAAGGAAAGATCGCTCGGAGGCGAGGAGGATCGCCATTCGAGAGAGGAGGGCGAGAGCTGACTGAATTCCCCCCTTTTCTTTTTTCTACTCTTCTTGTAATCATCCCCCCTCTTTTCCTGTAATCTTCTCGGGGCGAGCCCTTCCCCCTTTTGTGAACATAATGAAAGGAATTTTGATTCTAACTCTTTTTTACCTTCCGCGCTAGAATGCACGTGAGTTAGGATTCACGCTCGGCGAGAGGCCTTGAGCATGGGCGGCGACCAGACTCGCGAACATTCTTCTTACACGCGGGGCGATCTTTGCGAGAACGGTTGCCGCCGGCGCCCACCTATCATACCGGGAAATACCCTCTGTCGAGCAATCCCCTGCGAGAACGGGCTCGCCTGGGGGTATTTTCTTCCCTCAACCAGAGGTGGGATCAAAAATCCCTTTGTAACAAAAACTACGGGGGACAGGACCCTTTGAGCTCGACCTTCTAACTGGTGGGTTTGCTCGTACACGCTTGTCATGTGTCAACTTTCAGGTCGACCTCCCGGACAGTAACGACGTCCATCGTGACCCCTGCCCCTGCCAGCTTGGAGGGGGCTTGGCAGCGGGAGAATCGGGACCTATCCCCGGAGCGAGAAGACTTAGAACATTTGCCTTTCCCGAGTGCTACCACCATGCCAGTCAGCTAGATGGGAGCCTGAGGGCGGGTGTTGAACATCCTCCGGGCTCAGCTCTAGGGTCATAACGACGTTCATCGAGACCCCGGCCCTGCCATCTAGGAGGGAGCCTGACCGCGGGAGAATCGAGACCTAACCCCAGAGCGAGAAGACTTAGAACATTTGCCTCTCTCGGGTGCTACCACCATGCAAGTCAGCTAGATGGGAGCCTGAGGGCGGGTGTTGAACATCCTCCGGGCTCAGCTCTAGGGTCATAACGACGTCCATCGAGACCCCAGCCCTACCAGCTAGGAGGGAGCCTGACCGCTGGAGAATCGAGACCAAACCCCAGAGCGAGAAGACTTAGAACATTTGCCTCTCCCGGGTGCTACCACCATGCCAGTCAGCTAGATGGGAGCCTGAGGGTGCGTGTTGAACATCCTCTGGGCTCAGCTCTAGGGTCATAACGACGTCCATCGAGACCCCGGCCCTGCCAGCTAGGAGGGAGCCTGACCGCGGGAGAATCGAGACCTAACCCCAGAGCGAGAAGACTTAGAACATTTGCCTCTCCCGGGTGCTACCACCATGCCAGTCAGCTAGATGGGAGCCTGAGGGCGGGTGTTGAACATCCTCCGGGCTCAGCTCCAGGGTCATAACAACGTCCATCGAGACCCCGGCCCTGCCAGCTAGGAGGGAGCCTGACCGCGGGAGAATCGAGACCTAACCCCAGAGCGAGAAGACTTAGAACATTTGCCTCTCCCGGGTGCTACCACCATGCTATTCAGCTAGATGGGAGCCTGAGGGTGGGTGTTGAACATCCTCCGGGCTCAGCTCTAGGGTCATAACGACGTCCATCGAGACCCCGGCCGTGCCAGCTAGGAGGGATCCTGACCGCGGGAGAATCGAGACCTAACCCCAGAGCGAGAAGACTTAGAACATTTGCCTCTCCCGTGTGCTACCACCATGCCAGTCAGCTAGATGGGAGCCTGAGGGCGGGTGTTGAACATCCTCCGGGCTCAGCTCCAGGGTCATAACGATGTCCATCGAGACCCCAGCCCTGCCAGCTAGGAGGGAGCCTGACCGCGGGAGAATCGAGACCTAACCCCGGAGCGAGAAGACTTAGAACATTTTCCTCTCCCGGGTGCTACCACCATGCCAGTCAGCTAGATGGGAGCCTGAGGGCGGGTGTTGAACATCCTTCGGGCTCTACTCCAGGGTCATAACGACGTCCATCGAGACCTCGACCCTGCCAGCTAGGAGGGAGCCTGACCGCGGGAGAATCGAGAACTAACCCCAGAGCGAGAAGACTTAGAACATTTGCCTCTCCTGGGTGCTACCACCATGCCAATCAGCTAGATGGGAGCCTGAGGGCGGGTGTTGAACATCCTTCGGGCTCAGCTCCAGGGTCATAACGACATCCATCGAGACCCCGACCCTGCCAGCTTGGAGGGAGCCTGACCGCGGGAGAATCGAGACCTAACCCCAGAGCGAGAAGACTTAGAACATTTTCTGAGTGTTTTCGACGCTCTTCAATGGAAGTTCCGCCACATTGCATGTCATTGTTACGATTATTGTGGAGAAGGAGTTAAATACATTGCATTTGAAAAAAGCTGAGATACGTACAAGTATTCAGGGATAAAAGCGTTTTAGGTCGTCGCCGCTCCAGGTGTGGCTCAAAGTCTCGCCTTCCATATTTTGGAGGTGGTATCCTCCCGATTTTAATGCCTCCTTCACGATGTAGGGCCCCTCCCAGTTTGGATGGAGCTTGCCCACGGACGCCGATCTTCCCGCCACATCTACCTTCTTTAGAACCAGGTCGCCCTCCACGAACTGCTTGACCCAGACATGCTTGTCGAAATACTTAGCCATTCTCCGCTTGACTTCCTCCTGCCAGACCGCGGAGAGGTCGCGCACTTCCTCTATCAAGTCCAAAGAGAGTCATTGCTCTCCCTCATTCTCAACTCTCCACTCCTCCCTTCCAGCTTCTGCCTCAGCGACCCTGGGAGTACGGACCTCGAGTTCAATGGGGAGCACCGCCTCGCTTTCGTGAGATAGTTTGAAGGGCGTCTCCCCCGTGGCGGTATTGGGGGTAGTCCTTAGGGCCCAGAGGACCGAGGGGAGTTGCTCCACCCAATTCTCCTTCAAATTTTCCACCTTCTTTTTCAGGAGGTTCACGATAATCTTGTTGGCCGCCTCGACCTGCCCTTTGCTCCTTGGGTGGTGGTCAGAGGCAAACCTGAGGTCGATCCCGAGCTCTCCACAGAACTTAATGAACTCATTGCTGGCGAACTGTGGTCCGTTGTCGGTGATAATGGCTTGGGGCATCCCATGCCTGCAGATGATCTCCCCCCATACGAAATTTCGAATGATCTGCGAGGTCACCTTGTCCAAAGCCTTCACCTCCATCCACTTGGAGAAGTAGTCGATCATCACCAGCAAGAATCTCCTCTGCCCGCTTGCCTGTGGGAAGGGACCTACCAGGTCCATCCCCCAAATAGCGAAAGGCCAAGGGGCCGTGATACTCCTGAGTCGCTGAGCCGATTGCAGTTGGAGGGGGGCAAACAGTTGACACTTATGGCATTTTTTGACAAATTCTAAGGCATCGTGCCCCATGGTAGGCCAGAAGTAGCCCTGCCTGATGATTCTTCCCTCAAGGGTCCGACCTCCCGAATGACTCCCACATTCCCCGGAGTGAACTTCTTCCAAAATCCTTGACACCTCACCCTCCGCCACGCAACGGGCGAGTAATCCCGAAAGGGTCTTGCGGTAAAGTTGCCCGCCGCGCAAAAGGTAATACGCCGACTTGTACTTGAGCTTCTTCCTATCCATCCCTTCTGGGTTTTCTCCTGTGGACAGGTAGGTGGTGAATGGGTCCATCCATGTGGACCGCTGATCTATCTCCATCAACTCTCCTTCCTCCAGGCATGGGTGGAAAAGGTCCGTGATAGTGCCCCCCGCCCGAGGGCCGCGCTTGGCGAGGTGGTCGACTTGTCCATTCTCCTCCTGTGGCACATGCTGAATGGAGAAGGTCTGGAACCCGCCGATGATTCCCTTAACCTTTGCCAGATATCGTTGTAGGGTGGGCTCCCTTGCCTCGAACGCCCCGTTGATCTGGGAGGCCACTACCATAGAGTCAGTGAGGAACTTCACATCATGCACCCCCAATTCCTTGGCCAGGCGTAGTCCTGCGATTACCGCCTCGTACTCGGCCTGGTTGTTGGTTATGGAGAAATGTATCACCACCGTTTGCTCGATCCGGGTCCCTTGGGGACTCTCCAAGACGACCCCAACCCCCAAAGAGTGTTTCCCTAAAGCCCCATCCACCATCACCTTCCAAGGGATGGGGCGAGTGAGTTTGTCCTCTGCCACCTCGACCACATAGTCAGCCAGGAAGTCAGCCATTGCTTGCGCCTTGATTGCGAGCCGAGGGACAAAGGAGATATCAAACTCGCTCAACTCTACCGACCACTTGGCGAGTCTTCCTGAATGCTCCACTCCCTCGAAGATGCTGCGGAGGGGGTGGTTAGTTACCACCTGGATGGAGTGTGCCTGGAAGTAGGGCCTGAGTCTCCGGGCCGAGATGATTAGAGCGAAGGCCAACTTCTCCAAGATGGGGTAGCGGAGTTCCGCCTTCCTCAGAACCCTACTCACATAGTAGATGGGCAGCTGCTTCCTCCCCTCTTCCCGAACTAAGACAGAACTTACGGCCTCCGCCCCTACCCCTAAATACAAAAACAAGTCCTCCCCCTCCTTTGGCCCTTGGAGCAAGGGGGCCTGAGTCAACTGCCTCTTCAAGGCCTGGAATGCCTCCTCGCACTCCGGGGGTCCATTCGAACTTCCGGCCTCCCCTCAAGGTCTTGAAGAAGGGAGAACACCTCTCCCCCGCCCGGGAGAGGAACCTGCTCAGTCCTGCCAGCTTCCCTGTCAGCTGTTGTACCTCCTTCGCATCCCGAGGTGGCCCCAACTCCATAATCGCCCGGAATTTATCAGGGTTGGGTTCGACTCCGGCTAGGGTGAGGAGATGACTCAGAAATTTGCCTTTGCTCGCCCCGAAGATGCACTGAAGAGGATTCAACCTCATCTTGTATTTACGCAAAGTGCCGAAGGTCTCCTCCAGATCCTAGAGGTGAGAATCGACCTCCCTGCTTTTTACCATCAGGTCGTCCACGTACACTTCCAAGTTCCTTCCCTTCTGTCCCTGGAATACACGGTCCATTACCTTCTGGTATATTGCCCCTGTATTTTTTAACACAAAAGGCATCATCTTGTAGCAGTAGCACCCATCTCCCGTAATGAATGAAACATTCTTTATGTTAGGAGGGTGCATCCTGATTTGATGATAACTTGAAAAAGCATCTAAAAAACTCATTATAGAAAAACCAACGGCTGAATCTACCAGCGCATCGATTCTAGGCAAGGGGTAATAATCCTTGGGACATGATTTATTAAGTAGTGAAAAATCTACACACATCCTCCACCGGTCGTCCCCTTTGTTTACCATTACAACATTCGAGACCCAGCCGGGGTATTGAATTTCGGAAACGAAGCCGGCCTTAAGAAGCTTGGCGACTTCCTCCCTGATGGGTTCGGCCAGTTTGTCCGTGACGGACCTCCTCTTCTGCTGGATGGGGCGGGCCTCCAGGTGTAGATTGAGGCGGTGGCAGACGACGTCGGCATCAATCCCAGGCATCTCTGATGCGCTCTAGGCGAAGACATCTACATTCTTCTGGATGCACTCCAGCATCTTGCCTTGATCCTCCGGGGTCAGCCCCCCGCTGATGCGGACCTTCTCCACCCTGCCATCCTGGGTGAGGACTTCCATCTCCACTACCTCCTCGGCGGCCTCCAACCGGGACTACTCCTCCCACTCTGCGGCGTCCTCCCCTCTTGGCGTAAGGACCTCCCCTTCTCCTGGGATCCTCGCCCCAACCGACGCCTCTGGGACTATCTCCTCGCGTGCTTCCCCTTCCAACCCTCCTTCCACCCCGCCTTCTTTTCCGGCCTCCTTCCCTTCCACCTCCTCCATCCTTCTCCCCATCCCCTCGGCCTCCTTCTGCCAAGAAATTGAATTTACCGCGGTCACATAGCATTCCCGAGTTGCCTTGGGGTCACCGCGAACCCGAACCTGGGTCCCGTCCACATTAAGCTTAAGACATTGATGGAAGGAGGAGGGGACGCATCGGAAGGCGCTGATGAGGGGCCTCCCAAAAATGGCATTGTAGCTGCTGGGGGCCTCTACTATGACGAATCGACAGTTCCGGGACTGTCCCCCCAAGATGACATGGAGTCCCACTCCCCTTCCACTTCTTTCCTCTCCCCCGAAAAACCGAAGAGGGGCCCATCGGAGGCCACAACCCTCTTGGCTTCCACCTGCATGGCATCGAAAGTCTTCTTGAAGATGATGTTGACAGAGCTCCCATTGTCAATGAGGATCCGGGAGACTGTGAAATTTTCGATGGCTGTCTGGATGACCAGCGCATCGCAGAAGGGGTCATCGTGACCCGGCATATCCTCCCTTGAGAAGGTGATCCTCTCTTCCGGGGGTGGAGTCTGAGATGTGGAGCCGATTCTCCTTCGGTACATGGTGTGGAGGCTTGCTTTCCGGGAAGCCTCGACTCCCACCCCCCCATGGATCACTCTGATCCCTCCTCGGGTCCCCACATCGGCCCGGTCTTCGCAACGATCCCCCTCCGCCTGAGGCCGGACTTCCTCAATCCGCACCTCCTGATGATTCCGCAGCTGTCGTTGCTGCTCCCTGTTCTCCCGCACCTCGAGGAACTCCGGACATGTGACCGTCGTGTGCCCCTCCTCTTGATGGTAGTCGCAATAGGGTATGTCTATCCTGACCTCCCTCCTCCTCCTCGGTTGCCCTCTCCTTCGCCCCCCCAGGGCGATAGCCATGGCCTCCTCCTGGTCGGGAAGAGGCAGTCTCTGGCCCTGCCTCCCTCCCTGGGGGTAAAACTGGCCACGCCCACTTTGGCGGTTATCTCCCCCCTGATAGCCCCTTCGTGGCCCTTGATCCTGCCACTCCGGCCTCCATCCCAATCGGTTGTTCGGCTCCTGACGCCCCCACCTATGCTGCTGCGGCTGCTGTTCTCTATGTCGGGGCTCGACCCTTCTCTCCTCCTGGGTCCGACCTCCCCTTGGCTTCTCTTCCTCCACGGCCCACCTAGCCAATCTCCGAGCGAACTCTGGATGTGCCGCCTCCATGTCGGCCTCCCTTGCCGCCCTTTCCAAGAGTGCTTCGAAAGACACCAGAGGCGTCCTCTTCAACTCCATGGCGAAGAACCCGGGATGGAGACCCAGGGTGAAGGCCACCATCATGGTGTGCCCTGACATTTCTTGCACCTGGGACAGTTCTTCCTGAAACCTGTCCAAGTAACTTCCCAGGGTCTCCCCTACTTTTTGCTTGACACGGAACAGGGACTCGACCTCCCTCTTCCTCTTCTTTGAGGTGGTGAATCTCAACATGAATCCCCTGCGCAAATCCTCGAGCAGTAGATGGAGCCGGCCGGGAGCTGATGAAACCACTCCCTCGCTTTCTCCCTGAGGGTGATGGCGAAGAACCTACACTTGAAGCCATCCGACATCTGTCGGATTGACACCACGTCTTCGAACTACTGGACGTGCTGGGTCGGAACTCCCTTCCCTGAGTAGTAGGACATCTCCGGCTCTCGGAATCCTTCTGGAACTGAGGCCGACGAAACGAACTCACTGAAGGGACTTCCTCCTTCGGCTGGGCGAGTTGGGAACTCCCTCCCCGCCGTCTCGCCGAACAGGTACTCGCCCGCCGAGCCTGGGAAGAGGACTCGCCCCCTCGGCTCGCGCTCCCCCTCGCTCGCGGCCTCCTTCCCCGCGCGCCTGAGGGGTGCATCGTTGCCTAACGCTGGATCGGCGACCACGGGAACCGCTGGCGTCGTACTCTTGGCTCGCATGCCGAGTACGACCCTGACGAGCCCAAACACTTCCTCCCTGAGCTCCGCGGACATTCCCGCCATCGCGGGAGGGGGAGGGAGTGGCGAGTCCGCCCTTCATGAACCTTGCCCCTCGTCTCTTGCCATCAGTCCTGTGGAATATTTTCTGCGCTGACCACGCTCCACGCTCACCGCACCAAATGTTGAAACCGAAAAATCGGTCCCTGTGGAGTCCGACCCTTGCGGAAGGGGTGGTCGCACACTTACTTCTCTCCTCACAAGCCCAAGGGACAAGGGAGAGGGACCGGGGACAGACCCAAGGCTTCAGCACGGAGGTCCCACCACACACCCGGAAGATCTTAGAGCGCGTCCACTCCTTAGCCAAGTGCTGAAGCTATGGTATCTCAGAAGGCGCTAGAAGACCGGGTATCCCGAGGCGTGCCTTCTGAGGTACCCCTTGGGCCCTATTTATAGGAATAGATGGGCTGCAAATAACCAGGCGTCACTGTTTTCGAGGACTATAGGCAATCCAAGGGGGTAATGTGGTAAAAACACCCCACAACTGAAGGGCGAGCCGGTCCTGAGAAGAGCTCGCTGAGTAGGGGCGGCAAGTACGGGCACGAGAAGGCTCCCCCTACGCCGAGGTGAGGAGCGGCGGATGAACTCACCTCTCGCAGCACCGCGGACCTGACTCGCGCCGCGGACTGGACTCGCCTCGCCTCGAGCCTGGGAAGGTCAGGCCTGAAGCCCTTGCTCGCCGGTGACGGTCGCGTTGGTAGTCGTCGACCCCGTGGTTCTAGACGAGCATGTACTCGGCCGAGCCCACAACGGACGACATCCTCTCGTCGGGCTCAATTCCACGATCTTCGAGCTCGGCCCGACGATTGCCGAGCACGTACTCGGCATGCTAGGCCCGGCATACCCTGCTGAACTCACCTGAGGCTTGGGGGCGGTCTGGGCCGGCCGGATCGGCTCCTGTTAGCCCACTCGCTGGATACGGGGTTGTACATTATTATTATTATTAATATTGATATTATAACTATTATTATAAATATAATTTTTTTGAAGGCCATTTTGTTGTTTTTTTTATATATATATAGAAATAAAGGGTAAAATTAATAGGTTTCAGGAATTAAAAATAGTAAGTCAAAATTTTCCCCGGCAACGGCGCCAAAAACTTGATGGTTAAAACGCGTAGGTTTCTTTTTATTTAATAATGAAAGTGGAGGTGATTTTATTTTATAAAAAAGAAAGAAGACGTTTTATTTTGTTAGAAACTGAGTTTTAACAAAAGGGAGGCAAGTGCACCTATCGCGTGTAGTACAGGATATTCCGGTGTGGAATATCAGGGTCGTATTGTTCTCGGGGCCAGCTTAGCTATTTCTACTCTTTCCCTGAAAGCCTATTATTCTACCGATAATATTTTAGGTTGATTATATAAAAAAGGATATGGCATAAAAATTATATAAGTGCATAATAATAAAATAGGAAATAAAATGCGCAGAAAAATAAAGCAGCAAAAATAAAATGCAGAAGCCCGATGAAGAACTCAGCGCGACGATATAAAGAGAAAACTGAACTAAAATAACTTTTAACAAAAAGATATCCTTATTTTCAAATTAATTAAGGCGGAGACTCGGCCGTGGAGGTTCCTTAAGAATGAGCTCACTTATCTCTAGGACTATCGCACACCTGAACGCTAAGACTATTCGACCGATCGCTAGACCGACGAAGGATTCCTCTTAACGCCCGCATTACGCTAAGAACCCCGCTATTGGGTAGGGAACCCAATTCGGTAGAGTCACGCGCCTCCTCTCACGAGTGTTGGAGCGGAGCTCTCTTTACCCACGGGTGATCGGTCCATACGCACGGCCTCTCGGCGTTGCGTATGGATAACAAAAATAGAGCCCACACATCGATATACGGTCCTACGCGTCGTTAACCCGGGACAAACCTTATGAAATTTAATTAAACAGATAAACAGGACCGTCAATTATTTAAAGCTACTTTGTCTGTCCCAATGCTCTTCGATATTGAGGGCTAAGGGCGGTTAGCCACTCATCGGAATGAGGACACTTAAGATAGAAAGCAGTAAAGAAAGCAGGAAATAAAGCAGTAAAGGAAAGCAGAAAATTGCGAGTCCTACTCAAACGAGTAGGGCTAAATAAAGCAGTAAATGCGAATCCCGACTCAAATGAGTGGGCGGGGGTAAATTAATCTCATACACTCATGCACTCTATTAAAATGTAAACGCACACACGCACTGTACATAAATTGAAACACACACACGCACACAATGTTTTCCTACTCAAATGAGTAGGAGAAAATGAAAGCAATAAAAACAAGTCCTACTCAAACGAGTGGGCGGGAAATGAAAGCGGTGCGCCATTTAACTCTTAACGAGTAGGCGGAAATAGATGCAAACGCACACACGCACTCTACAGAAATGAAATAAAGCTGTAAAATCTAACTCATACATGCACGCACACTTGCAAAAATAAGAAAAACAAAGTTGCTGAAAAATTAAAACAACTGCATTTCTACCGCTAGAATGTGGTAGAAATGCATAAAAAGAGAAAATAAAAATTAAACGGAGCGAAAAGTTTTGCAAATAAACGCAAAAGTGAAGTTTGCGAAAAATTACAACGAGCATATTTTCATTCTTGTATTTTCATAAAAACTCCTAAAAAGTGAAAATAAAACTAAAAAGGACGAAAAGTTTTAAGATCCTAAAAAGCCTAAGTTAAAGAAAATAAAAACGAACACTTTTAAAGGAGTTTTTATAAGGCAATAAGAATGAAAATAATAAAGAAGAAAAGCTAAACCTAAACATGTTATGAGTACGAAAATAAAATCGTTGGCATAACGGCTAGAAATGCGGATAAAATCCTAAACTAAACGAGTTATAAAAGATATAAAAGATGAAAACATAAAAGGAAAGGCAAAGAAATAAGATTGCTAAAGAGAGAGTTGCTTAGATCCATTCCAAACACGTTTAAAGAGAAGAAAAACATGTTTTATTAATTAAAAGAACAAGTTACAAGACACAAATAATAATAAAAGCTAAGGAGAGGGGGAGAAATTTCCCTTACATAGCATTTGGAATATATTTGGGCAGCATAACATCTTAGCAAAATGGCACAAAAGTGGACAGAAAAAGATCTCTGAAAGCTTTTATTTATAGACAAATTTTTCGTATTTGTCACGCCCGTGACTAGGGCGTGATAGGGGGGCGTGTCACTACTGTACATTAGCTGATCGGGTGAATTGACTGGAAAGTTGACTTCGGCTGAAAACGTGGCGGGCATGCCCCATGTCACGGGCTTGATATGCGTCAGTCACGGGGGTGACTGGGGGCGTGACTTGGACAGTTGGCATCTCGATGTCGGCAGTGTTGACAGTTGACGAAGCATTGAGTGTCGACATCGAACACGGGCGTGACTGGTCTTGGACACGGGCGTGACTAGGGCGTGTCGGGACGACGTTGAGTGTTGAATAGTGAAATCGTTGAGTGTCGACTGGCAGAAGGCGTTGAGTGCCTGACACGCTCGTGTCGGGCACATGTCATTTTTTGACTTTTTCTGAAAAATTTCAGAAAACAAAAATAAATTAAGTTTGAATAAAATTTACAAAAAGAACTAATTTATTAAATAAAACAAACTAAAAAAGACAAAAGTAAAGTAAAATGACAAAAATAAAATACAAAAATATAGGTATATATACAACTCTTCAAATACCCCTATACTAAAGCTTTTGCTATTCCAGAGCAAAAGTTGGAGATGAACCTATAAGGAATTAAAAAGAATCCTAAATTTAACTAACGCTTAACTTAATTATAAGAAAGATTGAAATAAATTTTCGGGGTTTCAGAATTAAATCCTAAATTTTGAAAGTGTTATAAATAGAGGAACTGTTTCAAAAAATACTTCTAAATGGAAAAAATAAAGCGAAAATTATTTTTGTTATTTTAATAAAAATGGATTGAAATTATAGAAAAAACTTTAGCTGAAAAGAAATTTATAGGAAATAATTCAATTTAAAAATTATGCTCTCAAAAAGATTTAAATTAATTCTAGAATTATGAAAATTGGGCTAAGTGGATTGACGGTTATGAAGAGGGATTTGATTTATGAGGTGAGGAAATTTTTTCTCAAACCTCCATATATAATTTCTTTGAATAATTAGGAAAATGAAATCTTATTTTCCTAACATATTTTTCTTTTCTATTTTTTCTTCATAAATAAAAATAAACCCAATGCATATGTATAGGAGTAATGGATTTTATCCTCTTACTCCGTAGCATATAATCTTTTAATTATTGGGTGCCTATGTTTACGGGATGAAATCTTATCCCCATTGACATAAGATCTTTTAAGGGTGAGTGGGGAATCATACTGATTAAGGCATGAAAAAAGGTGGATGGTTTACTTTCTAAAAGAAAGCTAGAGTTTAATAAAAATTTTTGAGAGCAACCTCTTTAATTTGAACATTCCTACGTTTCTAAAAGCATAAGTAGAAATAATATGAAATCCATAAATGTTATTTTCTAACATAAAAATGTGCTTTTATTCAAAAAATCAGAAGTGAAAAATGAGAAAAACAAGTTCCCTATAATAAGAAAAAGACATAAAAAATTCTTTAAAATCTTAACCCCAAAAATCTAAGTCAATCGAGCTACAATTAATAAACGAATAGTAAATAAAGAAATAATTAAAATTCGCTTATAAATAAACTCGAAACAATTATTTTGGAGAGCAAAGATGTTAAGAAATGAGGTATTCGAATTATTTTAACTTAAAATAAATTTTTTTTTCGGAGTTTTTCTTATTTTTTCATATTTTTGGGTTATTTTCATTTTTTTGCGATATTTTAAAGGTTATACAAATTTTTTTATGTTTTTTTTTGAGTTATACAAATTTTTTGGAATTTTTTATTTACAGAAATATTTACAAATGTAGAGAGAGAAATTTTACAAGATAGAAAAGAGAAAGGGAAAGAGACGAGAATATTTACAAAATATTTACAAAGTAAAAAAAAAGATCGCCCGCGAACAGACTCTTATTTGTGGTTGGTTTGTTGAGTCGAACGTCGCGGAGCGATGTTTCATTTTTTTGAAAATTTTATTATTATTATTATTATTAAAGCAATAAAATATTTTTTGAAGTTTTAAATTTTTGCAATTTTTTTTGGAAATTTTTTATTCAGTGCAGGAAATAAAAAGTCAAAAAATAGGAAACACCCCCACACTTAAGTCCAACATTGTCTCCAATTTTGCACTAAGTATGAGGAACGAGATATATATATAAAAACAGGGGTTTAGAATCTAAGCAGTATGTACAAAAATTAAATTTAAAACAGGGGTTTAGAAATCTTTCCTAAATAGCGTTCGGGGAAGGCCGTTAAATTAAGACCTGCAAAAGTTTAGAAGAAATAGCAAAAATATAATATAAAAAACGAAAAAAATAAATTCGGCAAAATATGTGCGGGTGATAGGGGGCGCGTGTGAGTGTGACTCGTAAGCTAACGTCTTAGCTGAGACCGTGACCGATATGCGATCCCCTAACGCTCACAATAGTGAAGCGCGCCGAAACGAGAAAATAAATATAAAATTAATAAATTTTTAGTTTTATATATTTTTTCTTAGTTTTTTTTGAATTTTTTTAGATTTTTAAGTTTATGTTTTTTTGTTTTTAGTTTTGATTTTTTTTGAAAATAGAAAAAAAAGAACATAAAATGAAAATGCAAAATAAAATAAAAATAAAAATAATATGAAAGATATATTTTTTGTTGAATTTTTAATTTTTGATGAAAATAAAAATTTTTTGAAAAATCTTTTTTTTTGATTTTTTTGATTTTTTTTTGAAAATAAAAGATAAGAAAATAAAATGAAAATATCATAAAAGCATAAATAAAAAATGAAAGATATATTTTTTTTAATTTTGAATGTTTGGAAAAAAAAAATAATAATAAATTTTTTCATCATTTTTTTTTGATTTTTAAGTTTTTTAATTTAATTTTTTTTTAAGTTTTTTAAGTTTTTAAATTTTTTTTTATATTTAAGATTTAGATTTTTTAGATTTTTAAGTTTTTTGGTTTTTATTTTTATTTTTAAAGTTTTTTTTATAATTATTATTATGATTTTTTTGTATTTATTATTATTATTAATATTGATATTATTACTATTATTATAAATATAATTTTTTTGGTGGCCATTTTGTTGTTTTTTATATATATATAGTAATAAAGGGTAAAATTAATAGGTTTCAGGAATTAAAAATAGTAAGTCGAAATTTTCCCCGACAACGGCACCAAAAACTTGATGGTTAAAACGCGTAGGTTTTTTTTTATTTAATAATGAAAGTGGAGGTGATTTTATTTTATAAAAAAGAAAGAAGACGTTTTATTTTGTTAGAAACCGAGTTTTAACGAAAGGGAGGCAAGTGCACCTATCGCATGTAGAACAGGATATTCCGGTGTGGAATATCGCGGTCGTATTGTTCTCGGTGCCGGCTTAGCTATTTCTACTCTTTCCCTGAAAGCCTATTATTCTACCGATAATATTTTAGGTTGATTATATAAAAAAGGAAATGGCATAAAAATTATATAAGTGCATAATAATAAAACAGGAAATAAAATACGCAGAAACATAAAGCAGCAAAAATAAAGTGCAGAAGGCCGATGAAGAACTCAGCGCGACGATATAAAGAGAGAACTGAACAAAAATAACTTTTAATAAAAAGAGATCCTAAATTTCAAATTAATTAAGGCGGAGACTCGGCCGTGGAGGTTCCTTAAGAATGAGCTCACTTATCTCTAGGACTATCGCTCACCTGAACGCTAAGACTATTCGACCGATCGCTAGACTGACGAATGATTCCTCTTAACGCCCGCATTACGCTAAGAACCCCGCTATTCGGTGGGGAACCCAATCCGGTAGAGTCACGCGCCTCCTCTCGAGGGTTGGTGCGGAGCTCTCTTTACCCAAGGGTGATCGGTCCATACGCACGGCCTCTCGACGTAGCGTATGGATAACAGAAATAGAGCCCGCACATCGATATGCTGTCCTACGCGTCGTTAACACGGGGCAAACCTTAAGAAATTTAATTAAACTAAAAAACAGGACCTTCGATTATTTAAAGCTACTTTATCTGTCCCAATGCTCTTCGATATTGAGGGCTAAGGGCGGTTAGCCACTCATCGGAATGGGGACACTTAAGATAGAAAGCAGTAAAGAAAGCAGGAAATAAAGCAGTAAAGGAAAGCAGAAAATTGCGAGTCCTACTCAAACGAGTAGGGCTAAAGAAAGCAGTAAATGCTAATCCCGGCTCAAATGAGTGGGCGGGGGTAAATTAATCTCATACACTCACGCACTCTAATGAAATGTAAACGCACACACACACTCTACATAAATTAAAACACACACACGCACACAAAGTTTTCCTACTCAAATGAGTAGGAGAAAATGAAAGCAATAAAAACAAGTCCCACTCAAACGAGTGGGCGGGAAATGAAAGCGGTGCGCCATTTAACTCTTAACGAGTAGGCGAAAATAGATGCAAACGGAAACATGCACTCTACAGAAATGAAATAAAGCTGTAAAACCTAACTCATACACGCACGCACACTTGCAAAAATAAGAAAAACAAATTTGCTGAAAAATTAAAACAACTGCATTTCTATCGCTAGAAAGTGGTAGAAATGCATAAAAAGAGAAAATAAAAATTAAACGGAGCGAAAAGATTTGCAAATAAACGCAAAAGTGAAGTTGGCGAAAAATTACAACGAGCATATTTTCATTCTTGTATTTTCATAAAAACTCCTAAAAAGTGAAAATAAAACTAAAAAGGATTAAAAGTTTTACGATTCTAAAAAGCCTAAATTAAAGAAAATATAAACGAACACTTTTAAAGGAGTTTTTATAAGGAAATAAGAATGAAAATAATAAAGAAGAAAAGCTAAACCTAAACAAGTTATGAGTACGAAAATAAAATCGTCGGCATAACGGCTAGAAATGCGGATAAAATCCTAAACTAAACGAGTTATAAAAGCTATAAAAGATGAAAACATAAAAGGAAAGGCAAAGAAATAAGATTGCTAAAGGGAGAGTTGCTTAGATGCATTCCAAACACGTTTAAAGAGAAGAAAAACACGTTTTATTAATTAAAAGAACAAGTTACAAGACACAAAAAATAATAAAAGCTAAGGAGAGGGGGAGAAATTTCACTTACATAGCATTTGGAATATATTTGGGCAGCATAACACCTTAGCAAAATGGACCAAAAAGTGGACAGAAAAAGCTCTCTGAAAGCTTTTATTTATAGACAAATTTTTCGGGTTGGTCACGCCCGTGACTTGGACGTGACAGGGGGCGTGTCACTACTGTACATGAGCTGATTGGGTGATTTGACTGGAAAGTTGACTTCGGCTGAAAACGTGGCGGGCACGCCCCATGTCACGGGCGTGACATGCGTCAGTCCCGGGCGTGACTAGGGGCGTGACTTGGACAGTTTGCAGCTCGATGTCGGCAGCGTTGATAGTTGACGAAGCGTTGAGTGTCGACATCGAACACGGGCGTGACTGGTCTTGGAGACAGGCATGACTAGGGCATGTCGAGACGGCGTTAAGTGTTGAACAGTGAAATCATTGAGTGTCGACTGGAGGAAGGCGTTGAGTGCCTGACATGCCCGTGTCGGGCAAGGTCACAGGCGTGACATGTCATTTTTTGACTTTTTCTGAAAAATTTCAGAAAACAAAAATAAATTAAGTTAGAATAAAATTTACAAAAAGAAGTAATTTATTAAATAAAACAAACTAAATAAAGACAAAAATAAAGTAAAATAACATAAATAAAATACAAAAATATAGGTATATATACAACTCATCAACCACTAAACTCTGGGAAAGATGGAATTTTTCCCGCCTAGTAACTAGGGTAAAAAATATTTTTTTTATTTTCGTACAGGAAATAAAAAGAAGATTATTAAAAAAAAATTATTTTTGCTTGAAAATAAGAAATTTTGGCCACTATTGGCAGACCAGGAAATTTGTTTTTTGTAATTTTGGCAAATAAACGTGCATAAAAAGTGCATGTCGATAAAATAATAATAAAAGGGGTAGGGTGCCAATTAGGAAATCGACGTGAACATCCCTCTGATACCAAATTGATGCAGACTTGCATGTTGACACGGAATAGATCTACGGACTAGCACGTATACCTCTCTACGATACAACCCTATACTCGCACAATCGTCCTACGCAGCACCACGGTTATAAATTCTATCAATTATATGCTAGCGTACATGTAGCCAAACCGATTAGGATCGAACAAGGGCTATAAAGCCAATGTTCTTTCCGGCTAAAAGGACCCACCCGGTCTGAAACGAGCGGTGTTGTACCAAAAGAGATCTACCAAAAGTTACGATTCGGAAAACGGTAGAT
Source organism: Platanthera zijinensis (assembly GCA_039513925.1). Taxonomy (NCBI): domain Eukaryota; kingdom Viridiplantae; phylum Streptophyta; class Magnoliopsida; order Asparagales; family Orchidaceae; genus Platanthera; species Platanthera zijinensis. Next base: position 119,436,211 of record CM077084.1, read on the forward strand.
ATCTTGGCTGACTAAAGACTTATAAAGCCAATGTTTCTTACTTTGCCTAGCAACCTTGGCTGACCAAAGACTTATAACTTGAAACTGACCCAAGGCTCCATCACAGAGGTCCCACCACACACCCAAAAGATCTTAAAGCGCATCCCCTCCTTAGCCTGTGCTGAGCTAAGGGCACCATAGAAAGTGATGTAAGCAAGAGAGAAAGAGAACTGGAAAGCTTGCCTTCTAAGGTACCCCCTTTATAACATCCCATTTCCAACTAGACCCCTAGAAGTGGTTTTGTCATAACAGAACCCTAGGAAACCCAAGAATTGAAGTCTACCGACCAAGATTTCGAGTCACAGGTTGGTCACGCTCGTGACCAACCCGTCACGCCCGTCACCTAGGGCGTGACCCCTTAGACGATCGTCGACCTCAGAAAGACGATCAGCGAGCTCAAAAATTTCAACTTGGGCCTGGCACGCCCGTGACTGATCCGTCACGCCTGTGACCCTTGAATGGCGTTGAGTGAGCTGAGCTCACTCAATGCCGTAGTATGGATGGCGTTGAGTGAGCTTAGCTCACTCAACGCCATAAGCTAGACGGCGTTTAGTGCACAGACTGCACTCAACCCCATCTTAAGTAGGGTGGATGGCGTTGTGTGAGCAGAGCTCACTCAACGCCATAAGCTAGATGGCATTGTGTCCACAGACTGCACTCAACGCCATCTTAAGTAGGCTGGATGGCGTTAAGTGAGCAGAGCTCACTCAACACCATAAGCTAGACGGCGTTGAGTGCACAGACTGCACTCAATGCCACCTTGAGTAGGCTGGATGGCGTTGAGTGAGCTGAGCTCACTCAATGCCATAGTCTGGAAGGGCTGTATTTTGGATGGCGTTGAGTGAGCAGAGCTAACTCAACGCCGTATCCTGGATGGTGTTGAGTGAGCAGAGCTCACTCAATGCCGCAGTATGGATGGCGTTGAGTGAGCAGAGCTCACTCAACGCCGTAGCTTGGATTGCGTTGAGTGAGCTGAGCTCACTCAACGCCATTTTACTTAGACTTTTTCTGGCAGTTTTAGCTTGGGTGATGGTCAGCTGAACCGGACCGGTCTAGATAGTGGGCCCGAATGCATTATTAGTCTGTTTCTCTTATTAAGACCCAATTAAGTCTTATTTTAAAAATGTTTACCGGTCAATTCCACGTGGCCGTTGGTTTTGAAAATAAGGAGGAACCACGACCATGGCCGGAAACCGGCATTCACAGCCATAAATGGCACTTGATGTCGTGGCCCCTTCCCCTCCTCTTTAATGGCTGGATTCAAGTCCTCATGGGGAGAGGAGGAGTTTCCAGCCTTCCTCTAGCTATTTCAGGCCATTTCATCTCCCCTCCACCATTGCCGAAGCATGCTCTTAAGGAAGCATTAATGGCTGGACAGCCTATACCCGCCCTCTCCCCATTTCTTCCCTTTAAAAAGGCTCCCTAAACTCAGAGATGAAGTTTCCACCCTGACCCGACGGATTGGAGTTTGTACTGTGCTGTAGAAGAATTTCGGCGAGGCCACCACCGTGCCAATGGCATCCCGACGATCTGCACGGCTCCAGCCGGCGAACAAGGTCCTCCCCTCCTCTCTTTCTACGGTATATCTTAGAGCTCTTTAGGATTGATAATCGATCTCAACGGAGCTCGATCAGGAAGGGATCCTCTTCCTGGTTTTTCCCGCAACAAATTTTAGCAATCGGGTTCGCCGGATTCCGCCTCTCCGGCGGCCACGCCGCCGCCGGGCGATGGCCACCACCTCAACGGAGGTGGTGGTCGCGGTGGCCGGCCAGGGAGGAGGCTGGATGGCCGACATCAGCGTCTGTAATGCGCTCTAGGTTCGGCCAATCATGGCCCTAGGCTAGAGGAAGAAGACGACCTAGCACTATTGGATCTCCTTCAAGATCTGTGCTGGTTAATTATTCTATTTCTTTTAAAAATGATTTTCTATACTGAAATAACAGTCACTTAGAAAAATTAAGGAAAAATAATTAGAAGCTCTGTATGAGGAAATGGTCAACATATAATTTGTAGCCCTATGGGTCTATTATATTTTAAAATTTATTTGGGTCAATTTGGTCAACTGGTTTGACGAGGGCACCTCTTTTGGTGAGATCTATACCTAGAGCTAAGCAGAGATTAAAATGGATGCCCATCCTTTATCCCTTGTACAAATGATATGCAATTTGGGTAGGGAGTCTAACATAGCTATATCTAAAGCTTGCCCAAAAATTGCAATTTTTGTAGAATGTTTTTCTATAGTTTTTAGAAATAATTTAATAATCGTAGGGTAAATTAATTAGATGACTTAATGACTTCCAAACCCTCCCAAATTTTGGTGAGTGGTCCCTGAGTTCATCATAAGGATCTGTATAATTTTTCATCTCATTTGGAGATGTTTTAGATTAGAAATGAACAAACCTAAGCTTTGCCCTATTAAGTGATTTTTAGGTCAAGAGTGTACTTTATGATTTGAGTGGTCATATCACCTCAACAGAGGCTTAGATTTTGACCACTGCCTAGTCTTGATTCCTAGCACCCTCTCATGGATTTTGAGGTGGATCGGGGCAGAATTGACCTAGGACCCATGGCCAAACCCTAAGTATGGTCTTTTGAGGGTTGTGAAGGGCATGGGGTCAAATACCCTTGTATGAGTTTGAAATTTGGTAGAGTGGATGCTAGGGTATCCCAAGTCCCATGGTATTTGTTTTGTAATTTATGGGATAGCACTTCAAGTCCTTATCATATAATTCATAAATTTTCCCCACTGGGCTTTTATCTATAATGATCTTTGTGGTTACTTGATCACCATGAAATTTTGGCAGAGAGTGTTTTATCCTAATATAATTACACTAGAATTTTATTATAATTTTTGGAGGTTTATTTTTGGTACTTTCTTTATAGGCTTTTAGTAATGCAATTCTATTCAAAAATTGATTCAGAGATTGTATATTGTTTGAAAATCATGAAACTTGATCAGTAGAGTTATGTGGTCAACACATTGATGTATAAATTAATTCATAATTTTCAGATGAATTTTAGCAGAGGTTGCTTTGTTAAGTTAAGAAAGAGGGTTATATTTTTAAATTAGATTTTGAGGTTAATACTCACTGAAAAATTTGGAAACCTTGTCAGTATTACTTTTAAGGTATGACAACAATACTTGAATTTTCTTGGAATTTTTGAAGCTTATTTATAGTATTTACTTCTCTAAGTGGTTAATTGGTGAATATGTTCATAATTAAGGATCAAGGGTTTAAATATGGTAAAACTTCTGAGAGATTTGAAGTTTCTGTCAAGTTACTTCCTAGTATTTATCATAATTTTGTGGGACTTTAATCATACCTAAAAGCGTACTTCATGTTCAAATCACCCATGGTTTAGTTTTGGAGGAAATTAATTAAACAACAAATAAATTAAGAAAATTATAAATTTCTGAACCTAGGCTAATCATGTCATGATAGACTCCCAGTAAATAACATAAGGCTTTTGGATGAATATTTGGAGAAACTCTTATCATGTACATCATATTGTATAGGGTGGTCTACATATAATGAAACCGCTGAAACTGAACTAGAGTGGGTAATGAACTTGGGGAGATGGAATTTTGGTAGTTTGCTGGTTTAGATAGGGTAAGTTAAATTAAGTTCATCATTAGAAGTCAGGATGAGTAGAGTGTGAGATTGGCTAGTGTTAAGTGGTGTTCGGGACCGACGAAAGATCGTCCACCCCGGTTTGAGAGGAAGAGTCTCAATACAATAGGTTAAATCCAAAGTAATTTGAAAGGGATAGGGTAATGGGTAGAAATCAATAATATTAAGTGCCTTGCGAAAGGAAGCTTTGGGCTTCAGCCCATCGTAGTTCCTAGTGGCCTTTGAGAGCCCTTCACGGGGTATGCCGGGGGCAATCCGGGCTTTTGGTGCAGTTGGGTATGCGCTTGATCCTTCAATTGGTATTAGAGGAGGTCACGGGTTCAAGACCGGGGGGGGGCACTATTAAATCCCAATTTTTCCCTTCTACCTGTGTGGGTCCGGCGGGTCAGGAAACTGTGGACATATGGTAACCCCACCTCTGAGCTAGGTGGGCCATGTGTTAACTCCACCTCTGAGCCGACGGGTTGTGCTGGACGCGGGGGGGGGGGGGGGATTGTTGAGTCCGACGTTCCTTCACTTGACCCGTGGTGCTTTGCTACTTATTTAAGAAATTAAGTAGAGCCCTCTCCAACAGTCCGGGCTTTTTTTGTAACGGCCTCCCAAGCCCACGACTCGAAAGGATGGCCGCCGGCACCCCCAGCACCACCATCGAAAGGGTTCAGCCTAACCAGGTCTGTAGACCATGCACCCCAACCCCTCTCTGCGCCTGTTTTTCAGCAGCGGTAGGTTGTTGCCACTAGGAATCGAACCCAGGACCTTGATAAGAGACTCTTTACCACAGCTCTCATCACCAGCCCAGTTGGTGATGAGAGCTGTGGTAAAGAGTCTCTTATCAAGGTCCTGGGTTCGATTCCTAGTGGCAACAACCTACCGCTACTGAAAAACATGAGCGGAGAGGGGTTGGGTGCATATTCTGCAAACCTGGTTAGGCTGAACCGTTTTGAGCGTTGTGCTGGGGGTGCCGGTGGCCGTCCTTTCGAGCCGTGGGCTAGGGAGGCCATTACAAAAAGTGCACTTTTTGTAACGGTCCAGGGCCGCCAACCCTGCGGGACCCAGCTAGGACCGCCGGCCTACAAGATTCTATACCCGGGCCCACAACTGGTAGTCAGCCTATCACATTAAGCCTGCATGCCATTCACCCCAACCCCTCTCCGCGCCTGTTTTTCAGCAGCGGTAGGTCTTTGCCACTGGGGATTTAACCCAGGACCTTGATAAGAGACTCTTTACCACAACTCTCACCAAGGTCCTTGGTTCGGTCCCCAGTGACAACAACCTACCGCTGCTATAAAACAGGCGCGGAGAGGGGTTGGGGTGCATGGCTTGCAGGCTTGATGTGATAGGCTGACTACCAGTTGTGGGCCCGGGTATGGACTCTGGTAGGCCGGCGGTCCCAGCTCGGTCCCGCAGGGTTGGCGGGCCGGGACCGTTACAAAAAGTGCACTTTTTGTAACGGCCTCCCCAGCCCACGACTTGAAAGGACGGCCGCCGGCACCCCCAGCACCACGCTCGAAAGGGTTCAGCCTAACAAGGTCTGCAGAACATGCACCCCAACACCTCTCCGCGCCTGTTTTTCAGTAGCGGTAGGTTGTTGCCACTGGGAATCGAACCCAAGACCTTGATAAGAGACTCTTTACCACAGTCAATTTGGGCATGGTTCTAGCACAGCCAAGTCATGCCCAGGAGAAGATCGTAATCTAGCATCTTCAGAATCGTCGCTGGTGCCTCAAACGCCTACCCGCCGATCTACGCTTCCATATTGCAATGAGCAATGGTCATTAGCTCTGATCCATTGGGTAGGCGCACCCTCATCATCTTTCCGGTGAACGTCTCCACGCCTGCCAATCCTTTCACGAAATCTTCCGACACAAACGAGTGTAAAGCACCGGTGTCGAAGAGCGTGTGAGCGGGCTTGCCGATAATGAAAACTATGCCTGAGGTAATTAAGTGTCTTAGTATTCTTGTTGTAGTTGTCTTCTCATTTCTAACTAGGTATAGTTTTCATTAGCGGCAAGACCGCTCACACGCTCTTCGATATCGGTTTTTCGCACTCGTTTGTGTCGGAAGATTTCGTGAAAGGATTGGCAGGCATGGAGCCGTTCTCCGGAAAGATGATGAGGGTGTTCCTACCCGATGGATCAGAGCTAATGACCTCTGCTCATTGCAATATGGAAGAGGAGATCGGCGGGAAGGCGTTTGAGGCACCAACGACGATTCTGAAGATGCCAGATTACGATCTGATCCTGGGCATGACTTGGCTGTGCTGGAACCATGACCAGATTAACTGTGGTAAAGAGTCTCTTATCAAGGTCCTGGGTTCGATTCCCAGTGGCAACAACCTACCGCTGCTGAAAAATAGGCGCGGAGATGGGTTGGGGTGCATGGTCTGTAGACCTGGTTAGGCTGAACCCTTTCGAGCGTGGTGCTGGGGGTGCCGACGGACGTCCTTTCGAGCCGTGGGCTGGGGAGGACGTTACAAAAAGTGCACTTTTTGTAACGGTCCAGGCCCGCCAACCCTACGGGACCCAGTTGGGACCGCCGGCCTACCAGAGTCCAGACCCGGGACCATAACTGGTAGTCAGCCTATCACATCAAGCCTGTAGGCCATGAACCCCAACCCCTCTCCGCGCCTTTTTTTCAACAGCGGTTGGTTATTTCCACTGGTGATCGAACCCAGGACCTTGATGAGAGCTGTGGTAAAGAGTCTCTTATCAAGGTCCTGGGTCTTATCCCCAGTGGCAACAACCTACCGCTGCTGAAAAACAGGCGCGGAGAGGGGTTGGGGTGCATGGCCTGCAGGCTTGATGTGATAGGCTGACTACCAGTTATGGGCCCGGGTCTAGACTCTTGTAGGCCGGCAGTCCCAGCTAGGTCTCGTAGGGGTGGCGGGCCTGGACCGTTACAAAATGTGCACTTTTTGTAATGGACTCCTTAGCCCACGGCTCGAAAGGACGGCCGCCGGCACCCCCCGCACCACGTTTGAAAGGGTTCAACCTAACCAGGTCTGCAGACCATGCACCCCAACCCCTCTCCGCGCCTATTTTTCAGCAGCGGTAGGTTGTTGCCACTGGGAATCGAACCCAGGACCTTGATAAGAGAATCTTTACCACAGCTCTCATCACCAATAGGGCTGCAGCTCAGTTGGTGATGAGAGCTGTGGTAAAGAGTCTCTTATCAAGGTCCTGGGTTCGATTCCCAGTTGCAACAACCTACCGTTGCTGAAAAATAGGCGCGGAGAGGGGTTGGGGTGCATGGTCTGTAGACCTGGTTAGGCTGAACCCTTTCGAGGGTGGTGATGGGGGTGCAGGCGGCCGTCCTTTCGAGCCGTGGGTTGGGGAGGCCGTTACAAAAAAAGGAGGGGGGTCTTACAAGTGGTATCAGCTCAGTTGGTGATGAGAGTTGTGGTAAAGAGTCTCTTATCAAGGTCCTGGGTTCGATTCCAAGTGGCAACAACCTACCACTGCTGAAAAACAGCCGCGGAGAGGGGTTGGGGTGCATGGTCTGCAGACCTGGTTAGCCTGAACCCTTTCGAGCGTGGTGCTGGGGGTGCCGGAGGCCGTCCTTTCGAGCCGTGGGCTGGGGAGGCCGTTACACCCTTGGGACAAATTATAGTTTTTAAAACCTAGCCTACAAATAGCGTAACTCTGCTGTTCTGAATGGTCATATACAACCAAAAGTGGTCAGCTTACACCCAAACTCCACTGTTCTTAATTGTTATACGCAGCCAAAATTGGTATGCCAATAGCCAAACTCCATAGTTCTGAGGAGCTAAAAGCATATCTAATCACATTTAGCAGATCATATTAAGTTAATCACATGATACCTATACCCCACTCATGAGGGGAAACCAGGACCAGATCGCCACTAGACTGGGCGGACGCGGTCGGGCACTCACAACTTGTCTCTTTCTATAGGAGAGCGCGAGTCGGGCTCCTGCGACTCGCCTGACCCTTGTGCGGAGGCGGACCGATGATCTTGGCCGGATGCCCACTTAGGCGAGCATGGGCTGGTTGAGCTAGCTCGCACGACTTGCTCGCCCTGCTTGGAGGAAGCGGGCTGCTATCCTGGCTCGCCTGCCTGGCGAGCCCAGAGAAACTATTAAAGCACGTTGAACTTAGAAGGAAGCGGGCTAAGTCCAAAAGCATCGATAGAACAAGCTTCACTCGATGTTAAGTGGAAAGCGCCGACAGAACAAGCTTCACTCAACGCCAAGAGGAAAGCGCCGACAGAACAAGCTTCACTCGACGCCAAGAGGAAAGCGCCGACAGAACAAGCTTCACTCGACTCCAAGAGGAAAGCACTGAGAGAACAAGATTCACTCGACACCAAGAGGAAAGCACCAAGAGAACAAGCTTCACTCGACGCCAAGAGGAAATTGACGATTAAAAAAAGTTTCACTCTGTGCCAAGAGGAAATTGCTCGCGTGCCTTTCCCACCATGGCTGGCGGACCCACTCGGCGAACACTCGGTTGTACACAATCCTCGTTCTTTCTGCGTTTTATAAAGCTCAGAAAGAATCATCAAACCACATGTGTTCGGTGAGTGTCTTCTGAGTTGGAGGCAATCTTCTAGTGGGTCCCACTAATACACCACCAGGCACACTGGAAAACACCCTGCCCTGCTGCTTTTCCTTTCTTGCGAACTACTGTATTTTAGTGATGCCTATATTAGAAGAGATACAAGTGAACCTAGCGGTCACGAGGGAGGGAACGTGGGAGCAGGTCCTCGATGTCGCTCATTAGCTGGCGTGTGGATCACCTAGTATCGTCTTCAAATCGAAGAAGTAAAAGATGATCAGGCAGTCTCCCAATAATGATGCCCCTATGTCTAGCCTAGTGACTGGTATCAAGTCCAGCCATGAGGTATGTGGGCCAGTTGCCTGATCTCTTTATCATTTCTATTCTGATTTTTCCTTTCTCGCAGGAAGCGTCTCGCGGAGATGGAGGTGGGGGAATGAAGATGAGGCATTACTCCCACACATGTCTGAGCAGGTTAACAACCCCTCAGCTGTGGGGTGCACTTTTCCCTCGGTCCCCAACGTTCCTCTCGCATCTATTGGTTTTTCCCTGACTCTTTTCATTCTTTATTGCTTGCTCGCCATTTACCTGATCCCTTGCTGATGCTTTTACTCCAGGGGCTGCCGACCTGCCTCCGCCCATTATTTCATCGCCAACCCCTCCAAGGTTGGGAAAACCCTTTGTGTATCTCAGAGGCGGACTCTTCTAGGGTCATACAATTACCTCTCGCCGGCGTATCAGTACGGGGGACGTGCTGACCCCTGGAGAGTTTGTGTGCTTGCTTGCTTATGATCATCTGCCCGCCTTTTTTGACCTTTCCTATCTCTGCAGGCTTCAATGCGATCTCAACCTCTGACGTTTACATCAGCGGGGGGTACTCGCCTCCACCTTTCGTATGCCGCATCTCAGAATACTTGGGCGACCCGATGGATACTGAGGAGAAGAAGAGGTGGGTGACCCAGCTATTCCAGAAGCAATCCCTAATGCTGTAGGAGGTTTGCGATAGGGTGGATGAGGAAAATGCTGAGGGGGGGAGCGTTTTGTAGTTCTAGTGGGCATGAGGTGCCTAGTCGATGACCACGGGATGACTTATCCGGGGGTGCACACTACGCGAGCTGAGGAGCGACTCAGGGATGCCACGGAGCAGGTCGACCTGACCTAGCGAGAACCACTAGCGGTTCATGAGTACTTTTACCCTTGCGTGCCACCTCATTCCGGGGTGTGAGTGCAAGGTTGGTGGAAGTGGATAACATAATGAGACACCCACCCCTTCTTCGATGTCGATCTGAAGGCCCGGGTCGCATCTGCTTCTTGGATTAGCTCGCCTGTCAAAACTACGAACTTATTTTTCTCTTCTAGAGTATCGTACTTTATTATTTATAAATATTTGAAACTGCTCTCCCGCTGACGGGCCTATGCTTGTTGTATGTTATTTCTTCTATAGCTTGTAACTGCTTAGATTTCTTTAGGAGAATGTGGGCGAGATGCCCTTGCTCGCCTACCCCCTCCGTAGGCGGGTGCAAGCCTACTTGGCGTGCTCGCCTCTTTGATAAATGCAAGCAAGCGTAGCTCGCTCGCCACTTTGGCAGACGTGAGTTAGTGTGGCTCGCTCGCCACTTAGGATGATACGAGTCTGTGTAGCTTGCTCGCCACTTGGGCGGATGCGAGTAAGTGGGGCTTGCCGCCGCATAACTTTTATAGGGTCATGGTGAGTAGGATGGAACTAGTGGCGGGCTCGAAAGTCGAAGCGTCAGGGTATATTTTTTCTATCTGTTCATTTCTCGCTGATCAGACGTTTTCCCGCCCTTTCTTTTCCTGTAAATAGGCCCTGACCCCTCTTCCCACCTACCACATTTAAAACCTTCCACACCTTATCCACTCCTACGATTTCTAGCCCGCCTCCTTTTTGCGAGAACTTAACCATCCCCCCCCCCCCGTCTAGCTATTTACAAGAAGGGTGCTAGCGGTGGCGATGCTGAGGGGAGAAGCCAGTGCGCCTGGACATTTTCTGACTACGCCTTCTTCTCTGCCATCACTACCGAAGACGAATTTGTTACAGTGGTCGGCGATTTCATCCTGCTCAAGTTTGAGGCGAGGCGACCCGGAGAGGAGGAGATGATCAACGACCTTTTTGACGGGGAGCTCGCCATCCCCATATCACATTTCGATGAGGGCCTCCGGCTTCCCTTATGGCCCAAGGTCAGGCAGATACTGAAGTACTTTGGGGTCATCCTCGGCCAGATAACCCCCAACTCGGTATATGTTATGGTCGGGTTCACCTGCTTTCTGCGGGAAGTGCGGATTGTGTTCAGCCTCACGGACTTCTGCATGTTGTTCTCCATCACCCATGTCAAGGTGCAAGAGACAGTGAACAAGAGCCACAATTGGCTCCGGAAGTTTGTCATCATCAAAGGTGACTTCGGCAATGTACCCTTATCGTCGGTCCAACTCAGCGAGGCGAGCTACCACCCCCTAACCTAGGGGGGCCATGAAGTCGAGCATTGTGGGTTCTTCTAGGGGAATAACATCGACTTTGATTCTCTCGCGCCCGTCCCACCCGGGGGAGGTAGGCTACTCGTGCTTGATCCCTTTTACTTAACCTTTTTATTTGCTTCTCTAACCCTCTTACTACAAGCGAGAGAGACCTCCCCCTGTACCCTCCTTACGAGAGTGCATGAGTAACCCCCGATGAGATTGACCTTGCCGATGAGGCGGCTACCACGCATTGGGAGGCCTCGGCCCTCGCCACTTAGAAGTGGGTCACCCGTGGACAACCTATGCCGCCGCCGCCGCCCAAGAAGTCCAATATCACGGGCGACGTACCTCCCGCATCCCAAGGGAAAGGCAAAGCTCCGGAAAGCCAATAAACAGAAGAATCTACTACCCCGGGTGCTTCGACCATCGGGCCTTCTGTCAAGGCGATCGCCACCTCCAAGGTGCGAGGAAAGGTGCCCGCCACTAAGCCCATGTTGAGAGTGCACCGCAACTTAGGTTTTGGCGAGCGGCACATAAAAAAGCTCGGCAAGCCCCTCCTTCAATGGGACCAAAGGGAGAATCGGGCGTCGATCTCCACACTGCTGCCAAGATGGCTGGATCTATACACAACCATCGGGCAGGCCAATGCCTTCTCTTTTGGCCTATATGCACGGATCGACACCGCGATTTTTGACGAGGAGACCACATGTGCGCTCGTCCACGAGAGTGCGCAGGCCCATCTCTGCGGCCTGGAGGAGGCCCAGTTGAAGACGACCACGGATGTCTGAAGTTTTCTGGGATTGACCGGGTATTACCGGAAGTTTGTGCAGGGATTCTCTCAGATAGCCCTTCCACTCACTTCGATGATGAAGAAGGACTCTCCATTTATTTGGATGCCGTAGTTTGAGAACGCCTTCCTGGAGTTGAAGGGTCATCTTACGTCAGCACCTATCCTCGCTCTTCCATCTAGGAATGAGGATTTCCAGGTGTACACTGATGCATCATTTCAGGGGATGGGCGTTGTACTGATACAGCATAGACATATGATAGCATACGCCTCCCGCCAGCTGAAGAAGCACGAGCAGAACTACCATGTGCATGAGTTGGAGATGGGAGCAGTGGTGTTCTCTCTGAAGATTTGGAGGCATTACCTTTATGGGGTGTACTGTAAAATATTTTTGGATCACAAGAATCTGAAATATGTCGATAAGCAGAAGGAGTTTAAAATCTTCCAGAGAAGAGGGGTGGATTTTCTATCTGATTATGAGTATACGATACACTATCACCCAGGGAAGGCGAATGTGGTGGCAGAGGAACTGAGCCGAAGGGCCACCACTTCAGGCGTAGAGACCTATTTGATGTCTATGGAGCTGATATGGATTATGGAGGATATACAGATTACATTGGTGTCCTTGGATGACTTAGAGATTTATGAGGAGTATATGGCCGCGATGAGCACTACCGGTGATATTCGAGATCGTATCAGGGCTGAGCAAAGATGGGACGATAAGCTGGAGTCAGTATTCAGGGCCTTGGAGAAAGGCACGGTCGGGGAGTATTCTGAGAGGGATGGGTTTTGTGCTTTAGAGGATGGGTGTACATACGGGATGGGGGCAGGATTCGGGAGGACATTATTATCGAGGCTCACTACAACAGGTACTTGGTGCACCCAGGAATCACTAAGATGACGGCCGACCTAAAGAGGATGATGTACTGGCTGGGAATGAAAAGGGATATCACATACTTCATGATCCATTGCGAGGCATGTCAATTAGTGAAGGCCGAGTGTAAGAGTCCGGCCAGATTGTTGCAACCACTTCCGGGGCTGGAGTGGAAGTTCGACGATATCACCATAGATTTTATACATGGTCTTCCTTAGTCAAATGATGGGAATGACTCGATATGGGTGATTATCGATCGATTGATGAAGGTGGACAGATTTCTACCGATCAGGAAGGACTCTCCCGTAGATTACTTGGTGCGGAGGTTTGTGGAGTAGTTCATATGATACCATGGAGTGCCGAGGACGATAGTGTCCGATTGTGATGGAAGATTTAGGTATAAGTAATGGAGGTCGATCAAGGCTTATTTGGGGATCCTTTTGACATTTAGAACTGCCTTACACCTTTAGACAGATGGGCAGACAAAGCACACTAATCGGACACTAGAGGATTTGTTGCGTCTTTGCATACCAAACCGCGAAGTGCCATGGGAGAGGCAGCTACCGTTGATCGAATTCTCGTACAATGACAGCCACCAGTCCAACATCGGCATGGCCCCTTATGAGGCTTTATATGGGCAGAGATGCAGGACTCCTTTGTCTTGGATCAAGGATGAGGATCCGAAGGCATTTGGCTCAGAGTTCATCGATGATACGGATGTTCAGGTGCGGTTAATTCAAGACAGGATGTTGGAGGTCCATAGTAGATAGGCCAAGTATTACGATGCTTGACATCGTCAGGAATATTTTCATGTAGGAGACCAGGTGTTTCTGAAGATACGACCGATGCATGGAGTCTTGCGGGTACATGGTGGGAAGAAGCTAAGTACGAGATACATGGGGCCTTACAAGATCCTAGAGCGGATCAGCCCCTTGGCTTACATACTGGAGCTCCCGCCAGAGCTAGTGGGTTTGCATGACCTCTTCCACGTCTCCTCCCTCACGAGAGCTCTACTTTCGCCGGAGAAGCAGATTACGACTACAGATGGTCCTATAGCTTCTGATCGATCGGTGCACTGGAGCCGATCCGGATAGACGATATTGTGATGCGGGTCTTGCGACGCAAGAATGTTCCGCTGGTCAAGGTCTTGTGGACGAATCATGGACAAGAGGAGAACACGTGGGAGCCACAGGACTTGATGCAGCAAAGGTACTCAAAACTTTTCACGTCAGGTATTCCCTTTAACCTCTCGGGATGTTACATTTACTTCTCATACTTGAAACCCCGTAGGCCTAACTTGAATTTCGAGGACGAAATTTTTATTTTTATGTATTGGGATTTGTAACATCCCTAAGACTTCTAGACACCTAGGATGGTTTTATCATGACTGGGTCATGACAAAACCCAGGGAAGCACTAAAGTGTTTAATGACACTCAATGAAACACCCCAAAAAGTACAGGCTAAGGGTTGACCTGAGCTGGACGGAAATAATCGAGAAGAGCTCGACGAATCGTCGAGCAGACCTCAGCAAAATCGTCGAGCAGAGCTCGCCAAAATCGTCGTGTAGAGCTTGGTGAAATCGTCGAGCAGAGCTAGGAGAAATCGTCGAAAAGATCTCGGCGAAATCGTCTAGCAGAGCTCAGCTAAATCGTCGAGCAGAGCTAAGCAAAATCGTCGAGCAGAGCTCGGCGAAAGCCTCGAGCAAAGATAAGCGGAAATCGATGAATAGAGAAGATTCGTCGAGGGGAGTTCGACGAATGGAATAATCTTCTGGAATTGGTCGGACTAAGCTTCTGGAATTGGTAATTTGGAGGAGAGAGAAAAGCTTGAGATTAATGGCCATCATGGCCATGGAGGCTCCATAACTCCCACTTTTATGGGGCTTTTATTCCTATGAGGAAGAGGAGTTTCTTGAGGTGGTCAACCATTTATTTGGTTCAGCCCCTTAATTTGGTTGAAACCTAAGGGGAGGAGTTAATGACCATTAATGGAGTTTAATGACATTTGGGAGTTACAAGCCTCCTCTCCCAAATTCCCTCTTTAAGGACCTTCACCAGGGCAAGGGCAATCGTTTCCCCGATTACTTTTCATTTCCTTTGGGGTTGGTGTAGAAGGTTTAGAGGAAGCTCGGTTGCCGGAATGGTGAGGAGTCAAAGCACACATCTTCAAGCCGCAAATCAATTCCTTCTCTACTCCTTCATGGGTTAGATCTTAGGAATATTTAGAGATATGAATAGGGCTCAGTTGAGCCGATTCCAAGCTTCAAATTTCGTGAGTTTTTGAATTTGGGCTTCCTCTCTGGTTCGCTGGAAACCGCCCCTCCGGCGGCCGTGCCGCCGCCTGGCGATATCCCCCACCTCAACGGAGGTGGTGGTGGTTGTGGCCGGCCAGGGAGGTGGTCGGGTGGCCAGCAAATGGGCTTGACACATGCTCCAGGTCAGGCTGATCTCATTCATTGGCTGGAGGAAGAAGAAAACCAGGAGCCACTCATTTTTCTTTAAGATCTGTTCTAGATCTAATTTATTAAATGTTGATTTATGTATTTTCTGTCACAGTCATTGGGTTGTTTTAAATTAATTATTAAAAATACTTAGGGTCCCTGACAGTAAATGTAATCCACATGAAAGTTGTAGCCCTACAAGATTAGTTTAATTTAAAATTGGTTTGAACCAATTTGGAGTTCAGGTCAAACCAAAACACGAATTTTTGTGAGGTCTATACCTAGGTTAAATACGAGATTATTTTGAGTTCCACCATAAATCCTCCATCAAAATTACTTGAAATTTTGGATGGAGGTCACTCATACCTATACCTAGAAAATATCCAAAAATGGGAATTTTTGGAAAAAAATTCCTAAAGTTTTTGTAGAAATTTAATAAACCATATAAGAATTATTTAAGTTGTTTAATGACCTCTAAACCCACCAAAAATTTGGTGACTGTCTTTTAGTGTCATATTATGACTCTGATAAAAATTTCAGCTCATTTGGGGTTGATTTGAATAAGTGTTGGTGTGACCAAAGTTTGGTCCCTTAAGGGTAATTTAGGGCAAAGAGTGTTTGGGGCATAGATGGACAAATTCTCACCTAAAGGGGTTGGTACTTGGGCCAGAGCTCCATGGTCATTTAAAACACCCTCTCATTAGTTGGAGGTGGTTTGGGGGTGGATTTGCCCTAGGACCCTAGTTCAAACCTTAAGGTTGAACTTTGGGGCTTTGTGAAGGACATGGGGTGATATGTCTTGGTATGGACTTGGTTTTTAGTCCATGTGATCTTAGGGTGGTGAAATGTCCTAGGAATGAATTTGGTAGTATTTGGACACATGCATCCCACTTTAATCACTTGTAAATTATTTAGGTCTACTTTAAGGAATAAATAAGGGGTCATATGACTTTGGTTCTTCATGAAATTTTTGTAGGAGTATTTTTATAATGCTATTGATCCCTGAAATTTATTATAGGATGTTTAAAAAACAGTAGCTCATACTTATATGTATAATCTCCACCTTGTCCTTTTTGATGATTTTGAAGTAACCTTTGTTATATTAACTTAGAATGATATGAAACTCTGGTAAGGTTAATTAAATATCATTTAGAGACACTAGTAATTTATTTGGATCATTTGGGCATTTCCTCTTAGTACTTCATGTGTTAAGTGAACTAGTGCAACATACTTTGATAAATAGATAATAAATATTACATCTTGCTGAAAAATTGTGTTACATGACTAGAGAACATTTTAGGGCATAATGAAGTCTAGAAAATTATCACATGTCTTTTGGATGAGTTTATAAAAATATTTCTTCACAAAGTGCACTTTAATGGAATTATTTGAAGTATTTATATACATGGCTCACTGACCATGGAATTGCATAAAACTTAGTCAGTCATGTTTTATGATCATTATAAGGCTCTGATAATTTTATATAATTTTTGGACTATGATTTATTGTACTCCCTTCATTATCTAAAATTATTTGAATTAAATTGAATTAATTATTTAGAGGTTATTACAATTATGAATATCTGTGAAATTTGGAATTCACTGATATTTTTCTATTATATACTGTTCAAAATTTTTGGGTGGCCATAACTTAAGGAAATCTAGTACTTCATTATCAAAATTACCCATAGCCTATCTTTTATGAAAAGTTAATAAATGTTAAATTAATTAGGAAAATTACAAGTTTCTGCATTTAGGCTAAATGTGTCATGATAGAACCACAATAATTATCTTAGGGCATTTGTATGAAAATTTGTAGTACCTCTTTTCATGTATATCATATAGCTTAGGTTGGTCTGCATTTAGTAAAACTGCCGAAATTGTGATAACATGGGGGATGGTCATAGGAAGTGGGGTGTAATATATGCTGATTTGGTAAGATGAAAAAGTGAGCTTCATTTAAAATCATGATGAGGGGAATATTGGGTTGGCTAGTGTTAGGTGGTGCTTGAGATCGACGAAGGTCGTCTTTCCTGTGGAGAGAAAGAGAGTCAAAATACAACGGATGAAAAGCACCGCAATGGCCTCGCCTCCACAGATCTGGACTCGTCTCGAGAACCAGTGGCCGGATTTCTCCTTCACCTTCTTCCTTGCTCTCCCCTCTCTCTAACACTTTTAGAAAGATAAAGCCTAATGAGAAATGATGGTTTCACCCCTATTCCCGGCCTTATAACAACAAGGACCAATCTTGACCCTTGGATCCCATTTGAAGGAAACAAACGATCATGATTCGCCCTAAAAATGACTTTCCTGGGCCTAACACGGCTTATGACACGCCCGTGTCATAGGCCGTGTTCCACACTCGCCGTAAACCAATAAACACAGAACATGACACAACCTCTAACACGGCTTAGGACACGCCCGTGTTAAACATAGACACGCCTCTGTCATGGGCCGTAAACACCAATTAATGTTGAAACCGTTGCATCCCGAACAGGACACGCCCATGTAACATGCCTGTGTCATAGGCCATGTGCCAGACACGCTTTTGGACATGCCCGTGTCCCAGGCTGTGTTACTCAATCAACACAGCCCGACATAACACAGAGCAGAACACAGCCCTTGACACGCTCGTGTCACAGGCCATGTGATCGACCTGGCTTGACTCCCAAGATCGTTTACTGCATTTCGTCGACGTCAGGCACGATACAGCCCTGGACACCCCCGTGTCAAAGGCCGTGTGATACTAATCAGGAACCAAATTTTCCTTAGAATGATATCCATTGCATATTGAGTTTTGGGGCATTACAATGGGTCTTCGGTATTGGAGAGTCGTCACACCGACACCAAAACATTTACTCGGCAAGTGTGGTTAAGCACTTGGCCAAATAAAGTTTGATGCACAGCCGGCAAGAGTACGCGGGAGATCCACTTAGTGCACCAACATTGAGGTGTATGATAGGTCTGACTGGTAGTGTTGATACAGGTTTAGAGGTGGGTGAGGCCCAACCCACTGCTTTCGTTTGCCACTACGGAGGTATCTTGGGAGGTTAGGCTCCAAAAAGGGGGAACTAAAGGTCTGTGTGCACAGAGTCGAGTGTGTGTGTTGCACTTGCATGTTCATATCATGGCATACTTACATGATATAGCATCATCATTGCATAAAACCCTTGACACCTATTGTATAAAATGGTATGGGACACTTTATACAATAGGCCTTGCAAAACGACCCCTTGGTCTATAGGTTTGTATGGACATTCCTATAGGTCATGGTTACTTACCTAGTATACATTCTCATACTATACTTGCTCACTTGTTCTTGTGCATACTTATACTGCTTACATTTACTTGTTCTTTTTATGAACTCATGATAGACTAGTTCCGCCGCCACCTACTTGCCTTTGTTACTCTCCGCATTCATTACCTTCCCTTTCCTTCTCCCCGCTCGGTGCCAAGGATCCATGGGGTAGGGGTGGGGGATGATAGGACTTAGTCTTTTATAATAACGGTCATCGACAAAATAATTTTAGGAGAGCGTGGAGCCGAACCAGGAGATGTAGCCCTAGAGTTCAATGTGCTTGGACACGGGATAGTCTAGCACGGGAGTTCAGCCAGTAGGGACAGTCAGTCCCGATCATTAGTAGATATTATAGATTTGCTTCTGTGATTGAGTGATTTGTAGTATGGATTTTATGTATCGGGCAGGAGCTCGTTTTAGTACTTTGCTTTATCATTTCTTGGGACTCTCCCTTCGCGGAGAATTATTTATATATATATAATTATTGAGTTTCATTTTACTCATGTACTCTTATATTTATTCTACTCTTCTGCAATCGGTATGGCCAGCAGGTTCGACATTTTGTATTGATGACCTCCCAGGGTGTGTTGGTGTCACCACAAAGCGTTGGTTCTGGTCCTAAGACCCCGGTGGTTTAAAAGTAATAAAACGTGGTCTTACAAGGAGTGACTCCCTGATGTGCCATCCACCTTCACCCTAAAAAGAACTGGTGAGTGAGATCGGCCTCCGCCACTTTAACAACATAGTTGGCTAGGAAGTCAGTCATTGCCTGGGCCTTGATTGAGAGGAAAGGGATAAAGCAGATGTCAAACTCGCTCAACTCTACCGACCACTTTGCTAGCCTTCCAGAATACTCCACCCCCTCGAAGATATTCTAGAGGGGATGGCCAGTCACCACCCAGATAGAGTGTTCCTAGAAATACGGACGGAACCTCTAGGCCGAGATGACTAGAGGGAAGACCAACATCTCCAAAATAGTCCACTGAAGCTCTGCCTTCCTTAGGACCCTACTCACATAGTAGATTGGCAGCTGCTTCTTGCCCTCTTTGCGGACCAATACGGTGCTCAAGGCCTCGTCCCCAACACCAAGATACAAGGATAGATCTTCCCCTTCCTTCGGTCTATAGAGCAGAGGAGCCTGGGTCAACAGCCTCTTCAAGGCTTAGAAGGCTCCCTCACACTCCTCTGACCATTCAAATTTCTAGCCCCTATCAACGCTTAAAAGAAAGGTGAACACTTCACTCCAGCTCAAGAGAGGAACCTTCTCAACCCTACTAGTTTCCCTATCAAGCGCAAGACCTCCTTGGCATTATGAGGTGAACCCAACTCCAGGAATGGCCCTTATCTTGTCAAAGTTGGGCTCCACTCCTGCGGTAGTAAGGAGATGGCCTAGGAACTTGCCGCTGCTTTCCCCAAAGACACACTTCAAGGGGTTCAGTCTCATTTTGTATTTACATAGGGTGCCGAAGGTCTCTTCCAGGTCCTGGAGGTGAGATTCCACATCCTGACTCTTGATCATGAGATCATCAACGTACACCTCTAGATTCCTCCCCTTCTTCTCCCAGAAGACCCGGTCCATCATCATTTGATACGTTGCCCCTTCATTTTTTAGCCCAAAAGGCAGTATTTTTTAGCAGTAGCACCCATCTCCGGTGATGAAGGTGACATCTTTTATGTCAGGTGTCCATCCTGATTTGATGATAACTTGAAAAAGCATCTAAGAAACTCATTACTGAGAAACCGACGGCTGAGTCAACCAGTGTGTCAATTCGAGGCAAGGAGTAACAATCCTTATGACATGATTTATTCATAAGAGAGAAATCTACACAGATCCTCCAATGGCCATCTCCTTTTTTTAACCGTTAAAACATTAGAGACCCAGTCTGGATATTGGATCTCTGAAAGAATTCGGCCTTGAGGAGCTTACCTTACTCCTCCCAGCTGGGATCGACAAGCTTGTCTGTGGTAGATCTCTTCTTTTGCCATATAGGGCGGGCCTCTGGATCCAGGTTGAGGAGGTGGCCTGTAACATATGCATCAATTCCCGGCATATCTCCCGCGCTCCATGCGAAGATGTCGATGTTCTTTTGGATGCACTCTAGCATCCTCCCCTGGTCCTTTGGGCTCAGCCCTCCGCTAACGCGCATCTTATCCACCCTTCCTTCTAAGGTGAGAACCTCCATCTCCACTACCTCATCTGCTGCCTCGAGTCTGGACTGGTCTCCCCACTCTCCAACGACTCCCTCGCTTAGGACATGAGCTTCCTCCTTAGCCTCTTCCACGACCATCACCTCGGCATGCTCCTCCTGCCTTTCCTCTGCCACCTCCACTCGGGTGCGAACCCCATCCTCCCCTACCTCTATCTCCTCATCTCCTCCCATGGCCTCCTAGCAAGACAGCTCCTTCATCCTCCTCTCCATCTCCTCGGCTCCTCCTTGCTAGGAGATGGAGTTGACCGCAGTCACATAGCATTCCCTCGCTACCTTGGGATCTCTCCAGACCCAGACTTGGACGCCCTCAGCATTAAACATAAGGCACTGATGGAATGAGGAGGGCACGCAACAAAATGCACTGATGAGGGGCTATTCGAATATGGCATTGTAGCTACTGGGTGCATCCACAGTGATAAACCGGAGGTTACTGGACTTGCCCCCCAGGGTAACATGGAGTACCAATCCTCCTTCCACCTCCTTCCTCTCCCCGAAGAATCTGAAGAGAGGCCCATCCGAGGCCAACACCCTCCTGGACTCCACCTTCATGACATCGAATGCCTTTTTGAAGACGACGTTGACGGAGCTCCCATTGTCCACAAGGATTTGTGAGACGGTGAAATTTTTGACGGTGGCCTAGACTACTAGAGCCTCGCAGAACGGATCCTCGTAGTCCGGCATATCATTCATGGAGAAGGTAATCTTCCCATCTGGGGGTGTTGTTAGGGATGTGGAGGCAACACTCCGTTGGTACATGGTGTGGAGGATCGCCTTATGGGCAGCCTCGGCTCCTACCCCCCGCCCCCATCAGTCTGATCCCTCCTCGGCCTCTAACATCGGCCCGGTCCTCACACATGTCCTCCTCTACCCCTAGTGGGACTTCCTCTATATGCACCTCATGTTGGTGCTACTGCTGTTGGCCTTGCCCTCTAGCCCCCCTTATTTCCGGGAACTCTGGGCAGGTAGACGTAGCGTGCCATTCCTCCTGGTGTAAGTTACAGTAGTGAAGCTCTGCTATACCCTCCGTCCTCCTCCTTTGCACTCTCCTCCTTCTCCCAAGAGATATTGTCATAGCTTTGTGTTGATTGGGGAGAGGGGGCCTCTGGCCTTGCCTCCAGCCTATAAGGTTGAACTAGAATTGCCCCCTTGGTGGTGGTCTCCTCCATAAAAACATCTCATCAGGCCCTGGTCCTTCCGCTTTGGATTCCTCTAGCCTAGCCGATTATTCGGCTCCTAGTGGCCGCATCTCGTCTGCTGCTGCTCCCTCTACCTGGGATCTTCCCTCCTAGCCTCCTACCCCTTGCCACCTTCTGGCTCCTTCTCCTCCTCCGCAGCCCACCTTTCTAACTTCCTGGCAAATGCCGGGCTGGATGCCTCCCCCTCGACTTCCTGGGCATCCCTCTTTATCAGCTCCTCGAAGGACAGCGGAGGAACCCTCTTCAGCTCCTTCCTAAAGAACCCCTGCTGATGCCCCAGGGTGAAGGACACCATGAGGGTGTGCCCGGGCATCTCCTGTACCCAGAGTACCTCCTCTTTGAATCGGTCCACATAGCTCCCCAGAGTATCCTTCACTCCCTGCTTGATGAGAAACAGGGACTCCGACTCCCTCTTCCTATTCTTGGATGTGGTGAACCTCAACAAGAACCCTTAGCGCAGGTCCTCAAAGCAATAGATGGAGATGGATGGCAGTTGATGGAACCAATCCCTCACCTTATCATTGAGGGTGATGGTGAAGAGCCGGCACTTGAAAGCATCTAACATCTTTCTGATCGATACCACATCCTCAAACCACTGGATGTGATGAACCGGGTTGTACCTCGCGGTGTAGTAAGACATCTTTGGCTCACAGAACCCCTCTAGAACTATGGCGGATGAGACCAACTCGTTGATGGGACTTCCGTCCCCTGCCGAGTGAGCTGGGTGATCTCGCGCTTCCATCTCGGAAGGCCTTCCCGCATTCGCCGAGCCGGGGAATAGGACTCCCCTGGGAGATCTCGCCCGGGGAGATCTCTCCCACTACCTTCTGCCACTGCTTCCTTCCTAGGCTGCCGAACAGGAGCGTTCTCCCCTAGGGCGGGGGCTGCCGCCATTGGGACTGGGGGTGTCGAGAAATCTTTTGGAAGGATGAGTGCGAAGGTTATGAGGTTCTGCATCTCTTGCCTGAAATACTCAAACATGCCGAGAGTGGTGAGAGGGGGAGGGAGTGGCATGTCGGCCTAGTCAGAACCATTCCCTTCGACTCCAGTCATTGATCTTGCTAAAGTTCTCAGTGCTGATCACTCTCCACTCTCACCGCACCAAAATGTTGAAACCGGGAATCAGCTTCTTGTGGAGTCTAAACCCTTAGGGAAGGGGTGAACACCACTTACATTGAATAGCAAGCTTGGCTGACCGAAGACTTAGAACTTGAAACTGACCCAAAGCTCTAGCACGGATGATCTTAGAGCAGTTCACCTCCATAGCCTGTGCTGAGCTATGGGAACCTCAGAAAAAGTTGTAAGACAATAGAATAATAGAACTGGAAAGCTTGCTTTCTGAGGTACCCCCTTGGGCCTATTTATAGTTTTTAAAACCTGTCCTGCAAATAGAATAACTCCGCTGTACTGAATGGTTGTATGCACCCAAAGTGGTCTACCAATAGCCAAAATCCATTATTATGAATAATTATATGCATCCAAAAGCCGCCTGCTAACAACCAAACTCCGTTATTCTAAGGAGCTAAATGCAGACCTAATCACATTTAGGAGACCAAATTAAGTTAATCACATGATACCTGCACCCCACTAATGGGTGAAAACCGGGACCAGCTCGCCACTGGGCCGGGAGGACGTGACCTGGCTCTCACAACTTTTCTCTCTCTATAGGAGAGCATGAGCCTTGCGCGAAGGCGGACCGGCGATCTCGACCGGATGGCCACTTATGCGAGCGCAGGCTGGTCAAGCTAGCTCACACGGCCCGCTCACCCTGCCTGGAGGAAGTAGGTCGGCTATCCTGGCTCGCTCGCCTATCTTGTTGGAACCCCGCCAATGTTTAGGGTTGATTTGGGCAAGGTTTACTATTAGGATTATTAGATGACCCAACTTGTATAGTCTAGGGTCATAGGTTTTTATCAGTGTCAAGGTCAAGTCAACAAACCTATATTGATTGGTTCTCCCTTTAGAAGACTTAGAGTCAGAAGACCTCAAGAGAAAAGCCGTTTTCAAAGAGAAAGAAAAAGGCATTCGACGATAGCTTAACTCAGCTCGACGATCGTCGATCTCAGATCGACGAACTCAGATTTCCTTCTCTAAGTTGAGCTCGATGAAAGTCAGGCAGAGATCGACGATTTGTGAACTTATATCAGATTCTCAACTCGATAATGTGCCTTCTCAGTTCGATGAACTTGGAGCTCAGTTTGCCAAGTACTTTTTATAGTTGACGAACTTGTAGCTCAGCTCGACAAAAGAGATTTCTCAGTTCGACGAATTTGGATCTCAGGTCGACGAAAGTTTACTGAGTTCGACTATTTCCTCCAAGGTTTAGCTCAACTATTCTCTGATGATTTTAGTTTGACTATGGCAGAAGTATTTCTAATTATATTATATGTTTGTAATGCTCTGGTAATTAATACTCAATATTCTTAAGAATATTGTCGTTCCATGGCAACATTAATTATGGTTTTCACAGAGTTATTACTTGACTTATTTACTGGGACAGTTGAGGAAATTCATTTAAGACATTTTCTAGCCGTTCAATTCCCAGATTTTATGCAGTCAATCAGGAAAAAGTAATTCAAATTTCAAATGCTAAAATCTTCAATTAATATATAAATTTTTCTTCTTCATAGTCAAACACATAGAGAAGAATTAATACAGAGAATAATAACACAGAGATAACCAAGCAGTCAGGCATACACTTTTGCTTCCATAATTTAAATAGACAAAACAATCAACTTTTGTCTGAAAGTTCCCTGAAGATCTTCAAGCAATCTGAAGGCCAACACCCTGAGCAAAGCTCTCGTTCTCCTGAATAATTCTACATCTCAGGGGGAGCTTTGACAATAATAGAAAATCCACTACTCTTCTCAGTTTATTGAGAAAGAGAAGACATCATCATTTTCGTTTCCTTACTCTAAAAGGGGTTTTAAGTCCCTTCAAAAGTTATCCCTTTGGTTGTCAAGTCTCTTAATCGAAAGACTTGGTTTGGTTTTTGGGCACCTGTTCAAAAGCTCAAAGGGTTTTCAGATCTCCCTTAAAATAGATCTTGTGATGACAGGACACCTGAGCAAAAACCTGTGGTGGCAGGGCACCTGATCAAAAACTGTAGTGGATTCCTACTAGGGTGGTAGAAGAGTGGATGTACCCAAGTTTTAGGGGAACCACTATAAAATCTTTGTGTCATCTGGTTGCTCTATTTTATATTTTCTCTTTGCTGTGATTCCTGTGTTTTTCTTTCTTCCTTTCTATATATAGTTATAACTTTTTTTAATCCGCAATAAAAATTAATCAAAAGTTTTTATAAACTTATCACCCCCCTCTAGAGTTAGTGTGATCTATCCCTTTACTTTCAATTGGTATCAGATGGGTAAGGTTGTTTGGTTTCACAGGCTAACACCTGAACCAAAAAATCTTTGATAGATCAAATTCACTATATAGTCTTTTTATATCATTACACAAAATAAGGAATACTCAAGCACCAGACCTCCAGTGTGAAATCTTAACAAGTTTGCACTTTAGAAGGCAAGGATCAGATTATATATGAATTCCATTGATAAAGACATCTATAAATCTATTTAGATAGGTCTCCCAACTCCTTCTACAACAACCAGTAAAAGCATCGGTGTTGTTCCACCACCTGAGTTGACTAATGCACAGAAGAAAGCTAAGGTTGCAGATGCTAAAGCTATGAACATCTTAGCTCAAACTATGTCTGATGACATATTTCAAAAAGTAGTTGAATGCACATCAGCAATGGCCATTTGGTATTCCCTCAACCAAATGGTAGCAGGATCTACTGATAAGATTAAAGATAGAAGATTCCTTCTCATTTCATAATACAAGCAGTCGTGCACGGGAGACACCGTGCGGGAAGCCATTTGTCGTGGGAGCGACATTTATTGTTGGAGCAACATTCGTTGTGGGGGCGACATTGGTTGGGGGGCGACATTGGTTGGGGGCGGCGACATTGGTCATTGGAGGAGACATTGGTCGGGAGAGGCGACATTGGTCAGGGGCGGTAACATTGGTCGGGGGCGGCGACATTGGTCGTGGGCGGCGACATTCGTCGGGGGCGGCGACAATGTTCGGGGGCAGCGACATTGATCGGGGGAGGCGACATTGGTCGGGGGCAGCGACATTGTCCGGGGGCAGCGACATTGGTCGGTGGCGGCGACATTGGTCGGGGGAGGCGACATTGGTCATTACCGGCGAAATTGATTGATGCCGGCGACATTGATCGTGGGGGCGACATTGGTCGTGGGGGCGACATTTTTATGTAATTATCTTTAATTTTTGAACATGCATATCCTGAAGATACAAAACCAAAGAAAAATGAAAAACTTAAAATGCATATCATGAAGCTCTTTTGAGAAATGGAAGACTGAAAATGAAAGCTTAAAGTAGACGTAAATATGACGGAAGAGCAAAACAACTCTACAAAGAACAATGCACCTGAGATTACCATGAATAACAATGCACTTGAGTAATCTTACAACATTACAGTTCTTGAATATTACAAATGTTACATTGATACATACAATCTATGTAATTTGGCTCGATTCATATAATTTTGTGAATATTTCATTGAACACCACATTTCTACTGTACACTCCTTCGTGCTCCTCCAATGTACCATTTTTAACAATCACCTTAGTGCTATTTGCAGAAACTCCTCTTGACAATGCCACATACAGTTGTCCATGGCTAAAAACATCATTTGGTAAATATACTCCAACATTTGAAATTGTTTGGCCATGTGATTTTTTGATTGTCAGAGCAAAGCTCAATCGTATTTGGAATTGCTTTCGGGTGAGCTCGAAGGGCATCTTAACATCCTCCGCGCTCTTCAAGGGAATTCGTGGTAGAAATACTCTATGCCTTTTAAACTCCCCACACAATACTTCAGCTTCAATAAAATTTCTTGAAAAGTTTACACATATAAGCCTTGTTCCGTTGCACAAACCAATTTTTGGATCAATATTTCTAAGAAGCATTATCGGTGAACCTTTCTTGAGATTGAGCTCGTGAGGTGGTAGATTTCCCGGATTTATTGAATTTAAGAATTCTGGCAAATATAAATTATGAGTGTCATCCACTACTGATTCAAAAGAATAATAAGTTTTACATTCTCCCGGAAATATTTCAAGACATTTTTCATTTATTTTGTTGACATCTTCAGTCAAAGGCATTATTATTGCTCTGCTTTCCATGTAATTGACATCTGTTGGGGAACCAAGCTCAGGGAATATTGCATCAATTAATATATTTACAGAGCGTTCATTTACCCAAGGTATAACCATGGAGGTTGGAATCTGAATCATATCATTTAGAACAGTAGGTTCATCACCGTTACCCACGCGCAGTAAGAACTCCGAGAAATGTGGATCGTCGTGAGCTCTCATGTTCATTGTTAAGCTAAGAATGCGAACATTCGTCCATAAATACGATTCAACAATGCTTGCGCTAATAATTTGAGATTTTGTTCCATTTACAACGACTGGTGTTAGCTGACGGAAATCACCACCAAAGATCATAACCTTACCGCCGAAGGGCTCATTGACGTCAAGGACATCCTTGAAAGATCGATCCACAGCTTCAAATGCCTTTTTATGAATCATTGGGGCCTCATCCCAAATATTTGCCCCGTCTTGTTGTATCAATTCACGCAAATTAGACTGCTTATTAAATCTGCAGGTCGACATTATTTCATATCTGATAGGTATTTTTAACTTCGAGTGTGCAGTCCTCCCACCAAGGAGTAGGTTTGCTGCGATCCCCGATAAAGCTGTGGCTAGTATAATGATCCTTTCTGAAAGTTGTCAGCAATGCTCGATAAAGGTACGTTTTTCCCGTACCTCATGGGCCATCCAAGAAGAAAATTGCATTTTGTCGTTTTCGTATAGATGCACGGATGATGTTGAATGCAGACAACTGTTCTGGATTAAATGAGTTTACTGAATTTAAGTCATCATCATATATTAAGAACGAACGTTCATGTTCTATTAGGATAGATAAGAGGTGCAAACCCTAAAAACCTTCACTTATGGCTGGCAAACCAAAATCTTTTATTGTTTTCTTATGTTGTTGTAGAATGTCATCTAAATCATGAAGTAACTTAACTTTTTTATAAGTGCTATTTGAAGTGCTGCTTGAAGTATAATCTTCCGTCATACTCTCAAAATTCTCATCACACAGATCTTGTACATAGGTCGGTTCACAGTATAACAAAATTGTTGTAAACAGCGTTCTCAACAAAATAGGCATTCTAAAACATCTTGCTTCAGCCAGGCAATCTCAAATGCTATTGTCCTCTTCAAGAAGTCTGTGTTGCTCTGTCGCCTGTTTAAAGGTTGTACATTGAACACCGCCGATAAACTTTAGATCCTCAAACAATTTTGGACCCTTAACATGATTAAGTAGCAGTCGTAAGTAAAACCTTTCGCCTTCCATTGGGTTGACTGCATATATTCTACCAATAACCTTTTGATTTGATACTCTCAAGATCCACTTGCGCTGGGAAGTTAAATATCTTTAATATTTTGGAAAATCTTTATATAAGTATTTCTCACACTCTTGGTCGTCATTATACAAACGAAAAAATTTAGTTAGCATCGATTTGGATTTCCTCTCATTTGCCAATACACTTGAAATCGTTTCCTCAGTACCGAAGTGAACCTGATGTTGATTTGGTAAATGAATTTTCAATCTCGAAACAGAAGGATACATCCTCGTCATCTCAAACTTAAATATTTTCCACAATGCCTCTGGTGCACAAACCCATCAACCGTCAACGTACTTGCTCACCTCATCATAATTAGGGGAAGGACGAACTTCAAACGACACACAATCATGTCCCTTGTAGACATACTTGTACAAATACTTAATACTCTTAATACTACTACATATCTCCACATTGATGTGACAATCATACCTTAAGAGTAACCACGGGTTGTATGGAACGACCCATCTATTATCCACCACAACGCCACTACAAACTGTAATAGTTCTACTATTGTCACTTCGACGTCGATAAACAGGATATGAGTCATTCCCTTGAACAGTGTACTCTGCGAAAGGCTTAGGATACCCCTTACTGTACACAAACTTCTTCATGCATTGTTCATTCGGTTTGAAGTGACCACATGGTCCATGTATCATATGTTTTAGAACTGCATCATATAAAGGGCGATCCGCCTCTTGATTGGGTATCTCAGCGCTAACCAAAGAATCATACTCATCTGGAGTATTTAATTTATCTTCCGCATCAAAAATAACCAACATATGTACGTGTGGTAGACATCTCTTTTGAAACTCAATAATGTGAACGTGCACAACCACCTTTCTAAGGATACCTTTATTGAAGATCTCATCCTTTAAGTTTTCATATTTAGCTCGAAAGATTCTCGTAAGTAGATCTGGACGATCATGCGGAAGTTATCCTTGATAAAGTTCATTTTTGATTTCATTCCAGTTAGGATTGTACGTAATTGTTAAAAATATATCTTGTTTGCCGTAATGTTGCACGATTGACATTGCATCTTGATACCTCTGATACATATCCCAAGGGCTACCAATGAATGAAGACGGAAAGTCGGTTCGTCGGCCAATGTTTCCTAAGCAAACAGAATTATGATCGAAGAAATGAAAGACGTTAATCAGCAACAGCACATATTAGAACAGTTTGAGAAATACGAATAAGCAAGTACATATACCTGCATCTTTTTCACCAGCATTTAAGCAATCTTGTAATCCTTGATAAAGCTCCGCATGAATTTTATTTTGATTCAGGCTAATCCATCTGAGTTTTTGAGTCTCAATCTTGATGTAATTATCCACAACGTATTGTTGAAGCAGTCGTCCCCCGCGAAGAAGTATTGATGAATTATTCGTTCGTACCTGTATTAGGCCACAAACTATACGAAATTAGGAAATTAAAAAATATGTTACACGAAGCTCTCTTAATCAACAGTCGTGAAATGTATAACCTAGAGCAAGCAAGCGTAGTAGTCACAACAACTAACACGTAACCCCTGATCCATCTGTGAAGCTAAATCCCAACCAAAAGTGTCGTGCGAGAGCAGGAGTGGGTATTGTAGTGGATCATAAAAACCCGCATATTCCCTGACTGTAGTCAAATGCCTGCTTGTAGAATGGACTTTGATATCCCTATCGGTAGACTCAGCAAAATCTTAAGCTCCCACCAAGACTGCAGCTACTTGAGATGCGGTAGGAAGGATATATTGTCGGTCAGTAGACGGTCGTTCACGAATAAGTACTTGACGCGACTGTAGCTGCGCGTGCTGAGCAATTTTTCTAAAAGTTCTGACATATGGGTTGTGTGTATCAAGGATAACTTTGATCTCATTCAATATTTCAATATCGAGTCTATTATTTTCTTCCAAACGATGTGATGTCTCATGTTCGGTGTCGTAGATGAACATTTGTAAAAATCGTGGTCTGTCCCCCGGAGTAGGAAGAAGAGATCTAATTTTGTGATATATAGCCCCATGTGCTCTGAAAGTGTACAACCCCTTGTTGAAAGCTTGAATTATTTCGTCAAGTGTAACGCCCATGGATGTGAAAGAGAATATGTGGTTGTATGCACGTATATTTTGCCTGAAATGACGCCCTCTTATTGTCTGATCAGTGTAAAGAGCCAACAACTGTGGGGAGACGGGAATGGCAGGTAAAATTACTTTGCCAAGTTTACAACATAAATTTTTTGTTTCTTTGTGGAATAATCGAGCTGCACAGTGAGGGCAAATGGTTGGTTGTGGGAGCTGGAAGACGCAGACATTGTTGGAGGAACAATAATTTCTTGCAATTTTACGACGTCCTGTCCGTGAAGTGGGCGCAAAAATGTCATCTTCAATTTCATTCGGTTGATTTAGAGGTTCTGGATGTTTTGGTTGGACTTCCACGGACGATGGTAAAGTCATCGCTGAGCGTGATTGTACTCTCCTTGCATTCAATGCACTCCGTTGTTCTTGCTGTCAATGACCGTCTCCAATTACTAATACGTACTCGGGTTGACTCTCGAGTTTACTCAGCGGTTTCCGCCGAAGTTGAAGGAGTCCCTCTTTTACGTTGGACTGGCCCACCCTGGTTTGGTAATGACGACGATGCCTCAGCATGATTTTGGTTGGTCATCTCCATGTGTCTGCGATGTGATGTAATTAACTCATGAATTATCTGTTTTCTTCCAAACATGTAATCATTTTTTGTGTTTGATGAATTACCACTTGGTTAAAAGTAAACTAATTTAATTCCATACAGGGTACACGGGGCAATGCCCCTACTGCCAAGCGCGACCGTACCAGGCCCGCGAGGGAAATTATTAATCGCTTAAATATTAGTTTTGATATTGACATTATTTCTAAGAATCATTTATTTGCAATCATTTGATTTGAATAGCAAGTAGATAAGTGCAACTTAAAAGAGGGCCTCTAAGTAAATCTGAAACATAGATGCTACTGCAACTTTGATCAAAAAAACTCTAAACACATCTTCAAAACAAATTTGACAGCAGTTTAGGTCATATTGATAAACAGGAGATCAAAAAAATGCACTGAAATTACTTGGACAAAACGATTTAAATCAGAAAAGCATCTTTTGAATGTAGCAGTTCAAGGAAATTAGATTAAGGAACCCAGTAGAAAAAAAAATGCTATAAAAAAACGGTTATTAAAAACTGCTTTAAAATTACTCCAAAACTACAGACCCAAAAAAAATGTTAAAATATATAGGACCTACTCAGTTAGACTGGAATGTTAAAATATATGCCTTCAACAACATTCTAGTGTAAAATCATAATGAGTACCAAGTAATAAAGGATCTGCATAATAAAGGACCCGCTCAATTTAAATTTTAACATTCAAGTACTATGAGTATACTCAACAATGACTGGCTCTTAAGCATACATGAATGAATTTTAACAAACAAATTTTACCATTCCAATATTATTCCCCAAAACATATCTCCATATATGTATCTGCAAACAATGGTCTGGATGAATCACAAAAGCACATGAATGACTCTTAAGAAGTAAAAAGAAAGATGCCATTACCAAATCGTGTGGTAGATGATGAGAATTCTCCGTTCAAAAACTCATTAATGACTTTTTTGATGCATGATCCTGAAATGGACAACAAAGTATATAAAAAGGAGAACAAAGTAAGTCTTAATGTTAAAATTACTGCAAGAAAATTAATAAAAAGGACTGAAAGAGGCTATAGTACTGAAAGTAGGCAATATAAAAGGTCCGAAATTTTAGACTTTTCCTTTTGCTGCAATTCCTTCTAAATTTTATAAGCATGAAAAGGTCAGCAATTCCTGCAATTCCTTGTTAAATACCCTAAACACGCGATGATATAAATATAGCAAGAAAAATAAGCCATGATATAGCAAGAAATTTGGTTTTGGTTTGCACGCCATGATTGGTGTATATAGCAAAAAATTTGGCTTTGGTTTGCACGCCATGATTGGTGTTTCCTAAGAAAGGCCATGATATCCTAAGCAGAGAACTGGACTGAACCCAAAATACCCCACGATTTCCATGAGAGAGCCATGGTGTAACATTAGCCAGGCAATCTGAAAACTAAACATGCCATGATTTAAATCATGGCAAATCAGAGCATGGCTTAGCATGCTGAAAACTAAACACGCCATGATTTAAATCATGGCAGATCAGAGCATGGCTTGGCATGCTGAAAACATTAGAGGACCAAGTACCAAGTAATTTCTGCTCTTTATTTCAGGTGATTAACAAACACAGTACGCAGTTTACATGGCAAAAAAACACACAAAAAACTATTTAACAAATTATAATAGATGATACATATTGAAAATAACAATTGGTTCGTTGTTAAGTAAAAACAAAGTGTATCCAAAGTTTGATGGTCCATGAAGTGATTGTTTCTAGAGCATGGTTTGGCATGCTGAAAAACATTAGAGGACCAGGTACCAAGTTCAGGTGATTAACAAACATTAGAGGAAACACGCCATGATTAAAAGGCTTCTGAAAACTTCAAGGCCGGTAATTAACAAACATTAGAGGAAACATTAGCAAGTGAAATTAAAGAAAACCTCCTAAAAAACACATCAACATTAGCAAGTTAAACCCAAATAAAGTTAGAAGTGTGGGTGCAAAAACTGAGCACAGAACTAAGAGAAGGACAGAGCATAAAATCTAAGCAAAAAAACTGAGCACAGAAGAAATTAAATGACAAAGCACAAAATTAGAGAAAACCTCCTAAAAAACACATCAACATTAGCAAGTTAAACCCAAATAAAGTTAGGAGTGTGGGGTCAAAAATTAAGCACAAAACTAAGAGAAGGATAGAGGAAAAAATCTAAGCAAAAAAACTGACCACAGAAGAAATTAAAGGAGGAGATGAGCACAGAAGGACTGCAAAAAAAATATTACCGGCGAGAGCTGTAAAGAAGGAGATGAGCTGTTGATGGAGGAGTACCGCGGAGGAGAACAAAATAAACTCTGAAAGCGCGGATTTGGGCAGGCGCTGGTGGAGGAGAACAAAATCGGGCAGAGGAGGTAGGGTTTATCTCTATGGAGAAGGAGCACCATGGAAGTCGAGGCAGGAAGCGACGGGACGACGGTGGCATGTAGAGAGGAGAAGGAAGGACGACGCAGATTTTGGTAGGGGCTGGCGGGAGGTGCTTTTGGCGCTGGCGGGAGGTGCTTTTTGTTCTGGCGGATTTTAACCTAACGAATGAAGAGGTGGCGTGCACTGGAGGAGAAAGCAGGGAGGACAGTCTGGCGGGAGATCATGCTGCGGGAGAGTGGGGCTTTCAATTGATTTGATTTTGCAGGAGAGGCCGGTATGGGGAGTGGGCAGAGAACCTGCCATGCCATTCAATATCTTTTCATATTAAAATGTTATAAGCATGAAAAGGTCAGCAATTCCTGCAATTCCTTGTTAAAAGGTAAACATATTAAAATGTTTGATTTTGTCAAAAGACGAAAAGGTCTCTATATTAATAAAAGAAAAACTATTTTGGTGAGGGTATTTTGGGTAAAAAAATGTTAGACCATGGGTGCTTTTGTCTTCCCTTATAGTATAAAGATGAGAATTTCAAGAAAGAAGAGTCAGAGTTAGTTATAGATATGTACAACAGGCTAAGCCTGATTATCAATAAGTTGAAGAACCTGGACAAAAATTTCTCACTAACAGAGATTAATTATAAGATTCGTATGTGCTTCCCCAGCACATGGAATTCTAGGATCTGGCCAATCAAGGAGGCCAGAAGCCAAAATGAGATTTCTACTGAGTCATTATTAGGAAAGCTCAAGTCTTATGAGCAGCTTATCAAGATCAGAGAAGTAGCTAAACAAAAGACTCCTACCTCAGGAAGGAAGGAGCAAAGTATTGCCTTCAAGGCATATGAGGAATCAGAAGCACTACCTGCCAATGAAGAGCTAATGAGTGTAATACCTAGAAGATTCTACAAAATGACTAAGAAGGACTTCAGAAGAAGGTCAAACAGAAATGAGGTCAAGCCCAGGAATGACAGGACTCCTACCAAGGATATTGTCTGCTATGGATGTAGGAAAATTGGACACATTCTCCTAGAATGTCTAGAGGCTCAAAAGAAGGACAAGAGAAAAGATAAAGAAACTATGAAGCACTCTAGCAAGCCCTCCTCCAACAAATACAAGAAGAAGGAGAGAGACTTTGTAGCTGAGACCTGGAGTGACTCAGAAGAAGAAACTTCCTCTAGTTCTTGTGAGGATGAAGAAAAGGCTAAAGAAAGAGTGATCTGCTTGATGGCAATTGATGCATCATGCAGTCGCTCAGGAGCTGAAGAATCAGCAAAAGAATGTGAATCAGAAGAGGACCAGGTAATAACTTCTTTTGATTTCACTTCTGATGAATTTAAAACTGAATTCAAACTTATTTGTATTGAGTTAATTAAATCTGAGAAGGAAATCAAACTTTTCAGAGAAAAACAAATTGAATATGATAATCTATTTTCTGAAAACATCAAACAAAAAGATGAAATAGACTTAGCTTCAAGAAAAATTATTTCATTAAAAACTAAACTAAATGAGGCAAAACAATTTGAAGAATCCCTTAATGGGAGAAGTATCAAATTGATGGACATCACAAGCATAGTGAATTCTAGATTAAATAGCAAATTGGGCTTGGGTGCTTCATCAAGTCAGCCTCCTATTCTTCAGAAAAATATTTTATCAACCACCATAAAATTCATCTCTGCTAAAGAAAAAGGAAAAAAAGATTTATAACTTACAGATAAAAATACTGAAATTATACCAAAGAACAAATCAAAGAAACATAAAAAATCACATGAAAATAATGTTCAACAAAATTCGTCAAACTCAGATCGACGAAATCATTATTATGCATCGAACGGCGATTGACGAACTCTGAACCCATAAATTGGGTATGATTACTCAACAATGGGTTCTCAACGAAATCAATATATTTCGTCGAACAAAGATCGACGATTGTGGAATGCAGAACATGAGTATTATCAATCTGTGAGCCGAGATCGACGAAATCAAAACCTTTCGTGAACTCAGATCGATGAACTCAACTTAATTCATCGACCTTAAATTTTAAAAACAGAAATTTTCCTTTTTTTTCAAACTAATAATCAAAAATTAAATTTTGTTAACCCCCTTACTCAATGGATAATACCCCTAAGAAAATTTCACCCCTTAGGATATAAAAATAAACCAGAATTTTCTTGCATTTCTAGTTATAAATTTGAGAAGAATCAAGGACCCAAGGTTACCTGGGTCAAGAACACTTAATCTATTTTCTTGCAGGTGATCGACTATCCTATCATAGAGCAACAATGGTACTTAGATAGTGGATGTTCAAAGAATATGACAGGCAGCAAGGGAAATCTAACAGACTACAAATCAAATCTTTGACCAAAGGTGATCTTTCGAGCCTCCAACTGTGGGCAAACAAAAGGATATGGAAATGTTAAAGTTGGAGCTTTCACTTTCAGGAAAGTAGCCTATGTGAGTGGTCTTAAGCATAAATTTATATCCATAAGTCAGTTATGTGATGAAAGTTATCAGGTAACCTTTAACAAGTCTTTATGTATTATTTCTTCTAGTTTAAAGGAAAGTGTTTTAACAGTAACTAGAATAGGCAACATATATGTAGTAAATTTTAAGTTAGCAAGTTTAGAGATTTGCTTATTTTATCAGATTAGTAATACAAATGAATTATGGCATAAAAGACAAGGACTTATAGATTTACGAAATATTGTTAAACTATCTCGGGACAACCTTGTTAGAGGATTGCCTTCTGGCCCCTACAAGAAGGAAAGTCTCTGTAGGGCTTGTCAGTTAGACAAGCAAACTAAAAATAGTTTTAAATCAATTAATAAGAGTGATTCACCCAGAATCTTGTATTTGCCTCACATCGATTTTTTTGGACCCATTATTGTACAAAGTCTGAGAGGGAAATCTTACACTTTAGTTATTATAGATGAATTCTCTAGATTTACTTGGGTGTTCTTTCTGAGAAATAAGTCAGATAACTTTAGAGTTCTTACAGAATTTCTTAGGAACATAAAGATTGAGTACTCTACTCAAGTTGCATTGATCAGAAGTGATCATGACACTGAGTTTAAATCTCTTCTTATTCATGAATTCTATGAGAAGGAAGGTATCAGGCATTGCTTCTCATCTCCTAGAACTCCTCAACAAAATGGGGTAGTAGAGAGGAAAAATAGAACCCTTATTGAAGTTGCAGGGACATTGCTTTCAGATGCTTACTTGACCCTATCCTTTTAGGTAGAGGTTGTAAGCATAACAAATTATGTTTTGAATAGAAGTTTAATACACAAACTTAAGGGTAAGTCTCCCTGTGAATTTCTTAAAGGGAAGCAACCTAAAATAGATTATTTTAGAGTATTTGGTTGTATATGTTACATTAACAATAATAATAAGAATCATCATAGAAAGTTTGAAGCCAAAGCTGTAGAGGGAATTTTTCTTGGATATTCCCAAGTCAGCAAGGCCTATAGGGTATTTAATAAATCAACCTTAAAAATGGAAGAATCTGTACATCTAACTTTTGATGAAGCTAACATGTAATACAAGGAGAAGGATTCTTCTACTAGAGATACATTGCAAGTACCCCCTCTATGTGAGAAATTGGATGACTTAAACCTAACTCAAGAGGTTACATTCATCCCTCTCCATAGATTGATGATGAGAGTGAAGAAGAAATTGTTGGAACAGTTGAACCAACAATAGCTAACCTAATTCCATAAGAGGAATTAATTCCCCAAGCTATTGATGAACCAACTCCTCTTATTGATCTTATCACACTTAGAGATCATCCCAAATCACAAGTGATTGGAGATATATTAGTTGGTGTGAAAACAAGGCATCAAAACACAACCAAGATTTGATGCATGTTTGCTTCATATCTCAGATTGAACCTCAATCCATAAATGATGCAGAGCAAGATCCCCACTAGATTATTGCAATGCAAGAGGAGCTCAATAAATTTGAGAGATGCAGAGTTGTGGATTTAGTTCCATGACCCAAAGACTACCCAGTCATTGGAACAAAATGGGTTTTCAGGAACAAATTCGATGCACAGGGAGCTATTGTAAGGAATAAAGCAAGATTGGTACCTCAAGTCTATTCTCAGGAAGAAGGAATTGATTATTACCAGACCTTTGCCCCTATTGCAAGGCTGGAATCTATCGGGATATTTCTTTCCTATGCAGCATTCATAAAATTCAAAGTCTACCAAATGGATGTCAGGAGTGCCTTTCTCAATGGTGAAGTCAAAGAGGAAGTCTATGTGGAGCAACCACCAGGTTTCATCTCTCTAACTCATCCCTCTTTTGTTTTCAAATTGAATAAAGCTCTTTATGTTTAAAGGAAGCTCCAAGAGTTTGGTATGAGACTCAAGCTAGCTTTTTTTAGAGCATAAGTTCACTAGGGGCATTGTAGATAGGACTTGGTTTATTTGGCATTATAAAAATAAAATTCTATTAATACAAATATATGTATATGACATCATTTTTGTCTCTACTGATTCCAAACTATGCAAAATATTTTCTAACCCGATGTATTCCAAGTTTGAAATGAGTAGCATGTGTGAGCTTTAAGACTTCCTTGGTATTCAAGTGAAGCAATCCCCTGATGGCATTTTCATCTCCCAATCTAAATATGCTAAGGAGCTAATTAAAATATTTGGGATGTCTGATGCCTCAGCTATGAAAACACCTATGGCTTCTAATGCTGTGTTTGATTCGGATGAGCAGGGAAAGCCAGTTGATCAGAAAACATATAGGGCTATTGTTGGGTCCTTGTTGTATCTCACAGCTAGTAGGCCAGATAAAATGTTTGTTACATGTATTTGTGCTAGGTTCCAAGTGAACCCTAAAGAATCTCACCTTAATTTCCTAAAAAGAATTTTGAGATATATAAAGGGTTGTCCAAATCTAAGACTCTGGTATCCCACTGAATAAGAATTCTAATTAACTGGATTTTCAAATGCTGACTTTGCTGGATGTAGAATTGACAAGAAAAAACACATCAGGAAAATGCCAGTTTCTTGGTGATAGGCTTGTGTCTTTGTTTTGTAAGAAACAGATATCTGTGTCAACTTCAACTACTGAAGCTTAATATATAGCATTTGGCAGTTATTGTTCATAAATTTTGTGGATTCAAAACTAACTCCTGTTTTATGCTTTCAATCTAAAAAATTCAACTATATTTTGTGATAGTACCAGTGCAATTTCCATTGCACAAAATCCAGTGCATCATAGTAGGACCAAGCATATAAAAATTAGGCATCATTTTATTAGGGATCGCGTAGACAAAAATAAAATTAACCTTGTCTTTATCTCTACTGATTTACAAAGAGCAGACATTTTCACAAAACTTTTTGATGAAAAGAAACATCTGTTCTTCTTAAATCAGCTAGGTATGATTACTGGAGAAGGCCTAATTTGATTTCTGTCTGAGGTCTAAAGAATTGATCACTTTTCGTCAAACAGATATCGACGATCTATGAACTCTTCTTGAGTTTTTCGTCGAACGGAGATCGATGAAATCTCTTTGTGAAATTTTTTCGTCAAACGGAGATTAACAAATTTATTTCTGAAAATAATTCGTCGAATAGATATCGATGATTCTTTTTCCCGCTCTTCTAACTTTGGTCGATGACTTTAATCTCTTTATGAGAAATCTCGTCGAATTGAGTTCATAGTTATTCTTTTGGGTTGGATGGAGTTCGTCGTTTCACCTTCTGAAAACTTATAATATGGTTTTCATCGATCTCCATCTCGCGCATTCAAGTTCTTTTGCACTTGATCTCTTGTTGTTTTTGAAGAGCAATGGTAGTTTCTCTAGTTTTCCTCGCAGCCATGAAGTTTGATGCAGGCTTTGATATTGATTTGGAATCATTCTCTCACTCAGATCAAATATTCCAAGATGATTTGAAACTATTTGAAGGTCCAAATCTATAGTACCTCATGACGACCAGGATAAAACTACCAGTGTCAGAGATTAAAGAATGGGTTTTCACGGTAAAGATTCAAGATACTCCAGCTATTATTGGAACAATTTCTGGAAACCAGGTTATGTTATCTCCAGAACTTTTGACTTATACTTTTGGTTTTATTAATGAAGAAGATGATGTTGAATTGAATAGCAATGAGTTTGAGGAAATACTAGTTATAATGGGTCACTCCTAGGGAAACCCGAAAAAACTGCTGAAAAAGAACTTATCGGTTGAATATAAGTTCCTAACAGATGTGGTTGGAAAGATCATCCTAGGAAAGCACTGTGCGCATGACCAAATTACCAGGCATCAGTTTGACTTAATGAGTACCTTGGTAAATAAGAAATTAGTGAACTGGGGAGGAATTTTGTTTGATTTGATTAAAAGGAAAAATAGTAAGAAGAATATGAGTTTTGGAAGGATTCTGGGAATCTTTCTGCAAGCCAAGGTTCCAGAATTATTGGTATCCCAGACCATTTTTATTAATGCCTCTTAGATGCTTACTTCAGCCCTCTTTGGCAGATGGGAGAGGGTAATCCCCAAGCCCTCCACGGCCTCCTCTTCCAGGTTAGCTTCTGAGAACACCAGGGCTGATTCGGCCACTCCCCCAACTCATGAAGAAGCTCCTGCTCCTCCCTCTCCTGTTCATCCTCCATCTCAACCTCATTCAATATTTCCTTCATCAACTCAACTTCAACAACCTTCTACCTCCATTCATCTAGTCTCAACAACACAATCACCATCTCAATTACAATCACCAATTCATATCCATGAACATACACCACCATCTCCACCTCCTCAATCTCCAATTCCATCTCATCTTGATGACATTCCGTCCACCTCGACCCAACAAAATTTCAATCTACTATCATCTCCATCTCCTCAACCATCTCCATAACATTCACCTATTCAGGATCAATGACCTGATGTCATCCCCCCATCCAACATTCCATCCACATTCCAAGAATTCCAACAAACAGACTTTCCTCAAGCTTTCTCTGTCTGTTCAAATTGTGGTTGCCAATCCTCCTACACCCCATCTACTCCTGAACCCCTCAATCTCAATTTCTCTAACATATTAAAAGATCATCTTCAATTCATCACTCCCTCTCTTAAGAAGATAATAAATGAGGTTGTTGCCCCTCTAGCTTCTTCTATCTCCCTTCTATCTACTCAGTTTGTTGCCTCGTCCTTTGTCCCTTCTTCCGGGGCCTGGGTTTAGGACCTTCTGAAACCAGGAAAGGGGAGATGTTCTAGGAAGAAGCTACAGCTCCAACAGTACCAGCTCTAGCTTCAGCAGCAGCAGCTCTAGCAATAGAAATTCCAGTAGAGATTATTGAGATTCTTGCTGAGGAAACAGATATGAATTGTTTTGAAGATTATTCCGTATATACAGCAATAAACACTATTGGTGTTTTCATTATAAATCCCATAGTTGATATAGTTTCTTTATTACATTCTTTGGATTAAGTGCATAAAAACAATCTACCAGCTTTTATTTATTCAATTCCAGATTTTTTAAAAGTAATAGTATATTACTCAGCTCCAATAAGTCCTGAAGTTTTGGAACAACTTAGGACAAGTTTTTCAGTTTCTGATACTGTTATAGAGCAAATAACTAATTCAGAGCCAAAGGATTTCTCTCCTCCAACCTTTGGCTGGGCTAAATCTCCCATGCTATACATGGATGAGATTATGTTTGAAGATTTAGATTTAGCAGATATTAAAGTTCAGGCCAGTGCAAAACCTTCAGAGCCACAACCTCAGGATGATATAAAGATACAAGTATATAGCCTCAGTCTAATCCAATTCTTTCTTATGAAATGCTTAGCCAGATTCATGCTCTTTATAATAATCCTGCCAATGGATCTGATGATGAAGATGAAGATTCTGATGACTCAAAGGATACCAGTTCTAAAAAGAGAAAAGCTAAGAAGAAGTCTCCTCCCAAAGATGTTCCAAAGCCAAACCCCACTGTTGATACTCCCTATTACATTCTACATAACATTACTCTCACTTTAGACACCCCCAACTGGATGAGATATTCTAAGAATGAAATGAAAGCTAGGAAGAAGAGCAGGATATACTCTCCTCCACCTCAATTCAGGAGAGGTCCTCCTCCTCCTCCTACAGCTAGATCTTCAGGCAATGTTTCTCAAAGTCAAAGATCTGCTTCTCAATCATATAAATCTAGATCAACTCAAAGCAGCAGAGAAAGACCCTCTAGTTCAGATACTCAGTCTTAGAGAGAACAACAACAACAACAACTGCAGTCTGACAGTAAGGGCAGCCAACAAAAAGATCAATATATTCCGAAAGAAATATCTATTCCAGAAAGGCCTATATCTCCAATGTGTGATCCATAAATGGATCCTAATTCAAGGATGGCCAAGTTTAAAGAGCCTATAGGACTCTCTCAGATCAGAAAAACTAAGGAAGAAGGACAGGATATTTCACAATTTACTACAATGTCTTCATACATAAAGAAAGAGCTGGATAAATACCTGGTACAAAACCTTTTTAATGTTAATACTTACATGTCTTTATATCCTAAAGCAGTTGTACCGAGAGCTGCTTCTGTGACAATTCTTCAAGCAGAAGATATGAAGATTTCAAAATAGCAAGTAATGGATCCCAATAGAGAAATTATTTTCACCAAACCTCTTACTGGAACTTCACAGGATACCTCTAAGAGAGTTTGATAGTTTCTCCTTTTCAATTTTGAAACTTTAACTTTTATTTGTTATAAATATATCACAAGGCACTTTTGTTTATATCTGCTGAAACTTAATAATTCTGCCAGATATTATTTTATGCTTTGTGATTTTTCTTTTATTGTTATTCATAGTGACCTCACCTAAATTGGGGGAGATTGTTGGAACACCACCTATGTTTAGGGTTGATTTGGGCTAGGTTCACTATTAGGATTATTATATGACCCAACTTGTATATTCTAGGGTCATAAGTTTTTATCAGTGTAAAGGTCAAGTCAACAAACCTAGATTGATTAGTTCTCCCTTTAGAAGACTTAGAGTCAGAAAACCTCCAGAGAAAAGCTGTTTTCTAAAAGATAGAAAAAGGCGTTCGATGATAGCTGAACTCAGCTCGACAATTGTTGATCTCAGATCGATGAACTCAGAGTTCCTTCTCTGAGTTGAGCTCGACGAAAGTCCAGTTGAGATCGACGATATATTAGCTTATATAAGATTCTCAGCTCGACAAAGTGCCTTCTCAGTTCGATGAAGTTGGAGATCAGTTTGGCAAGTACTTTTCCTATCGACGATTTTGGAGCTCAGCTCGATGAAAGTGAATTCTCAGTTCGACGAATTTGGATCTCAGGTTGACGAAAGTTTGATGAGTTCGACTATTTCCTCCCAGGTTCAGTTCGACTATTCTCTGATGATTTTTGTTTTACTAAGGCAAAAGTAATTCTAATTATATTATATTTCTGTAATGCTCTGGTAATTAATGCTCAATATTCTTATGAATATAGTCGTTCCATGGTAGCATAAATTATGGTTTTCACAGAGTTATTACTTGACTTATTTACTGGGACAGTTGAGGAAATTAATTTAAGACATTTTTTATCCGTTCAACTCCCATATTTTTTGCAGTCAATCAAGGAAAAGGAATTCAAATTTCAAATGCTAAAATCTGCCAGTAATATATAAGGTTTTCTTCTTCTAATCAAACACATAGAGAAGAAGTAATACAGAGAATAATAACACAGAGTTAACCAAGCAGTCAGACATACAATATTGCTTCAGGAATTACAAGAGACAAAATGATCAACTTCTGTCTGAAAGTTCCCTGAAGATATTCAAGCAGTTTGAAACCCTACACTCCGAGCAAAGCTCTCTTTCTCCTGAACAATTCTATATATCAGGGGGAGCTTTGACAATAACAGAAAATCCACTAGTCTTCTCAGTTTATTGAGAAAGAGAAGACATCATCATTTTTGTTTCCTTACTGTAAAAGGGTGTTTAACTCCCTTCAAAAGTTATCCCTTTGGTTGTCAAGTCTCCTGATCAAAAGACTTGGTTTGGTTTTTGGGCACCTGGTCAAAAGCTCAAAGGGTTGTAAAATCTCTGTTGAAATAGATCTTGTGGTGACAAGGAACCTGAGCAAAAACCTATGGTTGCAGAGCACCTGATCAAAAACCTATAGTGGATTCCTACCAGGGTGGTAGAAGAGTGGATATACCCAAGTTTAGGGGAACTACTATAAAATCTTTGTGTCGTCTGGTTTCTCTATTTTTAATTTTCTCCGTGCTGTGATTTCTGTGTTTTTCTTTCTGCCTTTCTATATATAGTTATCACTTATTTTAATCCGTAATAAAAATTAATCAAAATTTTAAAAACTTTATTCACCCCGCTCTAGAATTAGTGTGATCTATCCCTTCACTTTCATGCCTGGCGGGCCCAGAGAAACTGTTAAATCTAGAAGAACTAAGAAGGAAGCGGCTAAGTCCAAAAGAGCCGACAGAACAAGCTTCACTCGATGTTAAGTGGAAAGCGTTGACAGAACAAGCTTTACTCGATGCCAATAGGAAAGCGCTGACAGTACAAGCTTCACTCTATGCTAAGAGGAAAGCGTCATCATAACATGCTTCACTCGACGCCAAGAGGAAAGCGTCGACATAATAAGCTTGACTCGACGCCAAGAGTAAAATGCCTACAGATCAACCTTCACTCGATGCCAAGAGGATAGTGCTGATAGAACAAGTTTTACTCGACGCCAAGAGGAAATGGCTCACGTGGCTTGCCCGCCATGCCTTGCAGACCCACTCGTCAAACACTGGGTTATACATAATTTATCTTAGAGAATTTCAACAAGACATCATGTTTGTGGTGTGTCTATGTGCAAGATATCAAGCTAATCCTAAGGAATCTCATTTTAAAGCCATTAAGCACATCTTTAGGTATCTTGTAGGAACACAAAATTTAGGTCTTTAGTGTCCTCACACCGACACCTTTACGCTCCATGGCTATTCCGACTCAAATTATGTTGGATGAACACATGATCATAAAAGCACAAGTGGCACTTGTCATTTCATAGGGCATGCACTAGTTTACTGGTCGAGTAGGAAATAAAATTTACTTTCCCTCTCCGCGACTGAGGCCAAATATATTATCTTAAGGAGTTGTTATGCTCAAGCACTATAGATGTCACAAACATTAGAGGACTTTGGTATTTCATTAAAGAATGTTGAACTTAGGTGTGATAACAAGAGTGTCATGGCCTTAATGAACAATCCAATGTACCACTCTCGCTCGAAACAAACAGACGTACGACATCACTTTATTCAAGATCACATTAAGAAGGGAAATGTGAGAGTAAATTTCATTGGAACAGATGAACAACTTGCGAACATCTTTACCAAACCCCTTTCTAATACACGATTCTCTAGGCTCTGCTTAAAATTAGGGGTTTTGGATCTACAAGCTA
This sequence comes from Platanthera zijinensis, assembly GCA_039513925.1. Lineage (NCBI taxonomy): Eukaryota > Viridiplantae > Streptophyta > Magnoliopsida > Asparagales > Orchidaceae > Platanthera > Platanthera zijinensis. Next base: position 119,480,652 of record CM077084.1, read on the forward strand.
AATGCATTAATTCACATTTTTTGTAAATCTTTTTGTTTTTAGCCACATTAGATAGGGCTAACACAGCTAAAAACAATTTATGATGAATTAAAAGAGAAAAATACTAAAAAATGGACGTATTTCTCAAAAAAATTGAGTCTTTTTTTGATATCGTTGGGCGGTACTGCTATCTTCGGTGATAGTGTCTTTTTATGAAAATGTAACGACCCCATCCGTTAAATGACGTATAGTAGAAGGTCCGGCCGGGGCCCCACACGATATGCCACCAACAGACGGTGAGGTCACAGGATAATACCAAACCAAACATGAATCCTAACTCAGAGCATTCTAGTGGAAGATTTAAGTAGTACTTTGAACTCTCAACCGGAATGTCCAATATATAAAACCACCTTTATATATATACCACGGAATGTACACAAATACAAAGAGTTTGGCCCTAAGGCCTTACAGTTCCTCTTTTTACAACATGATTTACAAACATCGGCGCGCAGGCCGGCCATACATGAGTAAAAGCAAAAACAGTCGCGTAGCCTTCAAGGGCTAGCCGCAGCAGCAGCAGCAACAGCAGTAGGGCTTCAGCCCATCACTTACCACTTGGCTCTCCAGCACCTGCACGGGAACAATCCACCCAACCGGTGGCAAACAATGCAACGGTCAGCATTCAGCTGACCCAATTATAACAATCCTACCCCTTTCTCGGGGCATGAGCATTCTTTCCCTGCAAGCATGGCATCATCAAATAGCAACTATGTGCGCGCAGGCACATTCAAGCCATCACAACTATCGGCCACACGGCCCGACAGTCCGTGCACTCAGGGCACATTCTTGGTGTACCGGAATACTAGGGTCAACACCACCGTCTACACGGTATTTGAGCATTTTAGTCTTTCCGGCGCGCGGGCCTAAGACTCTCATTAGGCGCTCCAACAAAACCTATAACCAGGCTTCCAAGTCGGACGGACCTAACGCAGGTATGGATCAGCCACCCCCCGTTGCTCAAGTCGCCGTGCCACCTCGAATACGGAAGTATCCATGGCTATTTATAGGCGCGGGTCGGTTTCACCTTTCCTGTTCGGCAATCTGCCTTTTCATCGAGTTGCAGCCCAACGGCTCGACTGCTCATACAGTGGCAACGCACGGCCACAAGAGTTGTATCCAACCCTCTTCATTTCCTGGACATCGTCCAGTACTTCCTGCCGCACCAAGCAACAGGTAGGAACAAGGCATCACAAGCCATAATCACGGAGCCTTCTCCGATATTCAAACAAGCATCACCAATCCAGAACATATCCAGATGGGCTTCACACAGCATGCCTAGAGCCGTACTCCAATTCCGGCCTCTAACAAGGGGGACTTCACATATCTACCCCAAGGAACACCACAACCCACCGCACACTCGCGGGGAAGGGTTTTCCCTATGCAATGCAGAAAAGAAGGACTTCACATGTCCAAGGAGGGAGATCGTTACCCTTGTCGATCTCTTCGGAGCCATCGAAAACTAGCCGGTGAGAAAGAACCGCAGCAGCCTTGCCTTCACAACGCCGGCTTCGGATCACGAATCGGACCACGGGAGCTCCGCCGGTGGCTTGCTCTCCTCCTCCTTCTTTCTCTCTTCCTCTCTCTTCCTTAAGGACAAATGAAGAATGAATCTTCATCCTTCCTTCACGGAGTTAATCCAGCCAGGAAACAACCTGAGCCCTTGGATCAAAAGAGAGAATCTGAACGGCCACGATCTGCCCAAAAACTCTATTTTTGGCTGACACGGCCTGTGACACGCCCGTGTCACAGGCCGTGTACCCTTAAGCGGCACACACAGTTTGAACCGACTGAACAACACGGGCATCAACACGCCCGTGTCGAACCTGACACGCCCGTGTCAAACCTGAGACACGCCCGTGTCTCCTGATACACTGCACTCACTGATTTCGAAAACCAGTACACGGGTCGGAACACGGCAACTAACACGCCCGTGTCCATCCTGACACGCCCGTGTTCAAGGCCGTGTTCACGGCCGTGTCCGGCTCTGACTTGAATAGGCCAATTTCGAAAAATAATTCGAACACGCCCTGGGACACGCCTGTGTCCCAGGCCGTGTACACCCGACACGCCCTGGGACACGCCCGTGTCCCAGGCCGTGTACAATTACCTGTACCTCAAAAATCATTTTGAGTCCTTTGGGGTCTTTTTGGGGTGTTACAACCCTCCCCCCCTTAACAAAATTTCGTCCCGAAATTTGCACGGTAAGGAAACAAGAACCAGCAATGCTATAACTATGTTATAACAAAAAGTACACGGTCTACAGTTTATACAAACAACTCGGGAAATTCAGCTCGTATGGTCTGCTCTCGCTCCCATGTTAGCTCTTCACGGCCACAATTGTCCCATCGGACCTTGACCATCCCGATCACTTTGTTCCGCAACTGTTTCTCGGCTCGATCCTCAATCCGAATGGGTCTAACCCTCGTCGTTAGCCCATACTCGACCGGTACCCGATCATTCTCCACTACTTGAGCTGGATCCTTCACCGCCTTACGAAGGACTGAGATGTGAAATACATCATGTAATCCACCCAAGTCTGCTGAAAGTGCTAGTCGATAAGCAGCTTCCCCAACTCGCTCCACCACCTCAAACGGACCAAGATACCTCGGACTTAGCTTTTTCAAACGCCGAATCATGGACACACCTTTGAAGGGTTTGATCTTCAAATATACCCAATCACCCACCGCGAACTCCACGTTCCGGTGTTTGGCATTGTAGTACTTTGCTTGACGATCTTGGGCTATCAATAGCCTCTCCCGAATAGAGCGTATGAGCGAAGTAGCTTCTTCGACTTCCTTTTTCCCATTCAGCTTAGATTCGCCTGCTTCTGCCCAAGCTAACGGTGTACGGCATTTCCGACCATACAACGCCTCAAATGGTGCCATACCAATACTCGCTTGGTAGCTATTATTATAGGCAAATTCGACGAGAAATATATAATCTTCCCATCTCTTACCAAAGTCTAGGGCGCACATGCGGAGCATATCCTCCATCGTCCTGTTGGTTCGTTCAGTCTGGCCATCCGTTTGGGGATGAAAGGCCGTAGTAAACGCTAACTTTGTACCCAACATTTGATGAACGAGCCGCCAATCATTCGATGTGAACCGTCCATCACGGTCACTAACGATGCTCCGAGGAACACAGTGCAGTCGAACAACCTGCTCCACATAAAGCTTGGCCAAGGTTTCCACTGAATCGTCTCTTCTGTTTGGAAGGAAGTGCGCCACTTTCGTCAACCGGTCCACAATCACCCAGATTGAATCATGACCGCGTTGAGATCTCGGCAACCCGTGCACGAAATCCATCGAAATATCATCGAACTTCCACTCCGGAATAGGTAACGACTTCAGGAAACCGCCAGGCTTCTGGCATTCTGCTTTCACCAACGCACAGGTGTTGCATTTAGCCACATAACGTGCGACATCTTTCTTTAGTCCGGGCCACCAGAACAGCTTTTTCAGATCTCTGTACATCTTTGTGCTCCCTGGGTGAACTGAGTACTTTGCAAAGTGAGCTTCGTACATCAACTCTTCCCTCAATTTACCCACACTTGGGACGCACACTCTACCATTTCTCCGTAACAACCCGTTATCCCAAGAGAATTGGTCCTCCGGCACATCTTTAGCATAGCGCTGGAGACTTTCATCAAGCTCCGTTGCTCGCCGAACTCTATCCGTAAGGTCATACTGCACCTCCGTCCAGTTCAAGCATGCATTGGTTGACGAACCCTTGTCAACGCAATATATCTCCAATGCTTCCAATTCCTGGATCAAACGCTGATCATGCCTCTGCAACCAGCTTGCCCGTACCGGAGTCTTCCGACTCAAAGCATCAGCGACCACATTTCCCTTCCCGGGAGTATAGTGAATCTCGAAGGTGTAGTCCCCAAGGAACTCCATCCATCTTCGTTGTCGCATATTCAGATCCTTCTGATCCAACAAATACTTTAGGCTCTTGTGATCAGTATAGATATCCACTTTAACGCCATATAGATAGTGCCGCCATAATTTGAGCGCAAAGATTACCGCCGCCAACTCCAAATCATGGACGGGGTAATTCCGCTCATGCACTTTCAACTGACGCGAGCCATAAGCAATCACTTTACCAAACTGTAGAAGAACGCAGCCTAAGCCGCTCCCAGATGCATCACTATAGATCTCATACCCATCGGTACCACATGGCGATGTCAACACAGGCGCCGTGGTCAAACGACTCTTCAAGTCTTCAAAAGCTCGCCCGCACTCCGGCGTCCAAATGAACTTTTGATCTTTTCTCGTCAGCGTGGTCAGAGGTAAAGCAATCCGTGAGAAGTTTTCCACAAACCGTCTATAGTAGCCCGCAAGTCCAAGGAAGCTCCTGACCTCGGCCACTGAAGACATCACTGGCCAATCTCGGATGGCACTTATCTTCAACGGATCCACCGCGATACCCTCTCCGCTTACCACATGGCCTAAAAAGGCTACTGAAGAGAGCCAGAACTCACACTTTGAGAACTTGGCAAAAAGCTTATTCCTCCGCAGGGTATGCAAGACCAACCGCAAATGGTTTGCGTGATCCTCTTCCGACTGAGAGTATACTAAGATGTCATCGATAAACACAATAACAAACAAATCCAAGTACTCTCGGAACGTTCGATGCATTAGGTCCATAAATATCGAAGGCGCATTACATAGGCCAAACGGCATTACCGTGAACTCATAATGACCGTAGCGTGTTCCAAATGCCGTCTTGGGAATGTCACCTTCCCGAATCCTTAGCTGATAATATCCCGATTTCAAATCCAACTTGGAATAGACCGTTGATCCCGCCAGCTGATCAAAGAGGTCATCAATCCGTGGGATCGGATATTTGTTTTTCTCCGTCAGCTTATTCAACTCGCGGTAGTCAATACACAACTGTAAGCTACCGTCTTTCTTTTTCACAAATAGGACAGGCGCGCTCCAAGGTGACATACTTGGGCGTATATATCCCTGCTCCAACAACTCTTGCAATTGGACTTTCAACTCAGCCATCTCTTTCGGTGCGACGCGATATGGAGAGCGGGCCACAGGTTTCGCACCTGGCACCAACTCAATAGAGAAGTCAATCTCCCGCTTGGGTGGTAACCCCGGAAGATCTTTAGGAAACACGTCGGCAAACTCTGACACAACTGGCACTTCACCGACACTGGCCTTTGGCTCAACAGCCTGAATTAGCGTGAAGAATAACTCCGCGCCCTTCCGAACAGCATTGACGACTTGGAGTGCAGACAACAACTTTCCGCCAACTCCTCGCATACCAGCGAACTTCGTCACAAGCCCGGTATTCTGACCCAGTGTAATCTCTTTGGAGTTGCAATCAATAAAGGCACGCTGCTCCGAGAGCAAGTCCATACCAAAGATCACATCAAACTCCGATAACGGTAGCACAGCTGCACTCAAACCGAAATCCTGACTTCCTATTTGCACATCCACATCGCAAGCTCTATCCGCAAGCATCACACAGCCATTCGGCAATAGCACCCTTGTACTATCCACCGTCACATGACTCGGTACCCCAATTCGAGATACGAAATCCTCAGCCAGAAAAGAATGCGAAGCACCCGTATCAAACAGGGCTCTCGCCAAATTTTTCCGAATCAGGACAAAGCCTGCAGCACATACATCATGCACAAGCTAAACATAACCAAAACCAAAAGCACCAGCAAGTAAACTAAATCAACTCGTACCTGTGACAACGTCACTTTGCTTAATCGCTTCCTGTTGGCCAAGTTGATAGATTCGGGGCTGCGCCTGAGATGCAGAGGAATCAACCACCGCTTTGCCCTTCTCAGCATACGACGCACCCGTCTTCTTGTCCCCTTTGGGCTGCACAACCCGACAGTCACGAGCAATATGCCCCACCCGGCCACAGTTATAGCATGTACGAGCATCCGGCCTTGATGTCGCTCCCGACACAATGGTCGTAGTCACTTGCCCAGATGGCTTGGACCTCTTGCCCCCTTTCTTCTGGTAAAACGACTTGCTCGGGCGAGGTGCTTGAAACTCTGGCTTTGACGCAACCAAGCCCTTATTCCCTTGCACTCGCCTCATGTCCTTCTCCAACGCGCACGCAGTATCAACCAACGCCTGAAACCCTTGGCTCACTGAACTCGAAAGCAGGAATCGCAACTCATCCCGCATTCCTTCATAGAACCGATTCGTTTTCCTTTGGTCATCCGCGAAGATTGTTCCCGCATATCGTCCCAACCTGGTAAACTCATGCAAGTAGATATCCACACTATCTTCCCCTTGCTTTAACCGTTGGAACTCATTTTCCATAGCAATGCGTTGCGCCGCTGGGACATGTTTCGCCAGAAATAATCGAGAGAACTCCTCAATCGACACTTGTGTTAATTGCCTGCCCACCAAATGGTGTAGCTCAACCTCGTCCCACCACAACCGCGCCTCCCCTTCAAGCATGAAGGTGGCTAAGGTGACCTTTAGAGTTTCCTCCGCCCTGATCGCTGTCATTATCCGCTTGACACGCGATAACCAATCTTCCGCCTGCGTTGGGGATCCCATTCCCGCAAACGTAGGAGGACTGAAGCTCATGAATTGCTTCAACTGTCGGTCAGCTGCTCGTGGATCTACAGCCTCAACCGGCTCGGGTCTTACATCAACACGAACTGGCACTACCGCCGGCTGCGCTTGCCCGGTCGGCTGAATCATGGCAAATAGCGCCTCAGCCACTAAGCGAACAGTTTCCGCAGATGGAGGAGGTGTTGGCACCTCAGCTGGTGCCGCACTCTCATCAGAGCGCTGGGGCTCAGACTGCCCAGCACCACTACGTGTCACATATAGGTGGACAAGACACACATTAGCGAACGTATGCAAGCAAAACAACACAAAAAGGAACGCGCAGATTCCTCAAACAAGATTTTGTACATTCCTTAATGGACATTCCAGAGTTCATTAGCGTTACAGCAGGTCGCACAAACACGGGCTCGCCACCCCACAAAAGAATTCGACCACGAATTCGAAAGAGGAAGACCGACAAAAGCTGATACCAAAATGTAACGACCCCATCCGTTAAATGACGTATAGTAGAAGGTCCGGCCGGGGCCCCACACGATATGCCACCAACAGACGGTGAGGTCACAGGATAATACCAAACCAAACACGAATCCTAACTCAGAGCATTCTAGCGGAAGCTTTAAGTAGTACTTTGAACTCTCAACCGGAATGTCCAATATATAAAACCACCTTTATATATATACCACGGAATGTACACAAATTAAAAGAGTTTGGCCCTAAGGCCTTACAGTTCCTCTTTTTACAACATGATTTACAAACATCGGCGCGCAGGCCGGCCATACATGAGTAAAAGCAAAAACAGTCGCGTAGCCTTCAAGGGCTAGTCGCAGCAGCAGCAGCAACAGCAGTAGGGCTTCAGCCCATCACTTACCACTTGGCTCTCCAGCACCTGCACGGGAACAATCCACCCAACCGGTGGCAAACAATGCAACGGTCAGCATTCAGCTGACCCAATTATAACAATCCTACCCCTTTCTCGGGGCATGAGCATTCTTTCCCTGCAAGCATGGCATCATCAAATAGCAACTATGTGCGCGCAGGCACATTCAAGCCATCACAACTATCGGCCACACGGCCCGACAGTCCGTGCACTCAGGGCACATTCTTGGTGTACCGGAATACCAGGGTCAACACCACCGTCTACACAGTATTTGAGCATTTTAGTCTTTCCGGCGCGCGGGTCTAAGACTCTCATTAGGCGCTCCAACAAAACCTATAACCAGGCTTCCAAGTCGGACGGACCTAATGCAGGTACGGATCAGCCACCCCCCGTTGCTCATGTCGCCGTGCCACCTCGAATACGGAAGTATCCATGGCTATTTATAGGCGCGGGTCGGTTTCACCTTTCCTGTTCGGCAATCTGCCTTTTCATCGAGTTGCAACCCAACGGCTCAACTGCTCAAACAGTGGCAACGCACGGCCACAAGAGTTGTATCCAACACTCTTCATTTCCTGGACATCGTCCAGTACTTCCTGCCGCACCAAGCAACAGGTAGGAACAAGGCATCACAAGCCATAATCACGGAGCCTTCTCCGATATGCAAACAAGCATCACCAATCCAGAACATATCCAGATGGGCTTCACACAGCATGCCTAGAGCCGTACTCCAATTCCGGCCTCTAACAAGGGGGACTTCACATATCTACCCCAAGGAACACCACAACCCACCGCACACTCGCGGGGAAGGGTTTTCCCTATGCAATGCAGAAAAGAAGGACTTCACATGTCCAAGGAGGGAGATCGTTACCCTTGTCGATCTCTTCGGAGCCATCGAAAACTAGCCGGTGAGAAAGAACCGCAGCAGCCTTGCCTTCACAACGCCGGCTTCGGATCACGAATCGGACCACGGGAGCTCCGCCGGTGGCTTGCTCTCCTCCTCCTTCTTTCTCTCTTCCTCTCTCTTTCTCTCTTCCTTAAGGACAAATGAAGAATGAATCTTCATCCTTCCTTCACGGAGTTAATCCAGCCAGGAAACAACCTGAGCCCTTGGATCAAAAGAGAGAATCTGAACGGCCACGATCTGCCCAAAAACTCTATTTTTGGCTGACACGGCCTGTGACACGCCCGTGTCACAGGCCGTGTACCCTTAAGCGGCACACACAGTTTGAACCGACTGAACAACACGGGCATCGACATGCCCGTGTCGAACCTGACATGCCTGTATCAAACCTGAGACACGCCCGTGTCTCCTGATACACTGCACTCACTGATTTCCAAAACCAGTACACGGGTCGGAACACGGCAACTAACACGCCCGTGTCCATCCTGACACGCTCGTGTTCAAGGCCGTGTTCACGGCCGTGTCCGACTCTGACTTGAATAGGCCAATTTCGAAAAATAATTCGAACACGCCCTGGGACACGCCCGTGTCCCAGGCCGTGTACACCCGACACGCCCTGGGACACGCCCGTGTCCCAGGCCGTGTACAATTACCTGTACCTCAAAAATCATTTTGAGTTCTTTGGGGTCTTTTTGGGGTGTTACAGAACAACCATGATTTTTTTCTCTGCTGTCATCCTTCTGTTTTTGGGTCATTTTACGCATTTTGCTTCTGTTTATGTTTGTCATTTTCATTTCGTTTTTATTTAAAATATATATATATAACCCCAAAATCTCAAAAATATGGTTTTGATTTACTCGTTTTATTTATTTATGTTTCATAAACAAAACTCAAAAAAATATAAAACCCCAAAATCACAAAAAATTATTTTTTCTAAGATTTCATGTGTGTTTATTTCATTTAAAACAAAATTTCAAAAAATGCAATAAAAATGGTACAATCATTATTTTTTTGGACATACATAACAAGAACAGAAAGCATAAAGATTACATCCAATATTTGACTTAGGATTGTTAATCTCTGTTTAACCTATTAGTATTTAGCTACTGAGTGCGACTAAATAAGATAGTGTATGTTTAATATGTCTCTAGGTATGTGTAACGATTCATGTAGAATAATAACATCTCACTTATCATACATCTCTAGAAAATGCACTCTTGTAGAAATTTCAAAACTTACATGCTATAACTCATGATGTTGTGTGTAACATGCTAAAAATGACTTGAAAAATCAATATTACGTTTTTCATTTTCATATATAGAGCTTTGAACATTGGGCAAAAATTACATTAGTCAGGTCTTTTGTATACAAATTAAAGTGTATCTATCTATGTGGGTAGATTTTAATTGATTCAGGGATCTTAGATACAAATAAATAAATATATATTATTATAAAACTGATAATGAAAAAAGGTATTATATATATGCTATCAAAATCTATGTCATGGATACCCCCAAACACTACTCACTTCTCCTGATAAGTCTCTATGAGCATTGTGAGGATAAGCATCTTAATCTATTGAATCGTTTCGATCTTGTGCAAAGACAATCAAATGAGTTAGTGCCATTTATTCTATTCTTAGTATTATGTAGATAGAAAATGTGATATGATTCTTCACTTCATTACTCTTGTGTTAGTATATAAATTTACTGTGATGTAGCATGTACTAATGATAATTTTTACTTGATGCTTTCCTTTGATTGTACATGTACACTTGTCATTGTTCTATCTAACACTTCCATGCATAAGAATTGGAGTTAAACTTCACTTCCTATTTATTGCACGATTGTAGTAATACACGATTGCTATTCATGACACTTACAATGTTACATTATATTAACTCTATAAATCACCTAACATTGTACGATAAATCTAGTGTATTTTGCTTTGTATGCTTTGTCCAAAATTTAGATACTCTACCAGTTTAAAAATCAAATGATTTTTCCCGTGCTATCTAGTTTTGTAGTCTTTTTACCTCGCTTGTACTTTTGACCCAAATTTTTGATTCTTTGAAATGGTTTGGTCACTCCTTTATATTTCATGCTTATATTTATCTGATGCATTGTTCTTATTTTCATGCTTATTAAAAATTGTATCTCTCGTTTTAAACAAAAAAACAATTTAGATCATGTTCAGCCCTTTCAACAATATAAAAGGGGGGAGATTTGAATGTTCATGAGTTGGTCATATGCTCGTTACCTAGTATATATCATATGCAGGGGGAGTTATGCGATTATCATGCACATTAATAGGGGGAGTCGTACCATACATGCACGATCACACTGATTAGTGTTCCATGAAAATTCCTTGTATTATTCTGACATAGAAACCTGTTTACTTTGTACTGATTGCAATTGTTTACATTATACCAAACTATTTCCTGTTATGTGTATTTTATAACTCATGAATGGGATTTGCTATTATCAAAATGAGGAGTTTGTTAGAACATGTGTTTTGCATCTCTTAGGTTTGATAATATCAAATCACATGCTATATTTGATAATACACTCTTGGGTATAGTGTGCAGGTTTATAGGTGTGAAGATTTTCAAGATCGGTGAGTTTTTACATTATCGCAGGTGATAGCCATTATCGCTTACAATAGCCTGGATGTGGACACGTCAAAGATCCATGGACTGGTGGAACATGGGGTTTCTAGAAAAGGAAGAGCTAAATTAGGAGATCGTCAGGTGATTGCGACTATCGCTCGGTGATAGCAACTATCACCCGACGATAGCGGTCATAATTTTGGAATCGTCTCACTTTTTCTATCTGGAGTGATATGGCTAGCGGCGATTATTGAAGCAAAAAATTTGACCTCAACGAAAGTTCGAAATCATGGGTGTAGCCAACACCTACTTCTCCCAAGCTCCGACCTCTGACTGGCAATAAAGGACAAGAAACCGACCCAAAGCCTCAGCTGGGAGGTACCACCTCTTACCCGGAAGATCTCTTAGAGCTTCCCCTCCAAAGCCAAATGCTGAGCTAGGAGCTCCTCAGAAAGCACTAGATGATCTTAGGAAAATCTGAAAGCTTGGCTTCTAAGGATCCCCCGTGAGTCTATTTATAGCCTTTGCTGACCTGAAATTACTAAATTACCCCTGTCTGGTATGCTAACAGCCAAACTCCACTGTTATGAGGAGCTAAATGCAGACCCTAGGGGTTTATAGGTAATTTTAGCTAAGGGTATCTAGGTACCCTGGGCCTTACCGAACGGGAACCTTCCTGCCGAGAACTGAAGGCTCTCGCGCTAATTTCTGGTCGAAAACTCCCCCGCCCTTGCCAGGCGAGAGCTAAAAAAATATTAGTGAATGTTACAGGTTGAGCCTTCTCCTGTCCTCATGAGGCGCGAGCCTTATCGCCCGCCTCTAGGAGAGAATATGCCTTGGCCGAATCACGACCTGTCTTAACGAGCGTCGAGCTCTGCTCGACGAACTGCTTACCTAAGTGCAAGCACTCTCGCCTGATGCTTTGGGAAAGCTCTCATGTTTCGAACCTGTTCGACGAACATCGAGCCCAGCTTGACGAGACCTGAGCTGAGCTCGACGAAAGGCGAGCTCGACAAATGTCGAGCTCAACCCTGATTGGGTGAGAGAAGTTTTTCTTCACCTGAGGCTAGCCCAAAGCTAGCCCAAACCTGGCCCTGGATGTTACTGGGTCCCACTCAGCGAATATGGGGTTGTACATAATCCCTGCTCTTTTCGAGTTTTCCCTGCGCTTGAATAGACACGTCCAACCTTTTATATTCACTGAGCACGTGCTATCCTAAAAAGGAATCTTTTGGTGGGCCAACCCACAGCTATATATACATATATATATACAGATAGTCACAAATCTATCCCTGCTGCTGTCTCCCCCCCTATCATTTGAGTCCTCGCACTATCGTAAAATGCGCCCTGAACTAGCCGAGAAGCCGCTCTTGCAAGGCCTTCAAGACCGCATTAATGCGGCACAGGCGCGAGCCCACGCCAATAGTTCCCTGGTAGACCCTTGATTACCGAGAAAGGAGCCAGACAATTATCCCCCCAGCTAAAGAAAAAGAAGAACAAGAAGGCGAAGTCGGTCAGGCGAGACCCTTTGAGCGAGAACTAGGGCACGCCAACCCCGACCCCAGGCCATGTAGATAATCCTTCTCCTCCGCAGAAGGTAAGTTTCCTAGATTCGCCTGCTACCGAGAACTGTGAACTATTGAAGGAAAGAAAGATCGATGACTGATATGTCATACTTCTCGCAGGAGGCGATTTAAGATGCCGACAACGGGCCCCCGCTAACGGCCCTAGAGTCGGCGCCTCTCCCCTAGGGATCCACCACGGGTCCCGGAGGCCACTCCTCCGGCTGACCCTCCGAGAACCCCAAGTAACTATTTACCCCCATTTTGTCCAGCTTTTAATGCCTATCAATTTTTTCTTTTACTATTAAATTGACTTCCCGCAGTGCCCGGGTCTTGCCACGCAGGGAAATGAAATTATACTCGTCAACCCTGTCATCCTGGCAGCTGATCTCGCCCTCTCGGCGGGAGGAGTGGCCATTGAACCCTTTGCGCCTTCACAGGGGTTTCTCCATCTTGCGAGGGAGGACGTCCTCGCCCCTTCTCCTGGTGAGGCCAGGACTATTACGTGTAAGACATTTCACCCAGGGCGAGGCAAGCTGCTCCACCTCCTCTTTAGAAAGGAACCCGAGGGGGAGCCCGGACCCTCTCGCCCATCATCGGTTGATGGATCTTGCCATGCTACAGGTATGCTAGAATTCACCACTTCCTCTAATTCCTCCCTTATAATGACGGGAACCATCTTTCATTTACCAGGGGTTATGGAGCCCAGGGCGGGAGCTGAAGAGGAGGGATATGAAGATGAAGAGGAGGTTAGAGAAGAGCAAAAGGAAGATACCGAGAGCTCCCCCTTCCCCTCTTCTAATGAGATTGAAGAGTTTCTGGACGTAGCTGGGAACGGTAGGAATCGGCAAAAGAGGGTGGTGACACTCTTATCAAAGCTTGTGCGGTGGGAGCGGGCCAACTCCTCTGCAGTGAAGGAAATCCGCGGGATGGTGGAGCGGTGAATGGAGGTCATGGAGCTGGACTACTCCCACCTCATCGGCGAGACGGAGCGGTAGGATACACTTACCACTGAGACGTCCCAGGGTCGGCATGTCGCGTGAATTCGGGACCAAGGGCGCCTGATTACCCTCGGGTGCACCTCCATGACAGCTTACTTCAACCCGCGAGTGCCCCCAAGGATGGGAAGGCGAGGCCAACGATGATGGTGCTGGGAGAAGTATTGAACTATGGCGTCTCTCCCCTTCTTCTCCCCACCTCTCGGCCTACCCTTCTCGCCATGTACCCCTTCTTGAATTATTTGTCGGACGATAACTTGAATGCTTGACTATTTTTATTGTGTGGCTCTCGGCTGGCGAGAGCCCCTTTTTCATTTATGTTTTGCCTTCTGCTTTTCTGTTCCATGCTTTATTTTTGTGGTGCTCGCGCGAATACTAGCTTCCCGTTCGTTACTCACCATCTTATATATGGGTCGGGGTCTCGCCTAGGGGTTCCCTCCCCGTGCTGGTTTAGGTAGCCATGGCGTGTAAGAGCTGAAATCGAGTTGCCGACTCATTGGGACGAGACGACCGTACCCCCGCCATCTTTTTGGAGAAAACATCGTTACCAAAATTTTCTATAAATAGGCTGATCCACCTACCACATTTATTTCTCTGATCTGAAACCCTTCCCTCCTTCCACGCCGTTCTCGCGCCTCTCTGCAACTTAACTTGCATTCGCCTGTTTTTCTCGTTCTCGCCCTCTTCCTAGTAGTTCTCGCCTATGACTTCTTATTCACGATGCCGGGCGAGAGCGAAGGTCGTTCTAACTATTCTCAAGCCTTCCTAAAACACAAATTTCCTCCTTGCTGCCTTACCCTAGACGAATATCATCTGATAACTACCAACTACATCCCTGCTGGGTTAACTATTAGAAACCCATGCAACAATAACAGGATCAATCTCGCGCAAGCGGGGGATCTCACCACCCCCCTTGAAAACTTTGAAGTGGGTTTCCACCTCCCCCTCTGACCGGAGATGTGCCATGCTCTCCGATATTACGGGCCGGTTCCCTCCCAACTTAACCCCAACTCGTTCGCCATCCTAGTAGCATTTATTTGCTACATGCGGGCATAGCGGATAGAATTAAGCCTGCATATTTTCCTGAAGCTATTCATCTTTTGGGCCAAGAGCGGAGGGGTGGTCTTCTTCTCCTGGCAGCTACTTAAGACTTACACCCTCCCCAATAAGAACCACAACTGGGGCGATATGTTCGTCTACATCTCAGGCGACTTCGACAACATCCCTCTCGCATGCGTTCAGTACGACGATGCGGCATACAAGCCACCCGCTCTTGGGTTGCACGAGAGCACCATCCTTGAGTTCTTTGGGACCAAGGACTTCGACGTCCAGTTCCTTAGACGGGACCTTGATTCCCTTTAGCCTGTACCTCCCGGCAAAGGTATTACCTCGACTTGGCCATACGATTTTATACTTTAAGATATAGAGCTAACTGTTGTTGATCTCGCAGGTGAGCGAGAAATCCCCCTCCACCAGTTGTTTGACGTGACCAAGGCTTTGACTGACCCCCTAGCTCTCGCGAAATCCGTCGCGCTCCCCTGCCGAGATGAGCTGGCACCCCTTCTAAGACTAGCTCCCGAAACCAAAAACCCAGCGCCTTCTCCCCCGCCCCTCTTAAAAGACCCAGGATAACTACTGCGGAGAAGGGTAAGTCCGTGTTGGCATCTCCCGCCTGATATTTTGTCAAGAGCCTATCAATTGTAGGAGAGGCGACTACTACTACTGAGGTTGTGGCCAAGGCTCCTTTCGAGAACCAGTCAGCCACAGGTGGAGCTGACTATGAGAGGGTGGCCACTAAGACTGCTGCCCATGTCCCACCCAAGAAGATGCCAAAAGGGCATCAGAACTTTGGCTTCGACAACAAGTTCCTAGACACGGAGGGGAAACCCTTGATTTAGTGGGATCCTGAAGCCAACCAGGCATCAATCTCTACTCTTCTTCCCAGCTGGACGGAGCAAGACAAAGTCACCGGCGATGCCTTCATGCTGGCCTACGACCTCTACAAACGCGAGCATGCCGACAACTTTGACCCGTCACCCACCTGGTTCTTGGCCTTCGACTCCATCTTGGCCTTGATGTGCGGTCTTCAGCTCATGCATATGTGCGTGCGTCGAAGCATCACCATAGATCGGAAATTCCCTGACATGCACAAAGAGAGATACGAGGCGGTGGCCAATATAGCCATCTTGAAGGCCGAGCTAGCAGATGCCCGGCGGCTTCTATCTCTCTTCCCGGCTGATGAGGTAAGTGAGATCATCCAAGGCCTCTCACTCCTCCCTTAGTACATAATTTGTTTTCCTCCTTTATGTGCTCACGAGCTTTCTTCAATATACACAACTCTGCCCAGACCTCGCTTTTTCACGCGATGCTGGCCGATCTATAATGCGAGAATGCCCTGCTAAAGGCCCAGCTCCAGCGTGCAGAAGAGGCTGTGATCCCGCCTCCTCCCTTGCTGGACGAGAGGCTAAAGAGCCGCCACAACTCTGAATATGACATTGACAAGCTATTGCAGGTCAACACCCAGTCAACGGCCGGGCTAATGATAGATATGCTGCGAGATGCAGGATGTCTGAATGAGGGTGGAGAGATCATCACTGCCCGCAGGCTCCTTCCCTGGCTTTTCGAGCCTCTACCCAATCCCCCGAGAGCACCCGATTCCCCGCTCCTGGATGTCTTGAAATCTCCCGTCCTAGTCGAAGGGACATCCGGTGAGGGCTCTGTCAAGAGCTCAAGCGGGGAATTCAGCGGAACCCCCTGAAGATCCTCGCTGCCCTCCTTATTGCAAACTTTTTCATTTTTTGTTCTTTTTGAATGTGTGAGATACTCCCGCATGTAACCCTTTTTTGTAAACACATTCATATATATGATCAGTTTTCTTCTTCTCTTACCTTCTCATAAAAGCGATGTATATTTTCTGTCTATTGCTTCTCAAGTGCGTTCTCGCCGAGGCCTCATGCCCCCTTAGGAGAGTCGCACCCCTTAATGATAGACTTAGGGGTGGAACCTTATCGAGAGTTCAAGGCCAAGCGTGTTTTTGCCGAGTACTTTCTGCTGTCTGACAAAGAGCTTCCCCCTAAAGGTCCCCATCCAAGAACTCCTTTTGTCGAGAACCCCTTGTCGAGAGCCTCCCAGGTGTGCCTCCTACCCTACCCGGTTGAATGAGAGCCCGGACAGCGAGCCTACCCGGAGCCCAGCCTCGCTTGGGATGGTGCAAAAGTTTTCAAGCTAAAGTATCTCCTTGAACATTTTCAAGACCAAGTCCTTTCCCCCAAGTGTGCATACCACCTTGCCCAACTAATGAGAGCCTAAGAAATGAGTTTACCCAGGGCCGGGCAGCACTCGGGGTATCCCTTACCCCACAGGTGAGCCTTCAGACCTGCTAGCTAGTGAGAGCCTGCGCAGTGGGTCTACCTGGGGCCAAGCTCGGCTCGGGGTAGTGCAAATGTTTCCAAGCTGAAGTATCTCCATGAACATTTCCAAGACTAAGTCCTTTCCCCCTAGGTGTTCATACCGCCCTGCCCATCTAATGAGAGTCTGAGCAACGACTCTACCCGGGGTCGAGCTGCACTCGTGGTATCCCTTACCCCCATAGGCAAGCCTTCGGACCTGCCAGCTAGTGAGAGCCTACGCAGCGGGTCTACTTGGGGCCGAGCCAGACTCGGGGTAGTGCAAAATTTTCCAAGCTAAAGTTTCTCCATGAACATTTCAAAGCTTAAGTCCTTTCCCCCCAGGTGTGCCTACCGCCCTGCCAAGCTAATGAGAGCCTAAACAGCGAGTCTACTCGGGGCCGAGCCACACTCGGGGTATCCCTTACCCTCACAAGCGAACCTTCGGACCTGCCAGCTAGTGAGAGCCTGCGCAGTATGTCTACCTGGAGCCGAGGCAGGCTTTGGGTAGTACCAAAGTTTCCAAGCAGAAGTATCTCCATGAACATTTCCTAGTCCAAGTTCTTTCCGCCTAGGTGTGACTACAACCCTGCCCTGCGAATGAGAGGCTGAGCAGCGAGACTACCCTAGGCCGAGCCGCACTAAGGGTATCCCTTAACCCCACAGGCGAGCCTTCAGACTCGTCAGCTAATGAGAGCCCGCGCAACGGGTCTACCTGGGGCCGAGCCAGGCTTGGGTTAGTGCAAAAGTTTCCAAGCTGAAGTATCTCCATGAACATTTCCAAGACCAAGTCCTTTCCCCCCAAGTGTGCCTACATCCCTGCCCAGCTAATGAGAGCCTGAGCAGCGAGTCTACCTGAGGCCGAGCCGCAGCCAAGGTATCCCTTACCCCTACAGGTGAGCCTTCAGACCTGCCAACTTGTGAGAGCCTGTGCAGCGGGTCTACCAGGGGCTGAGCCAGGCTCGAGGTAGTGCAAAAGTTTCCAAGATGAAGTATCTCCATAAACATTTCCAAGACCAAGTCCTTTCCCCCCAGTTATGCCTACCTCCCTGCCCATCTAATGAGAGCTTGATAAGTGAGTCTACCGATGGCCGAGCCGTACTTAGGGTATCCCTTACCCCCACAGGCGAGCCTTCGTACCTGTCAGCTAGCTAGAGCCTGCGCAGCGGGTCTACCTGTGGCCGAGCCAGGCTCAGGGTAGTGCAAATGTTTCCAAGCTAAAGTATCTCCATGAATATATCCAAGACAAAGTCCTTTCCCCCCAGGTGTGCTACGCCTTGCCTAGCTAATGAGAGCTAGAGTAGCGAGTCTACACGGGGTCGAGCAACACTCGGGGTATCCCTTACCCCCACAGGCAAGCCTTCGGACATGCCAGCTAGTGAGAGTCTGCGCAGCGAGTCTACCTTGGGTCGAGCCAGGCTCGGGGTAGTGCAATCACCTCCTTTCCATCAGAATTTCACAATAGGTAAAAAAACATGTTAGTGATTGTAATATAATAAAATTGACCTTGAATATACAATTTCACCTCCCCCCTATATAGGTATATGCGTTTTAAGTCGTCACTGTTCCATGTATGGCACATGGACCTCCCCTCTACGTCCTAGAGGTTGTAACCTCCCGTTCTCAGGACGCTTTCAATAATATAAGGCCCTTCACCGTTTCAGAGTAGCTTGCCCATGGGGGCTGATCTCCCCGCAGCATAAACTTTCTTTAGCACCAAATCTCCTTCCGCGAACTGTTTGATTCTGATATGCTTGTCAAAGTATTTCTCCATCCGTCATTTTATCTCCTCCTTCCTGATAGCTGTGACATCGCGCAGCTCATCCACCATATCCAATGAGAGGCACAACTCCCCTTCATTATCAAAACTCTAAACCTCATCTCCTTCACCCGTGACCGCAACCCGTAGGGACCGAACCTCAAATTCCGCGGGCAGGACCGCCTCACACTGATGGGAAAGTTTGAAGGGGTTCGCCGGTAGCTGTGTTCGCGGTTGTCCACAAGGCCCACAATACTGAGGGGAGCCGTTCCACGCAACTCCCCCTCAAATTCTCCACCTTCTTCTTGAGCAAGCTTACCATGATTTTGTTTGCCGCCTCCACCAGGTCGTTGCACCTGGGGTGGTGGACAGAGGCAAACCTAAGGTCTACCCCCAGTTGTGTGCAGAAGCCTATGATCTCCTCACTAGCGAACTAGGGACCATTATCTGTCACTATCGAATGGGACAACCCATGTCTGCATATGATCTCCTCCCAAATGAAATTCCTGATAACTTGGGAGGTGACCTTTGCAAGCGCCTTGACCTCCAGCTACTTTGAAAAGTAGTCAACATGACTAGAAGAAACCTTCTCTGCCCATTAGTTGGAGGGAGAGGCCCAACTAGATCCATCCCCTAGATGGTGAAAGGCCATATAACTCTCCTCCCTGGGAACATGTTGGATTGAGAACGTTCGGATCCCTCTGATGATCAACCTTACATTGGATAAGTATTTCACAAGGCTGGGCTCCTGGGTTTCGAACTCTCCTCGGATCTGTGATGCCACCACCAATGAGTCCATGAAAACCTCCACATCATGTATCTCAATCTCCTTTGCCAGACGAAGGTCGGCTATCAAGGCCTCGTACTCTGCTTGGTTATTAGTTACCAGGAAGTGCAATACCATAGCTTATTCTATAGTGACCCCCTGAGGGCTTATCAACACTACTCCTCCCCTATGGGAATGTTTCCACAAAGACCCGTCAATCATCATCTTCCATGCCCCCTATGGCCATGGCTCCTTGGCCCGGACCTCAACAACGTAGTAAGCTAAGAAGTCAGCCACTACTTATACCTTAATGGAGAGCCTTGGCATAAACGAGATGTCAAACTCACTCAATTTAACAGACCACTTGGTCAACCGTCCCGAGTATTACACTCCTTATAAAATCTTGCGAAGGTGATGGTCTGTCACCACCCTGATCTAATGGGCTTGGAAGTATGGCCGAAGCTTCCTGGTCGAAATGATTAAAGCATACGCCAGCTTTTCCAAGATGGGGGCAGTGGAGCTCTGCCTTCTTCAGGATCCTACTAACATAGTAGATAGACAATTGCTTCTTCCCCTATTCCCTGACCAGAATGGAGCTTATTGCCTCTGCTCCTACCCCAAGATACAAGGCTAGATCCTCCCCCTCCTTTGGGCTTTGAAGTAGCGGCGCCTGGGAGAGTTGGATCTTCGGCATTTGGAAATCCCCTTCACACTCGGTGGTCCATTCAAATTTTTGATTACCCCACAACACCCTGAAGAATGATGAGCATTTCTCTCCCGACCTGGAGAGGAACCTGCTTAGCCTAACAAGTTTTCTTGTCAAGCACTGGACCTCCTTAGTGTTGCGTGGTGACTCTAGCTCAAGGATGGCCTTCATCTTGTCTGGGTTAGGCTCCACCCTTGCCGGTGTCAGAAGAGGTCCAAGGAACTTACCTTGACTTGCCATGAAGACACACATCAGGGGGTTCAGCCTTGATGCGTTGAACGGCAAGTGTACCTGTCACCCAAGTAATATAAAATGGGAGAATTTTCCCAAGTATCGATCTCGAGGGAACACGACAAGGTGGAGTTTTTTTTGAGGGGTACTTGAGATTGATGTCCAAGGGTCTAACCTATGAAGGGGGGGGGGTTTGGTTGGTTGCAGATGAAGAAAGTACCATAATATAAACTAATCCTATGCAACACCGCTATGCGATGCTTCGCCAGGCGGGATGGAAGACTACATGGGTCGCTATGCACCGAATCGCTGGGCGGATGGACGAGTAGGCTTGCAGATTAGGTGGTGAGAATGACGGAATGAGGGTCGTGAGCACCTCTTCGCTACAAACACCTCTAGAAATAGCTAGAGCGGAAAAAGAGTATTTGGTGGTAGATGGAAGTGTGGGCGCTACTCAAGCAACTAAAGCGGTAAAATAAGACATGTTCACATAGACATGAAACAAATAATGTTTACAACTAAAGTGCACATCATCAACATAAATAGATTTAAACACTCATATTCAACAAGAAAGCAAGATTTTGTCAAGGGATCGACTGAATCCGAAAGCTCGTTGAGGAGTCGCTGAAGGAATCGCCGGGTTGTTAATCCGCGTCCAAGCTCGGTCCTCAACTACGTCTGAGGTAGAGAAGGGTTGTCACTACCCTTCCAATGGACCCATCTTCTTCGTGTTACGATGCGAAAGAAAGTTGCAAGCTTCTCTTTGCTTGTTGGTTATGACGTCAATCTTAAAATGGAGCTTAAGAGATGAAGGAGGAGGCCGAGAGCACGCACCGACAAGAGGTAAGCTTCGCGAGCATGGCCGGGGATTCTCTCCATGGTGGAAGATGAAGGGCGGAGGTGGAAGGGCGGAGCTTGGCCCTAAAACAGAGACTGGAATGGCTCAAGAAGAAGTTGTCTCCAAATGGAGGAAAATCTGTGCTTTAAATAGAAGTAGGTAAGAAAAATAGGCACGAACGGTTTGGCGCACGACCGTGCGTTAACCGTGCGTTATTAACTTCCAGGCCAAGCTTGAGGAAAAAGATACGTTGACCCGTGCATTTTACTCACGCACGGGTGCTTTTGCTCATGTGTGAAGGAAATCGCATGGGTAAACACAGAGCGCAGGAAAACAAGATAATACAAGGGAACCGTGCGTTTTACTCGCGCACGGGCGCGTATGCCCGTGTGTTAAGGAAACGCACGATTAACCCCAGAAAGAGGAAATGTAGAGAAAAATATGCAAACCGTGTGTTTCCTTCTCGCATGATTTGGCCGAAACTGTGCGCGAACAAAGCGCGCGGGTAGCCACGGAAGTCCCCAGAATTGCTGTGTATAACGTATGATTGCCATGAGACCGTGCGAGAAGAAATTCGCACGACCGTGCATTTTACACCGGAACTAGAATTGGAATTTGGGATGTCCTGTCTACCTGTATAGCAATAAATCCATCCAAACAATCATATAAATAAGAACAAACAAATGCGAGGAGCTCCAAGAACTTACCTTAAATACAAGAGCTCACAATCGCACACCGCATTGGGCCAAAACAATGCACTATTGACTAAGTGAAGATCTAAACTAAAATATGACATTTTTTAATTGAAAAAGTAGTGCACATGCAAGATAATAACCCCAGATGAGTCCGAAAAATCCTATATAAATCGGACTCATCACACCACCAGACTTAAAAATTTGCTCGTCCTGAGAAAATCATCACTAAGCGGAGTTGAAAAAATTGCATAAAATAGAGTACCATGCAAAGTCATACCCTCTTGTACAAAAAGTAATAATAGAAAACTCTTCTATGCATGCATAATAATTTCTAATTCCTGTAAACATAAAGAATATATTACAAGTACTCCTAAAGTGAATCACGATGAATCATTCGGCTGCACGTAGAATGAAAGTAAGCGGACAATGAGGTGAGCATCGCCAAAGATCAGGCTTCAGGAGAATCTCCAAAGGAATCCACCAATGTCGGTAACCATATGCTTGCCCATTCACAATCTCTCTACGACACTAGTTTGACTCAAGCACGAATCCGTAGGACTTGGAGTTAATATAGGCTTAGGCGAAGGCGGGATAGACAAAGATAAACAAGACAGACACGCACATCCAAAATGAGACTGCCCGAAAACACTCACAGCTATATTCAATGGCAAACACGTGCGGCGCACCACCAAACTTGGATTTTTTTATAGTGCGTGCAAGCCCACCACGAACACAATACCCAAAAAAAATTTCACAACTAAACAACAATATTTATATATTTTATTTTAATCCCTATTGGGAAATTTCATTTCATTTACTTTTTCTTTTTTTTCTTTTCTTTTTATCCAAATAGCCGAAACCAAATACGAAAACACCGCAACACCTAAAGCTGCACAAACACTTACATAACTGTCACACATAATTGATACAAATGACAATAAAGCAACTAACCGAGCGACCACATCCAGATGTGCGAGTAGGAAAGGCTATATGGATTTGGTAGAGAAGCGTAGGGATGTCAAAGGAAGGGACAGCCTCAATGGGGATAGCAACGGATAGACGTCGGGAATGGTACAAGGCTCAAACTAGACAAAGTGACGACCTACATCATGCGCGCACTTGACTAACCATGCACCCATGATTTGAGTGTAGCTAGGAGTAAGTTCTTAGCCATCGAGAAAGACAATCCTTCCTCCCGACTCGAGCAATACGAGGCTATTGAACTCCCGTACACAATCCTACACCACTGTTTGATTAAAAACCGGATTCACAACTAGACTGTCGTAAACAAAATCTACGATAATAGAAAAATAGAAACTATAAGCATATAAAGAATTTTAATCTACACAAACTCTAAGTGAGCATGAGTGCATGCCTAGGATCACTCTTGGAGTCAACGTTTTACTCCATCATGCAATCCTAAATAAACACAACATTCTTTATTCTACGCAAAAGTGATAAGCAAGCTCGGCGCGTGCAAGTGCTTAAGTACACGTTCTCAAGTCGGTGTTGTGGAGTGCAATAAAAATGCAAATGATATAACCATAAAAGTTTCTAATATGTGAGTGAAATGTGCTCGTGAGCGGGTAATAATTCGAGTCTCGCCCCCAACAGACTTAATATATGCATCCGAACATAAGATTTGCAATAAAAAAATGAAATATAAGTCGGGGGAGAGGTTACCCCATGCTCAGCAAGTGAGCATATAAGAAACACGTGAAAAACATGAAGCAAAACCTGGACAAATATTTAGCTCACCCTGCCGCACCATGGAGAGGCAACCTACAAAAGAACTCCAGCAAAAAATGTATATACAAAAGCCATAACAGATTTAATCTAAGCAATACTTGCGAGTTATTACTGAACACAAACATCACATATATAAAACAAAACTAAACACAGTAACACAGGAAGGAAAGTCACTGCAAACAATATATCTACAAACCACCCTGGGGAAGAAGCCCCGGCTGTATAGAGTCAAGTATAAAATCAGTCAAAATCACAAAAATACAATCATGATGAACAAAAACAAACAACCCCATTCGAGGAGAACTGCAATGGTGACTCAGGCTGATCAGGAAAAGATGGAGGCAGAGGCGGAGTACGAGCACGAGAAGTAGAAGCTCGAGAAGGGACAGCAGGGGTCACCCCAAGAAACTCAACAATACTCTCGATCATGTCGTGCTGCTGGCGAATCAGCTCTTCCATCTTCAAATGTCACGCGTAGTAGATGGGATAATCCTCCATGAAACTCCTGCGGTGATAGGTATGGGCAGAAGAAGACGCTGGGGTTATACACATGGTATGGACCAGAGCGGCATCGTTAGGCCTGCGAGACTCTGAAGAAGGTCCCGCAGCCGCAAAAGAAGCCCTAGCTGGCTGCTCACGCTCAACAGAATGAACAATGTATTGCCACGTACTGCAGGAAGAAACACGACGTACCAACCTGAAGGCGGTAATCATGGTCCTAGAAATGAAATTGCCGCGGGAAACGGAAGTCATGGCGGGCAGAGCGTCAAAGAATCCTAATACCTTAGTGTTTCACCTAATAAAGTGTGAACCACTGATGGCCTTCAGAGGCATGTATGTTGTCTGGTGAAGGAAGTAATCCGCAAGAAACTGGCCGAGGTGGAGAGGGACGTCATGATGCATATTGTAGAGGTAGAGAAAATCTGACCACCCAGCTACATTCTGACTCATCGAGCAGGCGTTGATGCTGTGCCCGATCAAGTACTGAACATAGCGGAGCGTGGGAGAAATGATATGGGATGACTTGGCTCACCGCGCTTCGTACTGCTGTGGTATCCCGGTGATCTCCTACAAGAATGTGTGGGAGAAGCACCGGTTGGGAACTGAAAAGGTCGGGCAAGAACGTCCGACTCTATTAGCTCGTCAATAGTGTAGATCCACGCATAAATAACAAGCATTCCCACACTAAAAGTGTAAGGACGCAAGTTCATCCGGAATGCCACCGCAGTGGACTCGCCGGTAGCACCGTCACGTGGTTCCAAAATGTGAAGTGGAGAGGAATTCTAGCGTGAGTTCGCAAAATCCAGTCTCCACAATAGAGAATAGATGACGCCACGAACCCACGTCGAGTAAACGGTCCACCTCCAACTTCTAATAAATGGCCACGAGCTTGTCGTCCGAAACGAAACGAAAATCCAAAAATAGTTTTTGGACCAAGCGTTCAAACCTCGTGACCATCTCAGGTCGCCCAAAATGGAGCATCCGCTCAACATCTTCAGTGTTCACCGGAGCATCCTGAGCATATTTCGGCTCCACCGGAACCGAATCCTGCGCAGAAGAGGAAGAGGCACCACCGAAGCTGCGTAGCTTGCTAATCACTTTCTTATAACCCATGGCAATGAGGAGAGAGAGTGGAAGAGGAAGAGATGAAGAATGAGGGAGGATTTGGAGGAGGAGGTGATCTCGCCGGAGAAGGAGGAGAAGCAGAAGAGTGCAGCAGACGCACGGGAATTAGGGCCAGCGTGCGTCAAAATCCCTCGACCTGCATTTTTATAAAAGAAAAACGGACGGTCGTGCGTATTTCCCACGCACGTTTTCCAAAACCGTGCATTTTGCAAAAACAGCCCGATTCGCATCATTCTCTCCGGGAATTCTCGTCCTGCAACAACAACGAGAAAAACAAAAATAATTGGAACAAAGAACCTCCTGAGTGACTAGGCAATCCTCCTAAATTAGGCGCACGCACACCAAAAACATCGCAAGCATGCATTAAGGCAAAAACAAAATAAACAACAAACAAAGCTATTTATAAAACAGTAATAATTAACTAACTAATCCTACTCCTACATAAGTACTGGGGTTATTGTCATCCCAACACGACTTATTTGAAATACGAAGAGTCCTAGCTAATGGGCCTATGAAATAAAAAATGCATAGGTTACTTTCCTAATATCCGTTGCGGTAACAAGTACCGATACGGAGATAAAGCAGTTACCCCTCTACCTAAATAATAATACCTAACTAATTCAGGTAGAGGAAATAGGAAATAAGAAGAGGAGGAGCACTAGTCCTCGCTTATCTTATCACAAAATTAATCCTTGCCTAGTAAGACACCATCCACCACAGGTTGGCAGAAAGCGATGGCGATGGCATGAGCACAAGGCTTATCGGTACCCCGATGTACCCGTGGAGACTCAACCTACACAGACTCAGATAGAGAAGGGGGATCAAGTAATAAAAGATAAGAAGAACTAAAATAATTAGAATAAGGGAGAGTGGTCCTGGTATCTCTCTCAGCAGGATCCAAGCATAGATCATTGTCGGTATCATACAAGTCGTATCATGGGGAATCCGAGAACTCGAGGTCCGCGATGGTAAGGGGAATGACCTCATCCAATAAAGTGGTGCAAACCACCGCATCGAAAAGGGAATGTTCCTTATCCCACCAGGGTACGTAAAGGTGTTTAGAAGATCCACATTCTCCATCAGAGATAGAAGAATCATAATCCCACCTTGGTACAACCTCAGGCACTGAATCATCCAAAAATACGGCGTCATCAGCCGACTCACAAAAAAATGGCGTAGCACCATCTGGCAAAAATTGCGGAGGGGATAAACTGCTCTCGAAATAAGGCATAGAATAAGCAGGCCCCATCGCAAAATCATTCGCAGTCGCCACCCCATTGAGAGGAACTATCTCTACGTCCCATATAGGAGCGCCCATGGATTCCTGATCCTCTTTTTGCTAGCTAACACTAGAGTGATCGTCATCACTCAAGGGAAGCTCATAAAAAGCGAGTGAGGGATCCATGAAGGATCTGTAAGCAGCGAGAGATTCTTCGATAATCTCAATGGGTAAAGAATGAGTCAGATGAGCGATGTCAGTGTATGGGCCAGGCAACACCATGGTAGTCCTGTCCACAATACTCTTCCACAAACGAGAGGGTGTCGCGCACACGCCCTCTGAGGGAGAAGGCTCGCATAGGCAAGGGCAATCCTTCACCATGTGCCATATACCTTTACATAGCAAACATCGAATACAATGCTCGGCATTCATAGTTGTCATGGCATCGATGCATTGGCCCAAAGTGTCATAGATACGGCACTCGGCTACAGAATACATTGCGAAAAAAAATAATTACCCAAAAGTGTGCTACACAACGAGAATAAAAATAACACGGATCTGCTTTCTAAACCAAAAATCAGAAAAGAGAAAAAAGAAATAAATAAAATAAATGGAAAGCAGGAAAATAAATAAAAATAAGAAACAACAATCACAAGATCTCCTACAGAAAACACACAAGGCTGTGGTCCCCAATAATGGCTGCAAAAACTTGATGCGTTGAACGACAAGTGTACCAGTTGCACAAGTAATATAAAATGGGCGAATTTTCCCAAGTATCGATCTCGAGGGAACACAGCAAGGTGGAGTTAATTTTGAGGAGGACTTGAGATTGAAGTCCAAGGGTCTAACCTACGAAGGGGGTGGGGTTTGGTTGGTTGCGAATGAAGAAAGTAAAACACTATAAACTACTCCTATACAACGCGAATATGCGATGCTTCGCCATGCGGGATGGAAGACTACACAGGCTACTATGCACCGAATCGCTGGGCGGATGGACATGTAGGCTTGCAGATGAAGTGGTGAGAATCGTGGAATGAGGGTCATGAGCACCTCTTCTCTATGAACACATCTAGCAATCGCTAGAGCGACAAAACCGGATGTGGTGGCAGATGGAAGTGCGGGCGCTACTAAAGCAACTTAAGCGGTAAACAAGACATGTTCACAAAGACATGAAACAAATAATGTTTACAACTAAAGTGCACATCATCAACATAAACAGATTTAAACACTCATATTCAACAAGAATGCAAGAACAAGTCAAGAGATCGACCGAATCTGAAGGCTCGTCGAGAAGTCACGGAAGGAATCGTCGGGTTGTCAATCCGCATCAAAGCTCGGTCCTCAACTATGTTGGATCCCTAGTTTAGATTTGGGCTATGTCATCTATATTAGGCGCAATTGACCAAAGATTTATCTATGGTCAATGGTTAGACTAAATGTTAGTCTACCCTCAGGCTAGGCTAGTTGAGAAAGGTTTGGAATGAGAATTTGGTTTAGTAGTTTTGTGTTCAACGATAGTCGAACTTCGCTCGACGATCTTCGATTGATGATCGACGATCTCAGAGTCATATGAACTCTGAAGTGGGATCGACGATCTGCTTGCTCAGATCGACGATCGTGTTGCCTTGGTCGACGATTTCTGTGACGATAGTTTTTCTTCAGGTCGACGATCTGCTTGTTCAGATCGACGATCTTCGTTCTCTGGTTGACGTTTTCGGTCTGTTATTACTTGTATTCTTTTCATTTGAATTATTGATTTAGTTCCTCATGTTTAAGACAAATGTTATTCAGATATTCTGCTTAATTTAATGCCTATATTCCTTTGCTTATTTGCAATATTCCTTGGGCATTAATTGAGAGATTTGCCAGAATAAAGTCGTTTGTTTTATTAGAGGAAATCGTGTTTTTCTAACAGCTGTAATATAGTCGTTATGCCTTGCTTCCTGTGCCAATTTATAAAGTCAATTCGATAGTTTATTTTAATATCCTTAATTCCTTTCTGGGAGTGACAGAGAAGATTTCTAGCACAGTTTCTTTATTTGTTTTATTGTATTATTTGGAAAGATCTTTTAGTGCAGGGCTCAAGGAATTATTCAAATAAGAGAAGTTTCTATATTATCAGTGCAGTCAGTTGAATACAATACACAACAACTCAATACAATTTTAAAAAGACACAGAACCAGAATTCTCAAGAGAAAAATAAAAGTTCTTCTTTTTCCTGAGTTCATCCTGTCTTCAGGAAAATCAATTCTCAGTGCTCAAGCTTTCAAGAAGAAGATCACTCCAAGATTACAGAACATCATTGTTGTAGATCGCAAAAGCTACTGAAGAAGAACATTCATTCAAAAGTTAGAGTCTTCTTCAAGGCTGCATCAGAAAGTCTACTCAAGCAATTTGGAGATCCTACACCCTGAAGCAAAGCTTCTTCCTGGACATTCTCTAAGCCAGGGGGAGCTTTGATATATTCAGAGCAATCCACTCGCTTCTCTGAAGATAGAGAAGACACATTCAACTCTTTCCCTTAACCTCCTGTAAAAGGGTTATTACTCCCTTCAAAAGTGAACCTTTGCTGGCAGGGCACCTGATCAAAAACCTGTGTGTTTGGTTCTTAGGCACCTGATCAAAAGCCTGAAGGGTTTCTAGATCTACCTGAAGCAGATCTTGTGGTGGCAGGGCACCTGATCAAAAACCTGTAGTGGATTCCTACCACGGTGGTAGAAGAGTTTATGTGTAACACCCCTATCCGTCACATGGCATATAGTCGTAGGTCCGACCGGGGCCCGACGCCATATACTACGGATAGACCGGTTGGTTTCGCGTTGAAACCATTAAACCAATCACAACGTCATACACAGCACCTAGCCGAAGTAATTAATAAGTTGCACAATTAAGAACCTTGCTAACATGAATGTCCATTGAACAAAAACATAGGAATGTTGAATACACTAAACAATAAGCCTTATGGCCTTACAATGTTTGCTTAAGAAAACACTCAAAAGTTTAGGCCTTCGAGGGTCAGCGCAGCAACTTGGGCTTTAGCCCGCTATTTACCGCTCAGCTTTGCAACACCTGCAAGAAACAATCCACTGCACTGTGGTAAACAAAAGCAACGGTCAGCTATGTTGACCAAATTATAACGATCCCGCCCCAAAAATCGGGGCGGCGATGCTCTTTCCCTGCACTTTATTTGTATAGCATCATAATAGTGTAAACACACTTCATCACAGGAGTAGGCTCGCACGACCACACACCTCGTGCACACAGGGCACATTCACGGCGAACCGGCCAACGCCACGTCAATTCAAGCAATAGACGTTCCTGTTCCACCACCGCCCCTTGGACGGCTAATCATAGGAGCAATTTGTCTTCCTGGCCTTGGTCACGACAATTTAAGCCATAGACCGCCAAAGACTCTCATTCATGCCAATGGTGCCACCGAATGACAAAGACCGGGTACGGTTCCGCCTGACCCGTGCTCATTCCGCAACGATAATTTAATCCATATGCGCAGGTCAAGACTCACCGAGTCCCGTTTCCGCCACAACAATCACATAAACCGGTTATGTTCACGTTGGCTCCCCGGCAATTGTGTTTGCAAAACCCGCTTTTGCCCAGTTTTTCGGGTGCACCTTGGAGTTAATCTCCAAGGCTTCCTGCTGCAATCTACCACGTAGAAAACCCGAAAAATGCCCAAACATCTGGAGTCTTCCTCGGTTCATATGCAATGCAACATCACCGATCCGGATCAACTTGTCCGGAAAGGCTTCACACACAATGCCTATGCCCATTTTCGCATACGGACTCTATACAAGGGGGACTTTACATATCTACCCCAAGGAACGCTCCAACTCTTCGCTAGCTCGCGAGAGAGGGTGTCCTATGCAAAGGAAAAGAGGGATTCACATGCCCTAGGATGAGAATCGTTACCCTTGCGTTTTTCCGCGGCGCCATGAAAAATCTACGCGGTTGGAAAGCACCGCAACAGCATCGCCTTCGCGGATCTGGACTCGGATCGCGATTCGGAGCTCCGACGCTCCACCGGCGGCCGGATCTTGGTCTCCTCCTTCCTCCTTGCTCTCCCTTCTCTCTAAAATCTTAGAGAGAGAACACTTAAAAGAAAGTGAGGGTTTGTAACCCTATTTTCGGGTTTAAACTGCCAGCACTAACCCTCAGCCATCGGATCCAAAGCCAAGGAAATGAACGGCCACGATTCGGCCTAAAATTACAAAATCTGGGTCGAACACGGGTTGCAACACGGCCGTGTGCATGGACGTGTCACCCATTTGCCGTCTCAACCGATGCGATAACCAGCACATGGCATTCGACACGGCCTCCGACACGCCCGTGTCGCATGCGACACAGCCGTGTCACGACCCATGTCACGCCCCGTATGCAACGACCAACACTCTTTTCCCGAGAAGGACACGGCCTGCGACACGGCACCCGACACGCCCGTGTCACAAGTGACACGCCCGTGTCTGTGCCCGTGTCATGGACCGTGTGCATGACTCATAAAACTCCTTAGCATGGCACGCCCTGGGACACGCACGTGTCCCAGGCTGTGTGCCTCAACTCGACGATCGCCGATCGTCAAAACGTCGACCACATGACCCGTTGCCGAATACGCTCGCGGCACGCCCGTGTCACGCTCGTGACACCTGCTCCAAAAACTACACTAGGCTTAAAACGTCACTCGTCCCTCTTTTGAGTTTCGGGGCGTTACAACTCTCTCCCGCTTAAAAGAATTTCGCCCACGAAATTTACAAAAGGAAAACAATAGGAACTGAAAGCTTTTAACGGTACCTGAGCGGAATAACTCCGGGTACTCCTCCAGCATCGTTTGCTCCCATTCCCAAGAGAGCTCCTCCCTACCGCAATTATCCCACCGGACCTTAACCATCCGGATCTCCTTGTTACGGAGTCTCTTCACCTCGAAGTCTTCGATACGAATGGGCTTGACCCTTGTCGTCAACCCTTCATCCACCGTCACTTGATAACTGCGATCACTAGCGAAGGCTCCTGCACAGCCTTCCGCAACATAAAAATGTGGAACACATCATGTAGTCCACTTAACTCATCCGATAGCCTCAAACGGTATGCCGCTTCGCCGACCCGCTCCAGAACCTCAAAGGGACCAAGATATCTTGGCTCAGCTTCTTTAAGCGTCTCACCCGCGAAACACCCTTGAACGGCTTCATTTTCAAGTATACCCAATCGCCTACCGCGAACTCCACGTTCCGGTGCTTGGCATTGTAATACTTCGCCTGCCTGTCCTGAGCGATCAACAAGCGCTCCCGAATGATCCACACCAATGAGGTTGAATACTCCACCTCCTGCTTCTTGTACAACCTTGCCTCACCTGTTTCCAACCACGAAAACGATGTGCGACACTTTCTACCATACAGGGCCTCAAAGGGCGCCATTTGGATACTCGCCTTGTAGCTGTTGTTGTACGCGAACTCAACCAAATACAGGTGGTCCTCCCAATGCTTCCCGAAGTCTAGAACACACATGCGTAGCATGTCCTCCATCGTTCTATTGACTCTCTCGGTTTGTCCATCCTTCTGCAAGTGGAAGGCTGTGCTGAACTTCAACTTGGTCCCCAGCATTTGTTGCACGAACCTCCAATCATTGGACGTGAAACTCCCATCGCGATCACTCACAAAGCTATGGGGTACACCGTGTAGTCTAACTATATTATCCACATATAGCTTCGCCAACTTCTCCACCGAGTCATCCTTCCTATGCGGAATAAAGAGCGACACTTTAGTTAACCGGTCTACGATCACCCAGATGGCGTCGTTCCACTTCTGCGACCATGGCAAACCATGCACAAAGTCCATCGTTATGTCATCGAACTTCCACTCCAGTATAGGCAAGGACTTCAAGAATCCTCCCAGTTTTTGGTACTTTGCCTACACTAAGGTGCACGTTTGGCACTTAGCCACAAACAACGCTACGTCTTTCTTGAGCCCCGGCCACCAAAACAGCTTCTTGAGGTCACGGTACATCTTTGTGCTCCCTGGGTGCATTGAGTACTTGGTATGATGAGCCTCGTATATCAACTCCGCCCGTAGGTTACCCCCGCTTGGGACGCACAACCGATGATCCTTCCTTAGCAACCCATCCACAATAGAAAATTGGGAATTTGACCCATCCAACGCTGCCTCCATAAGCTCTTTCATGGAGTCATCTAACTCTAATGCCTGTCGAAAACGGTCAGCCAGGTCATACTGAACCTCCATCCAGTTCAACAAATCCTTGGCGCTTGACTGCTTGTCCACGCAGTAGATCTCCAATGCCTCCAACTCCCGTACTAGCCTCTCATCATGAACCGACAACCAGTTGGCTGGGCCCCCTGTGACTCAACGCATAAGCAACCGCATTGCCCTTCCCGGGTACATAACGAATCTTGAAGGTGTAGTCCCCTAGGAACTCCATCCACCTCCTCTTCCTCATGTTAAGATCCTTCTGATCCAACAGGTACTTCAGGCTCTTGTGATCGGTGTAAATATTGACCCTTACGCCATATAGGTAGTGCCTCCACAGCTTAAGTGCAAATATAACGGCTGCCAACTCCAAGTCGTGGACCGAATAGTTCCTTTCATGCACTTTTAGCTGACGCGATCCATAAGCTATCACGCTCCCATGCTGCAACAACACGCAGCCCAAACCACTACCCGAGGCATCACTATAAACCTCGAAGCCCTCGGTCCCACTCGGAGAACTAAGTACTGGCGCCGTGGTCAACCGTCTCTTCAGCTCCTCGAAAGCTTGCACGCACTCCAGCGTCCACAAGAATCTCTGATCTTTCCTAGACAACTTCGTGAGAGGTAGCGTTATCCGCGAGAAGTTCTCTACGAAGCGCCTATAATATCCGGCAAGCCCGAGAAAACTACGGACTTCCGCGACAGAAGACAACGCAGGCCACTCCCGTATCGCAATGATCTTTGCCGGATCCACCGTTATACCTTCCCCACGTACAATGTGACCAAGGAATGCTACTGAGGGTATCCAGAACTCGCACTTGGAGAATTTCGCATACAGTTCATTCCTTCTCAGAGTCTCCAACACCAGATGCAAGTGCTTGAAGTGATCTTCTTTGCACTGCAAGTACACCAATATATCGTCAATAAAGACGATCACAAAGCAGTCCAGGAAATCTCGGAACATCCTGTTCATCAAGTCCATAAACACTGATGGCGCATTCGTCAGTCCAAACGGCATGACCGTGAACTCGAAATGCCCATACCTTGTGCTGAACGCCGTCTTTGGGATATCACACTCCCTGATCCTCAACTGATAGTAACCCGACTTCAAGTCCAACTTAGAATATACCGACGATTCGTCTAACTGATCGAAGAGATCATCAATCCTCGGGATCGGGTACTTGTTCTTCTCCGTCAGCTTGTTCAACTCTCTATAGTAGATACACAGCCGCATACTCCCGTCCTTCTTCTTAACGAAGAGGACCGGTGCGCTCCATGGCGACGAGCTTGGATGCACATAACCTTGCTCCATTAGCTCCTCTAGCTGAACATTTCAACTCTGCCATTTCCTTCGGCGCCAGCCTATAAGGAGCACGTGACACAGGTTTGGCACCTGGCACAAGCTCGATATTGAAATCAATCTATCGCTGCGGTGGGGATCCGGGAAGACTATCCAGGAACACATCGGGGTTTTCACCAACCACGGGGATACTATCCAACGCGGACTTTGGCTCTACAGCCCCCACTATTGCGAAGAACAGCTCTGCGCCAGCACGAACTTCCTTTACCACCTGAAGAGAAGACATCAGCGTCCTACTCGACCCCTTCAGTCCCGTGAATGTTATCTCATGTCCAACACCCAGCTTGACCTCCTTACTATTGCAATCAATCAAAGCCTTCTGCTCTGAAAGCCAATCCATCCCAAAGATAACGTCGAACTCTACTAGCGGCAGCAATGACGCTAGCAAGTCGAACTCTTGGCTCCCTATGTGAACCTTTATGGCGTACACTCTGTCCGCACGCATCGAGCACCCATTCGGTAGCAGCACATCCAACTTGTCCTTCGCCATCGAAGAAGGGACTCCGATGCATGATATAAAATTTTCAGACAAGAAGTAGTGTGAAGCTCCCGTATCGAACAGTGCCCATGTCGGACTATTGCTAATAAAAACAAAGCCTATGCAAACCATATTAGGCTAACAAGCAATAGAGAACAATATTTAAAGTTAACTTGCTATAAATTAACTCGTACCTGTAACCACGTCAGCTTGTTTTATGGCCTCCTGCTGGACCAAGTTGTACACTCTAGGTAGAGTAAGAGCATAATGGGACGTGGTTGACTCCACCGCCTTGCCCTTCTCTTCGTAAGTAGCTCCTTGTTTTCTCTCGGACTTTGGGAGTCCACTCCAGCAATCGCGGGCAAAGTGCCCCGTCTTTCCACACGTTAAACAAGCACCCGGGGTTCGATTGGTAGTTGCCCCCGAGGCACCTGCAGAAGAAGCTGGACCTAAAGTCCTAGCCTTCTTGTAGAATCTGCGGTAGCCCGACTTCGACGAAGTCGGCGCCTTGAACTCCGATTTATTCCCGCCAGATTACTTCTTAGCTTGCACATTTCTCATGTCCTTCTCCAGAGACCGGGACGAGGTGACCAGGGTCATGAAACCCTGCGCCATGGGTTCCAAAAGTAGCAACCTCAGCTCATCTCTTAACCCTTAAAAGAAGCGGTCAGTCTTTCGCTCCTCGTCGGCAAAGGTAGCGCTAGCATATCTCACCAATCGAGGAAACTCGTGGAGGTACTCGCCTACAGTGCTATCTCCTTGCACCAGCTTTTGGAACTTGTTCTCCAAAGCAATCCTCTACGATGAGGGGTGGTATCGAGCCATGAACAATCTCAAAAACTCCTCCATAGGTACTTCGGCCAACGGCCTTCCCCTCAACTGGTGTAGCTCTAGGCCTTCCCACCATAAACTCGCGTCCTCGTCTAATAGGAACGTAGCTATCATGGTCTTCTGCCACTCTTCCATTTCTGCTGCTGTCATCACCCTATTGACTCTTGAGAGCCAATCTTCGGCCTGGGTCGGGGTTCCCGTTCCCGAGAACACCGGTGGATGGAAGCCCATCACATGCTTAAGCTGTCTCTCAGTTGCTCTCCGAGGCAACTCCGGCTCCACCGCCACCTGTTCAACCGTTCTAGGCTCCGCCGCTTGGAGCGGAACTTGCTCCACCGCAGGAGCAGGCTGCTGCACCTGCCTTGCAGGTTGCGCGTTGATCATAGCAAAGACAGCTTCTGCCACCAATCTAATGGTCTCAATAGATGGAGGTGTTGCAGGCGCATCACATGGTGCGCTGCTTGCCTCAGAACCTGGTCGTTCTGACGGTCCAGCACCACTTCTGGTCACCTATAAACGTGCAAAACACTGATAAGCGACCGAACAATATTGCAAATAGCAATTATAGGAACACGCAGGTTCCTCAAACACGTGTATTTTCATTCCTAAGTGGACATTCATGGGTTCTTTTCATATTATAACGATGACGCACACACATGTGCTCACCACCCCTTAAAGTGAATTCGCCCACGAATTCATTTAAGTTTGACCGAAACCAGTAGTCTGATACCAATTTGTAACACCCCTATCCGTCACATGGCATATAGCAGTAGGTCCGGCCGGGGCCCTACGCCATATACTACGGACAGACCGGTTGGTTACGCTTTGAAACCATTCAACCAATCACAATGTCCTGCACATCACCTAGCAGAAGCAATTAATAAGTTGCACAATTAAGAACCTTGCTAACATGAATGTCCACTGAACCAAAACTTAGGAATGTTGAATACACAAAACAACTAGCCTTATGGCCTTACAATGTTTGCTTAAGAAAACACTCAAAAGATTATGCCTTCGAGGGTCGGCGTAGCAACTTGGGCTTTAGCCCGCTATTTACCGCTTGGCTCCGCAACACCTGTAAGCAACAATCCACCGCATGGTGGTAAACAAAAGCAACGGTCATCTATGCTGACCAAATTATAACGATCGCGCCCCCAAAATCGGGGTGGTGATGCTCTTTCCCTGCACTTTATTAGTATAGCATCATAATAGTGTGAACACACGTCATCACAGGCGTAGGCTCGCACGGCCACACACCTCGTGCACATAGGGTACATTCACGGCGAACCGGCCAACGTCACGTCAATTCAAGACATAGACGTTCCTGTTCCACCACCGCCCCTTGGGCGGCCAATCATATGAGCAATTTGTCTTCCTGGCCTTTGTCACGACAATTTAAGCCATAGAACGCCGAAGACTCTTATCCATGCCAACGGTCCCACCGAATGACATAGATCGGGTATGGTTCTGCCTGACCCGTGCTCATTCCGCAACGACAATTTAAGCAATATGCGCAGGTCAAGACTCACCGAGTCCCGTTTCCGCCACAACAAACACATAACCCGGTTATGTTCACGTTGGCTCCCCAGCCATTGTGTTGGCAAAACCCGTTTTTGCCAAGTTTTCCGAGTGCACCTTTGAGTTAATCTCCAAGGCTCCCTGCTGCAATCTACCACGTAGAAAACCTGAAAAACGCCCAAACATCCGGAGTCTTCCCCGGTTCATATGCAATGCAACATCACCGATACGGATCAACTTGTCTGGATAGGCTTCACACACAATGCCTATGCCTGTTTTCGCATACGGACTCTATACAAGGGGGACTTTACATATCTACCCAGAGGAACGCTCCAACTCTTCGCTCACTCGCGAGAGAGGGCTTCCTATGCAATGGAAAAGAGGGCTTCACATGCCCTAGGATGAGAATCATTACCCTTGCGTTCTTCCGCGGCGCCATGAAAAATCTACGCGGTTGGAAAGCACCGCAACGGCGTCGCCTTCGCGGATCTTTACTCGGATCGCGATTCGGAGCTCCGACGCTCCACCGGCAGCCGGATCTTGGTCTCCTCCTTCCTCCTTGCTCTCCCTTCTCTCTAAAATCTTAGAGAGAGAACACCCAAAATAAAGTGAGGGTTTGTAACCCTATTTGGTTTAAACTGCCAGCACTAACCCTTAGCCGTCGGATCTAAAGCTAAGGAAACGAACGACAACGATTCGGCCTAAAATTACAAAATATGGGCCGAACACGCGTTGCAACATGGCCGTGTGCATGGCCGTGTCACCCATTTGCCATCTCGACCAACGCAATAACCAGCACACGGCATTCGATACGGCCTCCGACACGCCCATGTCGCATGCGATACAGCCGTGTCATGACCCGTGTCACGCCCCGTGTGCAATGACCAACACTCTTTTCCCGAGAAGGACACGACCTGCGACACGGCACCCGACAAGCCCGTGTCACATATGACACGCCCGTGTCTGTGGCCGTATCATGGCCCATATGCATGACTCAGAAAACTCCCTAGCGTGACATGCCCTGGGACACGCCCGTGTCCAAGGCCGTGTGCCTCAACTCGACGATCGCCGATCGTCAAAACGTCGACCACATGACCCGTGGCCGAATATGCCCGCGGCACGCCCGTGTCACGCTCGTGACACCTACTCCAAAACCCAGACTTGGCTTAAAACGTCACTCGTCCCTCTTTTGAGTTTCGGGGCATTACAGGATGTACCCAATTGGGGAACCACTATAAAGCTCTTGTGTTTTCCGGTTGTTTACTTTAATTGATGCACTATGGCTGTGATTGATATAACTAGGTTACTAGTTATTGTGTTAGGACATATGCTCAACATAAAATTCAGTTAGCATCCTCTGTTTTTCACCACACTCTGTTAGGCTTTAAGTATAAAGCTTTTAGTTTTTATTTTCCGCAAATATCTCAAGAGAAGTGTATAAAGTCTCTTTATTTTTGAATACTCTATTCACCCCCCCCCTCTAGAGTAGTAAGTATCTTATCCCC
This sequence comes from Platanthera zijinensis, assembly GCA_039513925.1. Classification (NCBI taxonomy): domain Eukaryota; kingdom Viridiplantae; phylum Streptophyta; class Magnoliopsida; order Asparagales; family Orchidaceae; genus Platanthera; species Platanthera zijinensis. The sequence goes on from CM077084.1 coordinate 119,519,070, forward strand.
TCACTTTCAATTTGTATCAGAGGGAGGTTGATTGGTTGAACAGGCTAAAACCTGAACCATAAGATCTTGTGATAAGATACTTTGATACCATATACACTCACATTAGATTCATGGCCCAGTACAAAGAATATTCTAGCACCAGACCTCTATTATGCAACTTAGCCAAGTTTGGCATCGGGAAGGCAAGAATCAGACTTTACATGAACTCTATTGATGAAGATATTTTTTCCTCTATCTTAATAGGGCCACCAATACCACCTGCTGTAGCTACTGCTACAACTTCTGCAAATCTCAGTGCAGTGCCACCTCCTAACTATAATGAAACTTACAAGAAGGCCAAGATAGCTGATGCCAAAGCTATTAATATTCTGGCTCATACTATTTCTGATGAGACATTCCAGAAAGTGGCTGATTGCACCTCGGCAAAAGCCATGTGGGACTCACTGAATAAGATTGTAGCTTGTTCAGCTGATGAGAGGAAGGACAGAAGGTCCAATCTCTTATCCCAATATGAGAACTTCAAGAAAGAAGAGGCCGAGACAGTAGAAGCCATGTACACAAGGCTCAGTTCCATTATCAATGAGCTGAGGACACATGATAAGGAGATTACATTATAGAAGTCAATGATAAAATACTGATGTGCTTCCCCAGCACATGGGATCTCAGAATCTGGCCAATCAAGGAGTCCAGAAGTACAATAGAGATATCAACTGAAGCTCTCCTTGGCAAGCTCAAATCTTTTGAGCAAGTACTGAAGACCAGGGAAGCTGAAGCTGAAGCCAAAGCACCTACTTTAACAAGGAAAGTGCAAACCCTTGCCCTTAAGGCTGATGATGAGTCCAAGGTGACTCAATCAAATGAAGAACTGATGGCACTCTTTGCCAAGAGGTTCTACAAGATGGGCAGAAAAGACAACAGAAGAAAGCCATCAAAATATGATGACAAGCCAAGGTATGATAAAACCCCATCTAAAGAAATTGTTTGTTATGGATGAAGGAAGCCTGGACACATTCTCCCTGAGTGTCCAGAGACAAAGCATAAGGAAAGAAGAAAAGAAAAGGAACATGAGAGGCACTACTCCAAGACATCCTCTCACAAATATAAGAAGAAAGAGAAAGGTCTTGTTGCAAAGACCTGGAGTGATACTGAGGAAGACTCATTTTCCTCTAGCTCCAGTGAAGATGATGAAGAAGAGAAAAAAGCTAAATTGATTTTCCTTATGGAATTTAATTCCTGCAGTAGTAACTCAGCTGCAGAGATGATTGAAGATGAGGAGGATGAATTATCTTATGAAGACCAGGTAATTGCATCTTATGATTTCACATCTGCTGAATTTAAGCATGATTTTAAAACTCTTTGCCTAGATTTACTTAGCTCAAAAAAGGAGATTAAATTGCTTAGAGATAAACTAGCTGGATCTGAATCTCTATATAGTGAAAACATTAGGTTAGAATCTGAACTCACTAGATCATCTAAAGAAATTAAATTTCATAAATTAGAGCTAGCTAAAGCTAAGAGGTTAGAAGATTCACTTAATGGCAGAAGCCTTAAGTTGCTAGAGATCACAAGTACAACCAACACTAGAACAGATAATAATAAGTTAGGCTTAGGTGCCTCCCCTAGTGAACCCCCATTGCTCCTTGAATACAATCTATCCACTCCAGTAAAGTTTGTTTCTGAAAAGGGAATACAACACACTAAGGTTGTTCAAAAGGCTAAGAAAATTTTAAATAAGGTTAAGAGAAACAAAAGGAAACAAAAATTCATAGAAATACAAAAATCGTCGAACGCCCATCGATGATCACTGCACCCATCGTCGAACAACAATCGACGATCTCTGAACTCACCTGCTAGGTACAATTACTAAGCAATGAGGGATCAACGATCTCAGCCTGAGTCGTCGAACAGAGATCGACGATCGTGGAACACAGAATTCTATTCTGTGAACCAAGATCGACGATCTGGGTACCGATCGTCGACTACCGATCGACGATCAGAACTAAATTTTCAGAATGACAACAATGCTTACAGGAATAATAAGTTTAATAGCAACCCTAGGTCTGCTAATCTATCTTCAAATTTGATTATCCCACCTAGGAGATCTCATCCCTTAGGATATTATCCTCAACCTGCATACTCTTTTATTTCTAGTTTTTCTTATGTGAAGAACAAAGGACCCAAGGTTACCTTGGGCCACAATGTTTAATCTATCTTATTGTAGGTGAAGACCTATCCTATCACTCAGGACAAGTTGTATTTGGATAGTGGATGCTCCAAGAATATGACAGAAAATAAAGATAATCTATCCAGCTGTAGTTTGATTGAAGGATATGGCAAATTCACCTTAGGGTCAGTGACTTTAAAGAAGGTAGCTTATGTCACAGGACTGAAGCACGATCTCATTTCTGTAAGTTAGCTTTGTGATGCTGGCTACCAGGTTTGGTTTTCTAATACTCTGTGAGATATTACTTTGAATAATAACATTGTATTAGTAGGCATTAGGCAAGGAAATATTTATCTTGTAGACTTTAATTCCACTTCTTCTGAAATTTGCTTATTTAATGAAGTGAGTAGCAATAATACTTTGTGGCATAGAAGGCTAGGTCATGTTAACCTCAGGAATATATCTAGGTTATTTAAATATAACCTTGTATGAGGTTTTCCCTCTTGCGCCTATAAGAAGGAAGGCCTATGCAAGGCTTGTCAACTAGGCAAGCAAACCAAAAATAGTTTTAAAGCTGTAAATAAAAGTGATTCACCTAGAATTCTGTACCTATTAAACTTGGATCTTTTTGGTCCAATGGATGTACAAAGTCTAGGAGGGAAATTCTATACCCTAGTGATTGTAGATGATTACTCCAGGTTAACTTGGGTGTTCTTCTTGAGAACTAAATCTGATAACTTTAAAGTTCTTACAGACTTTCTACATTATATAAAGATTGAGTTCAATACTCACATTGCCATGATCAGAAGTGATCATGGGACAGAGTTTGATTCTCTTCTTATGCAAGAATTCTGTGAGAAAGTAGGTATAAGGCATAGCTTCTCTGCTCCTAGAAATCCTCAACAAAATGGGGTAGTTGAAAGGAAAAACAGAACCCTGATTGAAGCTGCAGGAACATTGTTAGAAGATGCTAATATGCCTCTATCCTTTTGGGCAGAAGCAGTTAGCAAAGCTATCTATGTACTAAATAGGAGTTTGATTCATAAACTAAAGGGGAAGACTCCTTATGAATTGCTTAAAGAAAAGAAACCTAAAATAGATTATTTTAGAGTTTTTGGCTTTGTAGTTTACATTCACAACAAAAACAAAGAATACATTAGAAAGTTTGAGGCAAAGACTTCAATGGGAATCATTCTAGGATATTCCCAAGTAAGCAAAGCCTATAGGGTTTTAATCAATCTTCATTAAAAATTGAAGAGTCAGTACATGTATCCTTTGATGAATCCAAGATGTTTTACAGAGAGAAGGAAACTTCCTCCAGTAGTTCTTTGCAGGTACCTGAATTATGCAAGAATTTGGATGAGATGAAACTCACTCAGGGGATTCAACCAGCTCCTACATTATCTGATTCAGACAGTAATGAAGACCTAGTAGAAGTGATTGAAGTTTTACTAACAGCCAATCTAATTCCACCTAAGGAATTAATTCCAACTTCTGTTGAAGATAACATACCACCAACTGATTATGTCACACTTAGAGATCATCCTACATCTCAAGTGATTGGAGGCATTTCAACTTGTGTGCAAACTAGACATCAACTAAGTCAAGATGTGATGCTTGCTTGTTTTCTGTCTCAGATTGAGCCCCTAACCATAAAAGATGCTGAGCAAGATCCCCACTGGATCATTGCTATGCAAGAGGAGCTAAATCAGTTTGAAAGATGCAAAGTTTTGAAGTTAGTACCAAGACCAAAAGGCCAACTGATTATCGCCACTAAATGGGTGTTTAGAAATAAGTTGGATGCTCAAGGAACTATTATAAGGAATAAATCAAGGCTTGTAGCACAGGGCTACAGTCAGGAAGAAGGAATAGACTATGATCAGACTTTTGCTCCTGTTGTAAGGCTAGAGGCAATATGGATCTTTCTAGCATATGCAGCCTACATGAAATTTAAGGTGTTCCAGATGGATGTAAAGATTGCATCCATAAATGGTGAGCTAAAGGAAGAGGAATTTATTGAACAACCCCCTGGTTTCATTTCTTCAACTTATCCCTCACATGTCTTTAAGTTGGAAAAAGCTCTGTATGGACTTAAGCAGGCTCCTAGAGCACGGTATGAGACTCTAGCTAGTTTCCTATTAGAACATAAGTTTGATAGAGGCATAGTTGATAGAACCCTTTTTATTAAGCACCACAAGGACAAAATCCTGTTAGTTTAAATTTATGTTGATGACATTATATTTGGTTCCACTGATCCCAAACTATGCAAAAGGTTCTCAGACCTAATGCATTTTGAGTTTGAGATGAGTAGTATGGGTGAGCTGTCTTATTTCCTTGGTCTCCAAGTGAAACAAGATGCTGATGGCATCTTCATCTCCCAATCTAAATATGCCAAGGAATTTGTAAAGAAGTTTGGGATGGCAGATGCTTCAGCAATGCACACTCCAATGGCTACAAATGTAGTTATTGACTCTGATGATAAGGGCAAGCCTGTTGATCAGGAAAATTATAGGGTCATTGTTGGTTCCCTATTATATCTAACTGTAATTATACCTGATATAATGTTTACCACATGCCTATGTGCTAGATTTCAGGTCAACCCCAAGGAATCTCACTTAACTCTTCTTAAGAGAATCTTAAGATACTTGAAGGGATGTCCTAATTTAGGACTTTGGTACCCAGCTGAATCAAAATTTGAGTTGATTGGATACTCAGATGCTGACTATGCTGGCTGTAGAGCTGACAGGAAGAGCACCACAGGGACTTGTCAGTTCCTAGGTGAGAGATTAGTCTCTTGGTTTTGCAAGAAGCAGGCTTCTGTTTCAACTTCAACTACAGTGGCTGAATATATAGCAGCTGCTAGTTGCTGTTCACAGATTCTGTGGATTCAAAATCAACTCTTGGATTATGGGTACACACACAGAAACACAAAAATTATGTGTAACAGTACCAGTGCTAGTTCCATAGCACAAAATCCTGTGCACCATTCTAGGACTAAGCATATTGACAATAGATACAATTTTCTTAGAGACTGTGTTGACAAGAATAAGATAAATCTCGAGTTTATACCCACAGATCTTCAGAGAAGTGATATTTTCACAAATCCTTTAGATTAACAGAAACATCTATTCTTTTTGAATCAACTAGGAATGATGAATGGATCAGACTAAGTGAAAAATCTGCTAAGTTGAAATCTGTTCTGAGATCGTCGAATGGTTTTCGAAGATAGTCGAATAGGTTGAGCTAAATCGTCGACCCTAGGTCTACAACAGCTCTTTGCGTTTAGAGACAGAAATCGTCGATCGATGATCGACGACTTTGCTTTGGAAATCGATCGTCGACCGACGATCGACGACCGATTCTCTTTATCTTCATTCAAAGATCGACAATGCAAGTTTATCTCAAACCGATCGTCTATTTAGGTCTGAAGATCGTCGACGAAGCTCGCCTTTTCCTATTCTGCTTCCAGGTTTGTTTTGAGCTCTCGTCCTGCGCTTTCTCTTCTCTCTCTCTCTGTGTTTGTTCTTGTTTCAGGTACTCTCATCGATCAAATGGCGATTTCCTCTACAACCCTATCCATGATGAAGTTTGATGCAGGCTTTAGTGTTGATTTCAAGTCTTTCAGAAACTGCGAACAAGTTTTTCAGGAAATGTTGCAGTTGTGTGAAGATCAAGGTCTTAAGAAACTAATGTCCTCAAATCTCAAACTGCACCTATCATAATTAAAGGAATGGGTTTATACATCGTCTTCTGATGACAAAGAGATGAAAGGATCAATCAGCGGCGTGGAGGTAACTCTTACTCCAGAAATTCTTACTGAAATTTTTGAGTTAAAGAATGGCTCAGATGAGTATGAGCAAGATTCTGCTGAGTACGGAAGGATGTTGTTGGTAATGGGTCATGCAAAGGCATCCCATCCAAGCTCCTGAAGATAAACTTATCTGTCGGATTTAAGTTTTTGGCTGATCTAGTTGGAAAAGTGTTGCTTGGAAAGCATTCTTCCCATGATAACATCAACCGGCATCAGTTTGCCTTGATGTTAGCTCTCGTGATTAAGAACGAAAAAAACTGGCCTGGTCTGCTATTTGATTTGATCAGGAAGAAGAACAATAAGAAAGAGGTAACGCAAGGAAGTCTAATCGGGTTCTTTCTCTCTAAGAAAGCTTCCCAGATGTTAGGCTCTGCTCCTACAACGATCAATCCCAGCAAGATAATAGATCCTTCTCTGTTCATTAAGTGTAAGAGGACTATTCAGAAGCCTTCAAAGGCTGGGTCTGCCCTTACAATGTCTGAGGGCACAAGGGCTCTTTAAGCCGCTTCCCTCCCTAGTGAAGAAATCCCTGCTTCTCCTCCTTGCCATCCACCTCCATTGACATTCCTTCTTCTCCTGTGAACCATCCATCTCCACCTGCTTCTCCAACACCAGCTCACATAACTGATATTCCAAATCTAAATTTAGAATCTTTGTTCAATTTGCTTTCTCCATCTCATTCCCTGCTACCTCAAATCATCCTTCACCAGCAGCTGATCATCCATCTCATCATAATTCTCCAACTACTGAAACCCCAGTTCAGAAGAATATTAATTCTGATGATTCCCCCTCCATCATTCCTCCATTATTTCAAATCACACCAGAATTCATTGCAACCGTCCTTCACCTCATAACTCCTTCCATCAAAGCCATGATAGCTGAGGCTAATGCCTCTCTTGCTTTATCTATCTCTTCTCTTGCTTCCTCCATTCCCACCCTCTCGGTCTCTTCTTCATCTAGGGGCCTTGGTTTAGCTTTCACTGAACCCAGGCAGGGGGAGATGCTTGATGAAGATGATTCAGGCCTTGCTATGGAGTTAGAAATATTTTCAGAGTTAGAAAGATTTTCAGTTCCAGTCCCAGATGTAGTTGTTTTAGCTCTAGATGAAGTTGTTCCAGATTCTGTTCAGAGGATAGTTGAAGATTTAGATGCTCCAGTAGTTTTGGAAGAGGAACTGGATGAATTCCTTGACTCAGATGATGAGTCATCCTCTGGAGACCTTTATAATCCTATCTCCTCCCCTTGTTCTTTTGATCCTCTTCAGGCCATTGTGTGCTACCAGAGACCAATGTGCCTTTAGTTTTTGGATAGCTTTGTTATTTCTGAAACAATAGCTAAAGCAGATTTTGCTTTCAAAATTAATCTTTAGGAGATTTCTACTCCTATTGCTGCTAGATATCTAGAAGGAATTATATCATCTTTCTTAGAAGCTAAATGGAATTCTGCTGCTCAGGAAACAGTTCGAGAAATTGAGAATGCTGTGTCTTCTACCTTTTGGGATGACACCCCAGGTCCAGATTTTGACTCTCTTTTGGCCTAAGATATTCTAGAAGAAGAAAAAGAAAAAGCTCTTCTACAAGCTAAAGAGAAATAGGAGGCTATGTTAAAGGAAATTAATGATCTGTATGCAGAACCTCAACCCTCATATTCTGAGGATGAAGATGAATATTCTGATAGTAATAAGAAAAAGAAAAGGTCTGCTCAAAAGAAAAGGAAAGCCATAGCTCCAACTCCTCCTAATCCAAATAATGATATTCCCTACTACATTTTGAAAGGAATTGATCCTAAAGCTAAAAATTTTGAGGCTTGGATGTGGTACTCTAAGAATGAACAGAAAGCAAGGAAGAATAGTAGGAAGTACTCTCCTCCTCCCAATGGAATTCAGAGAGGTCCTCCTCCTCCTCCTCCCTCTGCTAGTGCCTCAGGAAATATTGCTCCCAGATCTTCTGCTCCTTTAGCCAGGCAAAATAAGTCCTACACCTATCAGAGAAAGGGAAGGTAGCCTCCTCCAAGCAGTTCTAGTTACCAGAGGCAGTCTAAAAAGTCAAACATTACAAGAGAGCAAGTTAAGGAAGTTGTATATCAACAACCCACCTTCTCTTCTCCTCAAGCCTCTAGATCGCCTTCAAAGGAAAAACCTGCTCAGGCAAAACTAGTAAATTTCAAAGGAAAAAGAGTTATATATTCTTATAAATCAAGCAAAAAGTATGTTGAGTTTGCTCCTCCATCCAGTCTTATAATTCAAGAGCCAGCAGATATAAATGTCAAGCAAGTTCAAGTGCAAACTGAGAGTTTCTTAACTCAATCAGTAAAATTCAAGACTATAAATTCATTTGATCCTTCTGATGAACATGCCTATGAAAGTCAAGAGCTTGATCCTAATTATAAAATGGCTAGACTTCTAGAATTAGTTGGATCTGCACAAATCAAGAAAGCTAAAGAAGAAGGAAAAGACATTACATGATTTTCTACCATGTCAAAATACAGAAAAAAAGGATTGGACAGATTTCAAGTCAGTTCAGAGGTTTTTTATGCTTCCAAGTATATGGAAAAACACCCTGAAGCTATTCTCCCTAAAGAAGTGGAACTAAAGATTATTGGAGAACAGGACTTTAAGCTATCAAAGAAGGATGCATCTGATCCAAGAAGAAAAATTACTTTCTCTCTTGCTACTTCTATTCTTCCTTCAGACTCTATTGATAATTGACTGTGTTATTTGTTTTAACTAATCTGATTTATTCAAATATGCTTGCTGATATATCTATTATTGTTTTTTTTCTTATCTGCTTGTATTAGATTTATTTTGTTTGAGTGACATCACCCAAATAGGGGGAGATTGTTGGATCCCTAGTTTTGATTTGGGCTATGTCATCTCTATTAGGCGCAATTGACCCAAGATTTATCTATGGTCAATGGTTAGACTAAATGTTAGTCTACCCTCAGGCTAGGCTAGTTGAGAAAGGTTTGGAATGAGAATTTGGTTTAGTAGTTTTGTGTTCGACAATAGTCAAACTTTGCTCGACGATCTTCGATTGATGATCGATGATCTTAGAGTCATATGAACTCTGAAGTGGGATCGGCGATCTGCTTGCTCAGATCGACGATTGTGTTGCCCATGTCGACGATTTCTGTGAAGATAGTTTTTCTTCAGGTCGACAATCTGCTTGTTAGAATCGACGATCTTCGTTCTTTGGTCGACGTTTTCTGTCTGCTATTATCTGTATTCTTTTCATTTGAATTATTGATTTATTTCCTCATGTTTAAGACATATGTTATTCAGATATTCTGCTTAATTTAATGCCTATATTCCTTTGCTTATTTGCAATATTCCTTGTGCATTAATTGAGAGATTTGGCAGAATAATATCGTTTGTTTTATTAGAGGAAATCGTGTTTTTCTAACAGCTGTAATATAGCCGTTATGCCTTGCTTCCTGTGCCAATTTATAAAGTCAATTTGATAGGTTATTTTAATATACTTAATTCCTTTTTGTGAATGACAGAGAAGATTTCTGGCACAGTTTATTTATTTGTTTTATTGTATTATTTGGAAAGATCTTTTATTGCAGGGCTCGAGGAATTATTCAAAGAAGAGAAGTTTCTATAATATCAGTGCAGTCGGTTGAATACAATACACAACAAATCAATACAATTCTAAAAAGACACAAAACCAGAATTCGCAAGAGAAAAAGAAAAGTTCTTCTTCTTCCTGAGTTCATCCTATCTTCAGGAAAATCAATTCTAGGTGCTCAAGCTTTCAAGAAGAAGACCAGTCCCAGATTGCTGAACATCATTGCTGTAGATTGCAAAAGCTACTGAAGAAGAACATTCATTCAAAAGCTAGAGTCTTCTTTAAGGCTGCATCAGAAAGTATACTCAAGCAATTTGGAGATCATACACCCTGAAGCGAAGCTTCTTTCTAGACATTCTCTAAGCACGGGGGAGCTTTGATATATTCAGAGCAATCCACTAGCTTCTCTGAACACAGATAAGACACCTTCAACTCTTTCCCTTAACCTCCTGTAAAAGGGTTATTACTCCCTTCAAAAGTGAACCTTTAGTGGCAGGGCACCGGATCAAAAACCTGTTTGTTTGGTTCTTAGGCACCTGATCAAAAGCCTGAAGGGTTTCTAGATCTACCTGAAGCAGATTTTGTGGTCGCAGGGCACCTGAACAAAAACCTGTAGTGGATTCCTACCAGGGGGGTAGAAGAGTGGATGTACCCAAATGGGGAACCACTATAAAGCTCTTGTGTTGTCTTGTTGTTTACTTTAATTGATGCACTGTGGATGTGATAGATATAACTAGGTTTCTAGTTGCTGTGTTACGACATATGCTCAAATTAAACTTTAGTTAGCATCCTCTGTTTTTCACCACACTCTGTTAGGCTTTAAGTATAAAAATTTTAGTTTTTATATTCCGCAAATAGCTCAAGAGAAGTGTTTAGAGTCTCTTTATTTTTGAATACTCTATTCACCCCCCCTCTAGAGTAGTACGTATCTTATCCCCTCACTTTTAAACTACGTCTGGGGTAGAGAACGATGCCACTACCTTCCAATGGACCTGTCTTCTTTGTGTCACAATGCGGAAGAAATTTGCAAGCTTCCCTTTGCTTGTTGGTTATGGCGTCAATCATGAAATGGAGCTTAAGAGAAGAAGGATTAGGCCTAGAGCAAGCACCAACAAGAGGTAAGCTTCGCGAGCATGGTCAGGGCTTCTCTCCTTGGTTTAAGATGAAGGGCAGAGGTGGAAGGGCGGAGCTTTGCCCTAAAACAGTGGCTGGAATGGCTCAAGAAGAAGTTGTATCAAAATGGAGGAAAATCTGGGCTTTAAATAGAAGTAGGCTAGAAAAATAGGCACGCACAGTTTGGCGTCGGACCGTGCGTTAACCGTGCATTATTAACTTCCGTGCCAAGCTTGAGGAAGAAGATGCATTGACCCGTGCATTTTACTCGCACACGAGCACTTCGGCCGGTGCGTGAAGGAAATCGCACGGTAAACACTGAGTGCAGGAAAACAAGATAATATAGGGGAACCTTGCGTTTTACTCGTGCATGGGAGTGTATGCAAATGCGTGAAGGAAACGCACGATTAAACCCAGAAAGCTAAAATGCAGATAAAAATATGCAGACCGTGCATTTCATTCTCGCACAGTTTGGCCGAAACCGTGCGCGAACAAAACTCACGAGTAGCCACAGAAGTCACCAGAATAGTTGTGTATAACGCACGATTGCCATGAGACCGTGCGAGATGAAATTCGCACGACCGTGCATTTTACACCGGAACTAGAATTGGAATTTTGGATGTCCTGACTACCTACAAAGAAATAAATCCATCCAAACAATCATATAAATCAGAACAAACAAGTGCAAGGAGCTCCATGAACTTAACCTCAACACAAGAGCTCAGAATCGCAGACCGCATTAGGCCAAAAGAATGTACTATTAGCTAAGTGAATATCTAAACAAAAATATGACTTTTCCAATTGAAAAAGTAGTGCACATGCAAGATAATAATCCAAGATGAGTCTGAAAAACCCTATATAAATCGGACTCAACAAGCCTCATCTTGAACTTCTGTAGGGTAGCGAAAGTCTCCTCCAGGTCACGTAGGTGCGAGTCCACACCCTTGCTTTTGACCATGAGATTATCAACATAGACCTCCAGGTTCCTCCCCCTTTGGCCCTGGAAGACTCAATCCATCATACGCGTGTAGGTAGATACCGCGGTCTTCAACCCAAAGGGCATCATTTTATAGCTGAAGCATCCCTCCCTCGTGATAAAGGAGGCATCCTTGACATTAGGAGGATGCATTCAGATTTGGTGGAAACCTGAAAAAGCATATAAAAAGCTCATAATAGAAAAACCAACGGCTTAATCAACCAGTGCGCCGATCCGAGGTAGGGGGTAGCAATCCTTGGGGAATGATTTATTTAATAAAGAAAATTCTATACACAAGCGCCATTTTCTACCCCCTTTCTTTACCCATACCACGGTTGAGATCCATCCTGGATACTAGATCTCTGAGATAAAGACGGCCTCCAGAAGATTCTTGACCTCCTCACGGATGGGTTCCTCCAGCTTGTTATTGATGGTCCTTATGTTCTGGCGAATGGGGCGCGTCCGTATGTCCAAGTTCAGGCAGTGCCTGGCTACATCTGCATCGATGCCTAGCATGTCAGCCGCGCTCCAAGCAAAGATGCCAACGTTGCCCTGGATGGAAGCCCGCATCCGCTCTTAGTCCTTGGGAACTAGGCCCCCGCTGATCTGCACCCTTTGCACTTGGCCGACGCTGGTGAAGACTTCCATCTACACCAGTTCCTTAGCCGGATCCAGTCGCGTCTACTCCCAGCCGACCCTTGCCTCCTCTTCCTGCTCAATCTCTTCCTCTCCTCCTGCTTCCTCAAATTCCATCGCCTCCCCTAGGCTCTCCTACTTCTCAAACTCCCCGCCCCTTGGGGTCTCCATCTCAACTCCTCCTCCTCTTCGTTCTTCCTCTACTCCCTCCTCATGTCGACCCTCTTGTAGATCTGACCCTTCGTCCCTCTAGACATCATGCATAACTCATCTTCCCTGCTCCTCAATAATCTTCTCATTCGCCTCCTCCAGGCTCACCTCCTCTCCTCCAACAACCTCTTCCTGCACTTCCATCTCCCTCTCCAACTCCTCCACCTCTGCCATCCAAGATATGTTGTTGACCGTTGTCACGTAACATTGCCTTGCCACCTTAGGGCCCCCCTTGATCCTAACTTGCACCCCTCCTTTATTGAACTTGAGGAATTGGTGGAACGAGGAGTGGATGCTGCGAAAGGCGCTAATGAGGGGGCGCCCAAAGATGGCATTATAACTACTTGGGAAATCCAATATGACGAACCGACAGTTCCGTGACACGCCCCCATCTTCACATGCAGCCCTACCCCTCCTTCTACCTCCTTCCTTTCTCCTAAGAACCCAAACAAAGGTCCATCCGAAGCTAGGACCCTCTTGGCCTCGACCAACATCTCGTCGAAGGCCTTCTTGAAGATCACGTTAACGGATCTCCCATTGTTGACCAGGATCCTGGAGACCGTGAAGTTTTCCACCGCTGTCTGGATCACCAAGGCATCACAGAACGGGTCCTCGATGTTTGGCATCTCTGTTGATGAGAAAGTTATTTTTTCCTCCGGAGGGGATGCATGGGAGGTCGAGGCGACCCCCCTTCGGAACATGGTCTAAAGGCTCCCCTTACGTGTTGCCTCAATTCCGACTCCATCATGGATCACCCTGATCCCCCCGGGTTCCTACATCCGCCCGATCCTCACACCTATATTCCCCCGATCCCTGCTGAACCTCCACGATCCTTATCGAAGGATCCTCCCTCCCTAGCTCCCTGGCCTTTCTCATCTCCAAGAACTCTGGGCAGGTGTTCGTCGCATGACCCTCCTCCTGGTGGAAGTCAAAGAAAGGCAATGCCACTTTTCCATCTCCGCCTCCTCTTCCTCCAGATCCTCCCCAAGCTCCTCTCCTTCCTCCTCTACCTCGGCCAACCTCCATCGCTTTTTATGGTAGCAGGAAGTGACCCCTCTGCCCCTGCCTCCATGCTTGCTGATCAAACCTCCTTGGCTCGCGGAAGTTGTCCCTTCCTTGAAGCCTCCGCCCTGTCCCTAGGGACGACCATCTTGGCGACTCCAACCCAACCGATTGTTTGGCTCCCAGGCCCCCCATCCTTGATGTTACCCCCGTTGCCCCTATCCTTGGGGCTCCTCTCTCCTTCCCTCTTCCCTCTGCTCCCTCTACCTTCCTTCTTCTGGCTCCTTCACGTCATCCACCGCGAACCTACCCAGCTTTTTGACTAAAGCCGGGTTGGCCCTTTCAAAGTTTATCTCCTTTTCCGACCTCTCCATGAGCTCCTCAAAAGTGAGGGGGGCATTCTCTTCAGATCCATGCTAAAGAATCCCGACCTAGGCCCCAGGGTAAAGGTGAGCATCTATGCATACCCTGGGACCTGCTGGACCAGGAGGATCTCCTCCTGAAACCGGTCAACAAAGTGACCCAACGTCTCATCTTGCTTCTACCTCATCGCAAACAGGCACTCTGCCTCCTTTTTCTGCTTATTCGATGTCAAGAATCTCAACAGGAACCCTCAATGCAGATCCTCAAAATTGTAGATCTAGCTTGCCGGCAACTAGTTGAACCAGTCCCGGGCCTTCATCTTCAACGTAATGGCAAAGAGCCAACACTTGAAGGCTTCTGTCATCTTCCTAATCGAAACAACATCTTCAAACTACTGCACATGCTGCACAGGGTCATCCTTCCCCGAGTAGTAGGACAGTTCGGGCTCCCGGAACCTCTCTAAAACTGGAGCCGAGATGTTAAGCTCACTAAAAGGGCTCTTGCCCCCTGCCTGCCGAGAAGGCACATCTCAAGGCCTCGGCTGGCTTGCTCGGTCTGCATTTCCTTGCCCGGGAAGAGCTTTCGCGTAGCTACATCCCTCTCATTGACATCTGTCGGCACCTCCTTCCCAGGGCGCTGCCCGGGAGCGTTCTCGCCCAAGAGAGGGACCACCTCTATTGGAACCTGAGTCATAGCCCACTCGCTCCTTGTCGAGAAGGCCAAGTTGATGGTTTGTAGGACCTCTCGCCATAAGTCCTCCAGCATCTTCCTTGTCACCTCCTCTCCCCGAGAAGGGGAACCTCCTAAGCCTGATCCTTCACCTTCACCTCCGACCATGGGACTCAAATCAAGATTTTCTTGTATTGTCTACCTTCAACGCTCACCGCACCAGAACTGTTGAAGCCAAAATTTGACCTCAACGAAATTTAGAATTCAGGGATGTAGCCAACACCTACTTCTCCCAAGATCCCACCTATGACTGGTAGTAAAGGACTAGAAACTGACCCAAAGCCTCAGCTTGGATATCTCACCTCTTATCCGGAAGATCTCTGAGCGCTTCCCCTCTAAAGCCAAATGCTGAGCTAGAAGTTCCTCAGAAAGCACTAGAAGATCTTAGGAAAATATAAAAGCTTTCCTTCTGAGGAGCCCCTATGGGTCTATTTATAGCCTTTGTTAAACTTAAATTACTAAATTACCCCTGCTTGGTCTTCCAATTGCCAAACTCTGCTGTTATGAGGAGCTAAATGTAGACCCTTGGGGTACACAGGTAATTTTACCTGAGGGCATCTAGGTAATTTCACCCTGGGCTTTACCTAGAGGGAAACTTTCTGCCGAGAGTTGAAGGCTCTCGCGCTTACTTCTTGCCAGTAACTCCCTCGCCCTCGCCAAGAGGGAGCTAAAAGAATATTAGTGAATGTTACAGGTTGTGCCTACTCCCACCCTCACGAGGCGCGAGCCTTCTCGCCCTCCTCTGGGCGGGAATATGCCTCGGCCGAATCCCGGCCTGTCTAGACAAGCGTCGAGATCTGCTCGACGAACTGCTTACCTGAGCATAAGCATTCTCGCTTGCTCCTTTGGGAAAGCTCTCCTGTTCCGAACCTATTAAATGAACGTCGAGCCCAGCTCGACAAGACTTGAGCTGAGCTCGACGAATGTCGAGCTCGACCTTATTGGGAGAGAGCAGTTTTTATTCACCTGAGGCTAGCCCAAAGCTAGCCCAAACCTGGCCCTTAGTGTTTTTGGGTCCCACTCAGCGAATATGGGGTTGTACAGTGATGGTACCAAAATAAGATATCGCAAGGCGATCACCACTATCGCCCGATGATAGCTCTAAAATTAATATTAGCGCCATTTTTTCTCCTGTTGGCATGTACTTGAACAATAGAATTTTTAGTGACAATTCTTGTCATCCTTGTTGTTGAGAGCCATAATCTAAGAAGGAGAAGTTTTTCCCTCTTGCACAATGAAGGAGATTTTTCGAGACCGAGTGCTAAAATGAGATTTTGAAGACGATCGTGTGCCCAAGCCATAAGAATCAGAAGCACCACTCATTCTCCGCCTCCAGAGATATATTTTTTGAGTGAGCACTAATTTTTTTTATATTCATTCTTCTTTTCATTGTATACTATATTTTGTACAGAGAAATTGTCCAATGTGGACATTGAATTCTCTGGAGGAGTTCATGGGAAATTTGTCTGGGAGGTAGTCAGATTTCTGGGACAAATTTATGGAAATCATCATAGGAGTATGTCTAGATCTGAGAGATCTAGTACGTTTATCGAACTTCCTGGGAGGAAGTTAGAGAGCCAACCGGTCCTAGGGTAGGGTCGGTATAGAAACCACCAGAAATATTTGATTCCCCACCTCCGATCTCCGGCGTCATGGAGATCTAGTTTTGAACTTTGTAATGTAAAATCCCTCCTCCCGGGAATTGGGCACGGCCGAGAAGAGATTTTATTCCCAGGACCGTCGACTTACAATGACACCAACTACGAGTTAGTTACCACCACAAGATAGCGACCCTGCTGGCAAGCACAGTCATTCATGCAGCCAACTTAAGAAGAAATAAAACAAGTTCACACATCACATCATAGATATATAAACACCCATATAAAGGTCCACACGAGATAATAAAAGAGTACAAGAAAAAGGACTTATGCCTAGTACATAAACATCATAAAATATCACTATCTCTCAACAAACAATGCAAAACCTAAATTATATGATCATCAACCTGACGTCGAGTAGTAGTAGTGGTAGTGCGCGGCTCAGGCTCCTCAGATCCTTGTGTCTCAATCTCTGGCTCAACCCGGTCAAACTGCGGTAGCGTCTCTACATGTCCATAAAATGATGTGGTCAAACGACCATCAGTCAAACTAAACTCAGCTGCTTCGTCCCCGCCTCACCCTAGCGACTCCTAGGCACCGCACGGGAGGAAGAAAGCAGAGGACCAATAATAACATAATGTACAAGCAGGTGACAGTAGTATATATAAGTAATTCTCTAGCAGTTCTATATCATTATGACCAGTAAATAAGAGCAACAACTAATGCAGTATAAAAGTACAGTAAGAGGAGCTAAGTAAAACTAGTAAAGTAAAGCAACTAAACTTCCAGCACAGAAGCGTACCGTAACTTATATGAATGCTCATACAAACATATAATTTAAGGTTTCAGAAAAAGTAACTCATAATATAAAAGAGCCCGTATTAATTTATATGATGAGAATATGCAAGTGTGTATGTTATGCCATGCTATGCAATGCAATGATTATGTAAGTCACACACACGACTCTGTGCACAGACCTTTCATGCCTCCCCACTTTTTTGGAGGTGGCCAACCTCTCAGGTACCAACCATCATAGCTTACATTAGTAGTAGAGTGGGTGTCTCCACTCCTAGGAGGGTAGGAACACTACCAGGCATTGACCTCTTCTACGAATCAATACTAAGAAAACAATAATGGAGCCCTTGCATACTCTTGCTGGTAACTACCAGTCTTCTGTGGTCGAGTGTGCTCTAAGGGGACATAGTCCTCCAGACCATGGTATAAATATCCTACTGGTCTCCACAAAGGTCTACACTTCTCACCAAAGTCATCATACTTCCGTCGGTGTGCCGATTGAACAAGTATTGAGTAACCCACCACATAAGCATAAACCAGGTATAATAATACCCTCTCGAGCCTCCAACTCGTAGCTCGTAGGAACAACACGTCCTGATATCGACCAACAACCCGAGCCACAACACGTAGAACTAGCAAGCCCTAAATCTCTCCAACCCACACATGTGTGAGATCGCTACACTATTATATAATCTTGTTAGACTACTCTTGTCTAACTTTCGGATTACTTAGTGTTTTATAGTTAACCTTGGACTTCCCAAAGTCAACCCTATAAAGGACTCAGAGCGGTAGTGGGAACTATGATGGGCTAAAACCCCATCGTGCACTTTCTCAAAGCACTTAGTAAAGTTATACTACCCTTAACCAAATCCACTCCCAGGGTTACTAAGTGTGTGACCTCTCCAAAGTATCAATTGCTGGAAACACTAATTTTCCAAAATTGTTAAATGCTTGTATGTGTTTAATAATAGGAATCCTCCAAACACATGACCAATGGACCTAAGATTATTTCTTGAGACCTATCATGACATCTTAGACCTAATTTCACAGATTTATAATTTTTCTAAAGTAATTAGCAATTATTACAATTTTCTCAAATTACTACTACATGTGATTTTGAACATGAAGTGTCACTTTATGTTATCAAATCAGCATGATAAATTTATCCTAACATCAACTTGAGAAATAATGGCTTTGAACCAAATTTCATATCATTCCAATAATATTTGATATTTAATTTCTAATTACAAAAATCTGATCCACTAGGGCATGTTACACATGAAGTGAAAGTGAGGGTAAGATCTACCTTTACTCTAGAGGGGGGGGGGGTGAATAGAGTATATTAAAATAATTTTCCAATTTAAAAATTATTTAGCAGTTGAAGACTTGATTTATTTATATTTGTATTGTGCTTGCAGTAAATAAAAACTAAGTAATGAAGAAACAAATCACATCACACAGCAAATCAAACACAACAACCAGAAGACACAAGGATCTATAGTGGTTCCCCAATCAACCTGGGTACGTCCACTCTTCTACCACCCTAGGTAGGAATCTGTTCGGTACATTGGAAAATGTGTACCTGATTTGAAGAAGCCTAACTTAGCTTAATGATATACATCAAGGTGTATTTGATGTTGTTTTAAGTTGTCATGTGTAGGTGAAGAAGTATTAATGAATACAGGAAATTATTCTAAGTCTATATGTCGACACCTGAAGAAATTGTGTCGACACTTCAGAATAATTGTGTCGACACTTGAAGGAAGCTGTGTCGACACAGAGAAAGATAGTCGACCACATTTGTGTCGACACTGGGAAGCAGTGTCGACTCACAGAAAGATAGTCGACCTCAACTATGTCGACACCTGAAGGCAGAGTCGACACATACTGAGTTCTGAATCTACAACAACTGTGTCGACACACAGGACTTATGTCGACACACTGCAAAGTCAAGACCAAGTTATTTTCTGAAGAAAGATGAAGTGTTGAGTCGACACAAATTCTCTGTGTCGACTCATTCTCAAGATGAAGTTCTGAAGAAGCAGTGTCGACTTAAAGGCAAACTAGTCGACATCATCAAAGGCTGTGTCGACACCAAAGTCACTTGTGTCGACACATATAGACAGTTGGTCTCGACACTTTCTGACACTCTGTCTCAACACTTTGTTTTCCAAGACTAAGGCACAGGATCTGTTTGAAGACTTGACAGCTGTAGGTTATGACAGGTTAACTGAAGCTGTCAGACTTGTCAGAAGTCAGTTAGAAACCGGATCAGCTGGTTACCATGAAGAAGATCTATAAATAGACAGATTCAGAAGAAGAAAAAATAGATATAATATACAAGAGGAAATTAATTCTTAATCAACACATCAGTTAAGAGACAAGTCCTCTCTTCAAGAAAGTGCAAGGCATTAAAGAAGATCTTCATCAGAAGATCTAAGAAGACGATCTCAGGATCAGTCTAAGTAGAGTTCTTTCAAGAATTCAGAAGTATCATCAAAGGTGTTGGATAGAGAGGGATCCAGCCACTTGAAGAAGAAGAAGGAAGCCATCATTGGTTTCTCAAGAAGCTGTTTGGAAATCAACTCAGCTAAGTTCAGATTCAAGAAGCTTTGAAGAAA
Source organism: Platanthera zijinensis (assembly GCA_039513925.1). Lineage (NCBI taxonomy): Eukaryota > Viridiplantae > Streptophyta > Magnoliopsida > Asparagales > Orchidaceae > Platanthera > Platanthera zijinensis. The sequence continues at coordinate 119,538,657 of CM077084.1, forward strand.
GCTCACATTCAGTTGATTTCATCAGCTGATCAAGAATTGTCTTGTTCTTTTCTCTCTCAACAAAGGCAAGACATTAAAAACTTCTTTTCAAATTTCTGAAGGATCTGTCAATACAGATCTGAGTTGTAAGCCTGTGTTATAAAGGCTGAGTGTAGGAGAGTTGATCTCTGAGTGGTAGGGCTGTTTGCCTGAGTGTAGGAGAAGGTTCTTCTCTGAGTTATAGGCTTTGTGATAAGGCTGAGGTAGGGCTGTTGAGCCTGAGTTGTAGGAACCTTTTCAGGTTTTGAGCTGTAGGATCTGTGGATCTGAGTAAAGAGGAAGTTTGGCCGAATCTAGCATACTGCTAGATAGGTGAAAGGGGAAAGTGGATGTACCCAGACCTTGGGAAACCACTATAAAACAGTGTGCAATCTGTGATGGTTAAATTTCTATGACTGCTGTGCTGTGTGTTTTAATTCTGTAATTAAATTCTGCCAAAAAGTGTTAACAAGCATTAGAACCTATTTACCCCCCTAGGTGTTTAGGTTGTCTTGAAAGTAAAACTATCAAATGGTATCAGAGGGAGGTTCCTCAAAAAGGACTTAACAGTCTGAGGTAGATCTGAAAGGCAGAATCAAGATTCAAGAAGATGGGTTCTGGAGAAAATCACAAGGAATTAGGGTCAATGAAGTTACCCATCTGCAGGAAGGAAATCTTTGGAATTTGGAAAGAAAGAGTCAGATTGTTCATGGAAGCATCTGACCCAAGGATATACATCACAGTTCAGGAAGGACCCTTAATTCCAATGAAGGTATCAGTTCTTGATGCTAATATTCAAACTCCAAAGAGTTATTCTGAAATGACCAAGGATGAAATCATTTTGGCAACCATGGACAAGAGAGCTCAGAATATTATTGTGAGTGTCATAGATGATTCTACATTTCAGAACCTGATTCACTGCAAGACCTCCAAAGAGATGTGGGACACCTTGATTGTCTACATGGAAGGATCTGAAGAAGTAAGACAGGATAGGAAGTCTATGCTCAACCAGGAATATGAAAGTTTTAGACAAGGAAAAACTGATAGCATAACTGAATGCTATAAGAAATTCTATAGAATTGTGAATGAGTTAAAGTCCTATGGAAGAGTATTCAGTACCTATGAACTGAATGACAAATTCTTAAGATCCTTGACAAAGGATTGGGACACAAAGATCTGTTCCATAAGAGAAGTGGCTAAACTGGCAGAGATTTCTCCTCCAACCTTGTTTGGAAAGTTGCTATCCTATGAAATGCAACTTATGGTGAGGAAGGAGGAGAAAAAGAATTCAAAAGGAGAGCATAGAGAGAAGACAGTGGCCTTCAAGGCAGAAGCCACTAGAAAGAATAGGAGGATATCATCATCTCATCCTAAGGAAGTTGCAGAAGTTAGTTCTGAAAATTCAGATAATCAGGGTTCAGAAAGCTATGAGTCAGATGCAGATTTTGCTACATTTACAAGGCAATTCCAGATATTCATAAAGAAGAAGCAGTGGAATTCTAGGCCCTCCTCATCATAGCAAGTTGATGACTATTATCAGAAGAAAAAGACATCAAGGAAAGATAAGAGCATAACAAAGCCCAGTAAGGCCACTACTTCAAAGATTATCTACTATTGTTGCAATAGGCCTGGACATGTAGTGGCTGACTGTTCTGATAAGAGAAAGGAGTCATCAGACAAGAAGAAGACTTATCAAAAGGGCAAGAAGGAAAAATCCTTTGTTGCAAAGAAGGAAAAGAGCCTAACAGATCAATCAACTTAAGAATCAGAATCTGAAGCTGAAGCATATATTGGACTGTATGCTGCTACTGAAGAAGAGGAGTTCATACAATTGCTAGACTCCATCTATGAACAAGAAGATCATCAGTGCCTGGGACTAATGGCAGGATTAGAAGAAGACATGTACCAGAATCAGTCTGGTCCTAGTAAGGTACTATGTCCTTCAATAAAATCTGTTTGTAGTACAAGTGCAGAATCAACTACATCTGCATCAAGTGATGTAGATGCATGTGAATCTGAAGGAGATGTCTATCAATTGATAGATAAGTATAGGGACTTGTTGCAGGCCCTTAAGAAAAGCAAGAACTTGGTTAAATCTCAGGCTCAGGAAATTGCTGATCTAAAGGTAGCTGCAACTGAGTTTGAAAAAGTAATTGATCAGAAGTTAAATGAAATTGCCAAACTGAAGAATATAACTATTATTCAGATGGGCACAATCAATTATACCAATGATCAAGTGAAGAGTCTGGAGGCCAGACTAAGAATAGAAAAGGAGTTAGTGGCTACTTACTCTAAGCCAAAGTCTGTCTTACCCTTGATAGATGAATTTGTGACTCAAAAGGGTAAGACAGGATTAGGATTCAAAGGTAACCTCAGGGCAGCCCAATTCAAGAGGAAAGACAAAGCTCCTGTCAAGCCACTGAACTTTTCAGTCCGTATTAAGTTTAGAAAGGTGCAAGTGCCTTCTAACCAATATGATCATGAAGATATTCATGGTCATTTTAAGACTAATGTTCTGATAAATAAGGGTGTAAATGCCAACAGGCCTATCTATGTTCATAAACCCAATGGTTATAAGAAATCAGTGTGTGAAGCTGCTGTTGCACCAGCAATGGACATAAATTCTTCTGTCAAGGGTGTATCTAGAACTAATACAATAAGTTTGAATGTTGGTGTTGTGGCAAGAGAGGATGTAAGACCCCCTTTTTTTTTTCTTTTCAACCACCTGGGTCTTTGCCCAGAATTGCCGCTTTGCGGTGACGCCGACTCACGGGAAGGCAACCACTACAAAACGCCAATTCTGCCGGCCCTTTTCGATCGCAGAATAGTAGCATAAAAAGTAAGAGCAAGTCCACAATAATCACATGTATATAAATAAATCTCCACGAAGGGAGTGTCCACAATATATCAGAGTACTGTAAATACGGGCTTACGCCCGGTACATCATATCCTCACTACAAGTCACTCGCGGAAGTAAAGCTAAAACTAAGCGTCACCTTAACTGTCACTGAACTGAGAGCACCCAAGCTAGACTGGCCCATCTCCACTGACTCTGTACTCCACTGTTGCTGCATCTCAGGGTGCTTCTTCCTTTTCGGCCTGCCGTCGCCGCCTCGCGATCCACGTCTACGTCTACGTCTTCGGCCTCCTAGTTGCTGAGCTGGTGGAGTCCCACCCATCAAGGGGCATTCAACCCGTGTATGTCCCGGCTGGTGACAATGGTAACACGGTCACGGGGTCGACTCTGTCAGGAACTGCAAAAGCCGTGACCCTTCCAAATGGTACACCTAAAATGTTGTTTCAAAAACCGTTAGTCATAAAGACTAAGCCCTATCATCCCCTACCCCTTCCCCCATGGCTCCTAGGTACCGAGCGGAGAGGAAGAAAGGGAAGGACATGAAGGTGGAGATTAAACCAAATAAACAGGTGACAGCGGACCTATGCTAGCAAGTTATAATAGGTGAACAGTTTAAATGTTGTAATAAGTAAAGCAATTAATAAGTAGCAATTTATATAAAATGGCAGCTAGAGAACAGTAAGTAAACAAGCAAGTAAATAAGTATGTAACCTTAACTTATATGAATGCCCATACAAACTTATAAGTTAAGGGATCTTCTGCAAGGCTCCCATCGTATAAAAAGTCCCATACCGATTTATACGTTGGGGTGTCGGTTGTATGCAAATATGAGTGTAGTGATATGCTATGCCATGATTCATGCAAGTGCAACTCACGCACACAACTCTATGCGTACAGACCTTTAGTTCCCCCTGTTCGGGAGGCTAGCTTCACCCTCAGGAACCTCCGTTGTGGCAAACGGAGACAGTGAGTCGGGCCCCCCACTCCTAGGCGGGAAACCACACTACCAGGCCTAGCCCTTCCGTACGCCCCTAGAAGAACACAACCTAGGGTATCCGCGTACTGCTGCTGGATGTACCCTCCAGACTTTTCGCCGAGTCATCGTACCGCTGTCGGTGTGATCGATCGCCTAGTACCGATGACCCACCACTTTTATTCCGTACTCCAACCCTTGAGCCCGCGCCCCCCCGGACAGTCCTGTCCGTGCATCTACCTTCAGAGCTACTATCTGAATGGCAAGTAATCCTATAATTCTACTTTCCTAGCTATCGGGGAGTGTAAACGTGCAACCCTAGTTATACTAGTTGCTCTTTTAATTTATTATTCCTACGGTTTACGTTAGCCCAGGACTGCCCCGGTATACCCCGTGAAGGGCTCTCAAGGGCACTAGGAACCAAGATGGCGGCATTACGGCCCGAAGTTCCCTTTCACAAGGCACTTATTATTATTGGTTGATCTCCCTTAGCCCGATCCCCTTTTAGTTACTTTAGTTCGAACCCTAGAGTATTAAGACTCTTCCTCTTTTTCCTGGGATGGACGATCTTTCGTCGTTCCCGTAGTCCCTTATTCCAACAAGTCTCCCAATGATGAACTCGATCCTATTTTGCCCTACCAACCATCAACTATCAAAATTCTATGGCTTTACTATATGCAGACCATCCTAAACTATATGAGGTACCCAAGGGGAGGTACACCAAATTATCTTCCAAATCTCCTATAATATTTACTGGAGATCTACCATATCATACTTTGTCTAAATCCAGAAACTTATAATTTTCCTAATTAATCTGATATTTATTTAATTTTCTCAAAGGACGTGCCACGAGTCATTTTAAACATGAACTACATGATCTTCCTAAGTAATAGCTACTCAAAAATCATGATCATTAAATAACAGCAAAAAATAACCTCAAATACAAATTCTCAGAATTTCATAGAAAGTATTTAACCTCTAAATAATTTATCCAGTATAATCACGTTAAATCGACGTAATGAAGGAAGTGCTGAAATTATTCATCTAAAAATTATAGGAAAATCACTAGTCAGTAGTATGATATATAAAAGATCTTTGTGCAGAGAATCATAATTTTACAAGCTTGCTAAACACCACTAAAGATTTAATCAATTAATCAAGGTAAAACATACTTAATAAAGCAAGCCTTAGAATTAATCTTCCAAAAATCCCATAAAAATTCACAGAGATTTAAAATCATAATAAACATTCTCTGCCTAAATTTCATCAATTTCCAGGAAGTGTGTACTCCATAATAAATTTTCTAAGCAAATCATACAACTACTAAATCATTAAAGGAGTACCCAAAATAATGATCATAAAATTCATAGAAAAATGTCCAGAGCTTGTACCATCCCTATAATGCACTCTACCCAATTCTTATCACTTTTCAGTGTGATTTAGTGTCATTTCCTATCCCTACAGGTTTTGCGCCCTAAACTAGGGTTAGATTTTTAGGTATCCCAACGGTCTCCAAATCTACTAAGGTTTCATCCAGAGCACTATATTGGCCCAATGGTTCTCTTCACCCAATCTCGGGTCAATCAAAGGTCATTTGACCTCATGACCTTCACAAACCACCAGGATCCATCCTTAGGGTTTGGCCTTGGTCCTTAGGGTAAACTTACCCCGATCCACCTCAAAATCCATGAGGGGGTGCTAGAGAATATTACTAGCCAGTGGTAAAAATCTCAGCCTCTGTTGAGGTGATCTGACCACTCAAATTCGAAAAGTGCACTTTTAACCTAAGACCCCTTATTAGGGCAAAACTTAGGGTTGATCATTTCTAATCCAAACCATCTCCAAATGAGATGAAAATTTATACAGAACCTTATGGTGAACCCAGGGACAACTCACCAAAATTTGGGAGGGTTTGGTAATTATTTAACTAACTAATTAAATTCGGCTAGGATTATTGAATTTTTCTAAAAACTATAGAAAAATATTCTCCAAAAATTCTCATTTTTGGATAGTACCTAGATATAGGTAAGATTAGGCCACACCCCAAATTTCAAGTCATTTCGATGACTGGATTGGAGTAGGGAATTTTCTAAGGTCAAGACAGCCCTCTGGATAGACCTCACCAAAAAGGGTGCTGTGGTCTAACCAGGATTCCAAATCGAATGAAATTAATTTATAATTAAAGTAGACTTCAAGGGCTACATTTTCTATGTTGATCATTTTTCCTGTAGAAACCCCTAGGTATTTTCCCCAATTTATTTAACAAGGCAGATATTTCATTCAGAAATTGTTTTAAAAATAGAATTTATTTCTCATGGCACTGTTCATCTTCTTCAACAGCCCGAACCAGAGGCCTGAAAACCTAAATACCTGTAGCTTTTCCAAGATATTTCCGGCCATCCAGCCATCTCCCCGGCCGTCCACCACCACCACCACCTCCGTTGAGGCGAGGGCTATCGTCGGGAGGCGGCACGGCCGCCGGAGAGGCGGTTTCCGGCGAACCCGCCACCATGCAAATTTCGGAAGAGCATGGAAACGCTCACCCGATCCGGCTCATTTGAACCCGATATCTCTCCTAATGATTTCTAAGATCTATCCATAGAAGAAAGAGAAGAGGAGGACCTTATTCATGGTTTGACGGCGAGGCGGACGTTGGACTGTCATGGCGCGGTGGTGGCGTCGTCGGAATTCTTCTACAGCACAGTAGGCGGCTCGAAACTTCAGGTAAGGGCTTGGAAACTTCATCCTTGAGCCTAAGGGGCCTTTTTAAAGGGAAGAAAGGAGGGAGGGGAAAGGTTGAAACATTCATGGCGATTAATATTTCTATTTAAGAAACGTTTCGGTTATGACGCAGGTGAGGGGAAAAGGTGGAAGATGAATTGGCTGATCCAGGTGGCGGTTTTCTATTGGACCCCATTTCCTTGATTTATTAACTAATTAGGGACTGAAACGGCCCATAAATACTCCTGGTGTAACCTCCCAGAATTAATTACAACGTCGGTTACCGAAAATTCCAGTCTGGCTGACGTTTCGGCCTTTTGTCATGGGCGTGACACCTAGGTCACGGGCGTGACAGGCCCGGGTAGTCCTTTCTGGGTTCGACGATCGTCGAGCTGAAATCGACGATCGTCGAGCATGGTCACGCCCAATGTCACGGGCGTGACAGTGTGGGTCACGGGCGTGACATGCCTGGTGACTAGTTCTGGTTCGACGACGTCGAACTGAAATCGACGATCGTCGAGCGTGTCACGCCCTATGTCACAGGCGTGACATTGTTGGTCATGGGCGTGACATGCCCGTGAGGCCAATTTTGGGTCGACGAACGTCGAGCTGAAATCGACGATCGTCGAACATGGTCATGCCCTATGTCACGGGCGTGACATTGGGGGTCACGGGCGTGATAGGGTAAAGGTAATTTCCGCGCTCGGCGATCGTCGCGCTGAGATCGACGATCGCCGAAGGGGTCACGCCCTTGGTCACGGGCGTGACACCTGGGTCACGGGCGTGACAGGGCCGGGTTGAAAATTCTTCGCCCGACGATCGTCTCCCTGAGATTGACGATCGTCGAATGAGTCACGCCCCAGGTCACGGGCGTGACGGGTCGGTCACGGGCGTGACCAACCCGTGACCTAAAATCCTGGTCGATTTATTTCGGTTTTTGGGCTTCCTAGGGTTCCATCACGACCAACGACTCCTAGGGGCCTAGCCGAATGTTGGTGTTGTGGCAAGAGAGGCCATTTTGCATTAGACTGCTGGCATAACACAAGTGTTAGAAAGAACAATAGTCTACCTGTTAGAAGAGATAATGGTAGCTTTGTTAATGCTAACCTGAATCAAGGACCCAAGACTTACTTGGGTTCTAAGGGTAAGTAAATATGTATTGCAGGAAAGTCCAAGTGGCCATGACCCTATATGGTACTTGGACAGTGGTTATTCCAGGCACATGACTGGAACAAAGGGGCTGCTGATGGAGTATACATCGGTCAAAGATGGACCAAAAGTGATCTTTGGTGGATCTGAAAAAGGAATCATCAAAGGGTTTGGTAACATTTCTACTAACCTAATTACTATCACCCAAGTGGCTTATGTAAAAGGTTTGAAACACAATCTAATAAGCATAAGCCAGCTGAGTGATTTAGGATATGAAATTTCATTTGTTAAGAATGGATGTCATATCAAAAGGTCAAGTGATCAAAAGATCATATTGACTGGGTATTGGATGAGAAATGTCTATTGTCTTAATTTTGTATGTGAGAACAAGGCTTCTTCCATCTGTCTTGTAGCTGATGATAATGATTCTCATTATGTCAAGTGGCACAAGAGATTGGCTCATCTTAACTACAAGACAATTGGCCAACTCTTTAGCAAAGAGTTAGTGAGGAATGGTCCTCAAGTTAAGTGTATAAAGGGAGAAATATGCTCAGCTTGTCAAAAGGGCAAGCAGACAAAATCCTCCTTTCAAAGCCTTGAAAACAAGGATTCTGTGAGGTGCCTATACCTCTTACATATGGATCTTTTTGGTCTTATGCCAGTTCATAGTCTAGGTAGGAAAGTCTATACTTTTGTGGTGGTAGATGACTATTCTAGATTTACATGGGTGTTCTTTCTGAGACAGAAATCAGAAACCCCAAGTGTATTACTTAGTTTTGTAAAGCAAATTCAGAATAAACTGAATAGTACAGTGGTCAAAATTAGAAGTGACCATGGTACTGAGTTTCAATCTGAAAGCATGACAAAATTATGTGAAGACTTTGGGATTTTCCAAGAGTTCTCCTCAGCTAGAACACCACAGCAAAATGGCATTGCTGAAAGAAAGAATAGAACATTAATTGAAGCTGCCAGAACTCTATTGAGTGATACCTCTCTCCCAGAATATTTCTGGGCTGAGGCAGTTAACACTGCATGTCATGTAATCAATAGGGCTTCTATCACTAAGAACCACAAAAAGACTCCCTATGAGATTATGAAATGTAGAAAACCAAATCTATCCTACTTCAGATCTTTGGTTGCAAGTGTTATATACTTAACAATGGCAAGTCATATTTGACTAAGTTTGCTGCCAAATCCTAGGATGGGATATTTGTTGGGTACAGCTCAAATAGTAAGGCCTATAGAGTCTTCAACTTGACTACTCAAGTTGTAGAGGAGTCTGTTCATGTTGTATTTGATGAAACAAGATTAATCAACTGTGAGTTGTCTTGTAGATCAAATGATTCAACAGGTATAAGTAAAAGAATGGACAAGCTCTCCATTGCTGAAGCATCAAAGGAAGATGGAGCATTGGAAAATGAAGGCTACTGTCCAGGGGGAGTACAAGACTCAATAGAAGCTGATGAAAACCAAGAGGTTCAGCATGAAGAAGGAGCTGGAGATGTTCAACAAGAAAGGAATCTTCCTCCAGTTACAAGACATTTAAGAGATCATCCAGCTGATCAGATTATAGGTGATCCAAGACAGGGAGTGCAGACTAGAAGCAGAAATCAAAGCACAGACCTGCATTCAAGTTTCCTGTCTCAAATGGAGCCTAAAAAGTTTGAAGAAGCCATCCAAGACCAGCACTGCACTGATGCTATGCAAGAGGAGCTGAATTAATTCAGAAGGTGCAATGTCTGGGAGCTTGTTCCTAAACCAAGAGGCCACAACATAATTGGCATAAAGTGGATTTATAGGAACAAATTGGATGAGAGTGGAATAATAGTGAAGAATAAAGCAAGATTGGTTGCAAAAGGATACAGGCAGGAAGAAGGGATTGACTTTTATCAAACCTTTGCCCCAGTAGCAAGGCTGGAGGCAATCAGAATGTTCCTTGCCTATGCAGCATATTAAGACTTCAAAGTGTACCAGATGGATGTGAAATCAGCATTCCTGAATGGTGATTTAAAAGAGGAAGTCTTTGTAGAGCAGCCATCAGGTTTTGTAGATCCTCTTAAACCTGATTATGTCTATAAGCTTAGGAAAGCTTTATATGGGTTAAAGCAAGCCCCAAGGGCTTGGTATGAAACCCTGTCTACTTTCCTTATTGAGAATAAATTCTCAAGAGGAAAAATAGACAAAACTCTATTCCTTAGAGAATCCAAAGGTTAGATCATCTTAGTTCAGATCTATGTTGATGACATAATCTTTGGATCTACTGAAAACAACCTTTGTAAAAAGTTTGCCAAACTTATGCAAGGGAAGTTTGAGATGTGCAGTATGGGGGAACTTAAGTTCTTCTTGGGACTCCAAGTAAGACAGAATGATGATGGCCTGTCCATATCCCAGTCTAAGTTCACCAAAGAATTAATTAAGAAGTATGGTATGGAGTCATCCTCCACTATGAGAACTCCTATGAGAACAAGTATGCCTATATGCAAAGATGATGCAGGTAAACCTGTTGATCAATCTTTGTATAGAGGAATAGTTGGGTCTCTACTATATCTCACTGCTAGTAGACCAGATATTATGTATGCTACATGTGTCTGTGCTAGGTACCAAGCCTGCCCTAAAGAATCTCATTATATTGCAGTCAAAAGGATTCTGAGATAACTTAAGGGCACACCTAATCTAGGCCTTTGGTACCCTAGGAATAGAGATTTTCTACTAACAGGTTATTCAGATGCAGACTTTGCAGGCTGTAGAGAGGATAGAAAGAGTACAGCAGGTACTTGTCAATTCTTGGGAGGAAGATTGATATCATGGAGTAGTAAAAAGCAGACCAGTGTGGCAATATCCACAGTTGAGTCAGAATATGTTGCTGCTGGCAGCTGCTGTGTACAGCTATTATGGATACAGCATCAGCTTAAAGATTATGGTATTCAAGTAAGTAGAATACCTCTTTTGTGTGATTCTAAGAGTGCAATTTCTATTGCTAATAATCCTGTTTCTCATAGTAGAACTAAGCATATAGAAATTAAATACCATTTTCTTAGAGAACATGTAGAAAGAGAAAACATCTCATTGGAATTTGTTAAAATAGATTATCAAATAGGAGATGTATTTACTAAGCCACTGGATGAAACAAAATTCAATAAATTTAGAATTGAATTAGGCATGCTGACCATTGATTAGTTTATCAACAAACTTACAAGTGATATTAGATTATCAAGTGGTATTGACAAAAACAGAAATTGGCTAAGTAAAATAGTGTCGACACATTCAGTGATAATGTGTCGACTCAGTGAAGTCATGTCGACTAGTCAGAGAATATATGTCGACACAGAGAATTTGTGTCGACACTTAAGAATCAAATAGTCGACTCATCCAGGAATGTAGTGTCGACTTCACCAGAATAGTGGTGTCGACACTTACAGATTTTGTGTCGACACTTATCCTAAGAGTCGACACAGAATTTCTGATGCTCTACTATGTCTCTCAGGTGTCGACATATCCACAATTGGTGTCGACACATAGTAGACAGACTTGCTGTCAAGACAATTGAAGTTTGTGTCGACACACTCCATCTGTGACGACACATATAGACTGTTTTTGCCCGCCTTTTGATCTTCTTTCAATAGAAGGTATAAATAGGTCAAGAACTTATTCTATCGACACGCTTACAAGGTTTTCGAGACTGAAACCCTGTGTCGACATTCTCTCTCTCTCTTCTCTCTCAAGATTTCTCGTCTGATCAATGGCTCCAAAGGTTGCAGATAATGTCAACGAAGGATATGAGTTGGTGCGCAATGCCTTTGCGGATGCCCTGACAGATGTTCAAAGGGTTGTCACTCTAATTTCTGAATCTGGATTAGAATTTCTAGTTTCTGAACCGACAAAGATCTGGAAGAAGGAGGTGATTGAATTCTTTACCTCTGCATCAGTGGATTCAGCTGGTCTCAAGAAAAAATCCACTGTTCATGGGACGAAGGTGAAACTGACACCAAGAAATTTAAGAAAAATACTTCAATTATCAAACATTAAGAATGAAGAAGAGGTTCCAGCCTCTAAGACCAGGTAGGCTCTCCAATGGTGTGGATTAGATCCAACCCTGAAGAGTGGAGCAGCTATCAACAGGAAGGGCATGAATCAACAGGGCAAGTTTCTGTCAGAAGTAGTTGGGAAGGTAATTTTGTGCAAACCAGGTGGACATGATAGGATTTCAGCCTATATGTTCAGCCTAATGACCAGAATTATGTTTACAATTCCAACTGACTGGTCAGCTGTAGTATTTGATAAGATCAAGGAAGGAATCAAGAAACCAAATCTGGCTAGAATTGTGAGTTTATACCTGACTGGGGTGATCCCTGAGGTTATGCAACAACTGCCTGGGACAAAGATTAATCACATGAGGAAAATGGATATAAGATTATTTTCAAGGTGGGATAGGGTGCTATCTAAAGATGTGCCTGATGAGAACAGGCAGGACACCCCTAAGAGATCCCCTGCACATGATCTAAGCACTGCCCAGCATCCAAAAGAGCAAGTGAGAAAGTAGGTTGAAGATCAGCCTGAGTCTACTCAAGTTCAGAAATCAGCCATTCTTGCACAGATGTAGGGGGAACAAGCTCACTCTCCTGTCCAGAATGTATCTACTCCTGACCAGGTACAGGTACAGGGAGAGCAAGTGTATTTTCCTGCCAAGGACATTACTAATATTTCTATTCCTGCACAGGTGTAGGGGGAGCAAGTGTATTCACCTGCCTAGGATATTCCAAATACTGAACAAGTGCAGGGGGAGCAGATGTCTGAATCAGTGCAGGAGAAAGAACAAATTGATTTATCAAAAGATTTGAATATTGTAGATCTGGATGATTCAACATCTGTTCAAGCACAGAAGGAATACACTCTAGATAAGTTATTTCCTAATGTTGAAATTACTACTGATAGAGTAGAGGAGGAGCAAGATAATGAGAAGGCACTAGACATGGAGATAGAGCAAGAAGCTGAGAAGGAACAAGGAGTTGAGGAGGAGCAAGTAGTTGAGGGGGAGCCTGTGAATGTTGAGTTTGAGCAACATGTCACTGAAACTAATATTTCTCCTACTCCACCTGAAAGAGTTCAAATCGAAAGTTCATCAGACTCTGAGACTGAAGAAGCCAGAATGGCTAAGAAGTGAAAGCTCATAGTCTTCAAGAGAAGGACCCAAAGTTATAAGCAGGCACTCCAAACTTCAACTCACCAATCTCCATCTGAATTTAACTACAACATGCTCATGGTAGATTTGCAAGTTAAGTTGGATGAGCAGAGATTAGCAATGGAGAAGTATGTTGATGAGAGCAATAAATCCCTTCAATTTGACTTGGCTCAAGATATTAAGTCTATTAGATTTGAAGTAAATATGAATAAGAAGGAGACGACAGATTGCTTCCATAAGGGAGGTAATGCTGTAGTATTTTTGGCTAAACAACAGCAATCTATCCTCACTAAAGTGGATGATATTTCTTTGAAGCAAGGTTATGTTTTGGAGAATCAGCTGAGCATGAATGATAATTTGGCTAAGTCTCACCATGAAATTCTTGAAGAGTTCCAAAAGGCTACTGCAGGGATGACTGAAGCAAGAGCAAAAGAGATGGAAGCTTTTGATCAGAAACTAAAGGAAGCTATAGCTTCAGTTCAATCTGCCATCACTACATCTCAGAAGGAAATATCTGACAAACTTCAAAAATTGAAACCATATTTTAAAGAAGGTGTGAATTATCTAGATGACCAGATCAGATTTCAGAAGGATGATCTAAGAGATCATATTACCAGAGAAGTCATAAAGGGGGGGAGGTTGTTAGTTCATGTTGGCTCAGAGCACACCAAATGGGTGACAAATAGTATTCGAGCCACATTGGGATATCCACCTTTGTGTGATGATGATATGGTGGTTGAGTCAGGAATTCAAACAGGTCTACTTGAAGGCAATCAACCTGAGATTGCCCAAGTCATTTACCCTCCTCCTGATTTTGATATGATTAATCAGCAAGTTCAGGATATGTATAGTCCTCCAAAGGAGGTTACCAAGGTTGTTATTGAAAAAGTTGATAAGCCTGATGCCAACTTGCAAGAACAGCAAGATGCTCTACTATCCAAGAAAAGATTTAGAGAGCAGGCTGAACTTAAGCCAGATTTTGAGCAGTGGAGCCCTACTTCAAGAAATATTATACTAACTGCATGGAAGGCTGTAAAGGACCAAGTACATGATAGAGGGAAGTGGTATAATGAAATGGAATGGCAAAACCATGAAGCTAGGCAAGAGGCTATAGTACAGTTCAGGAGAAAAGCCAAGCTGGGTAGGCTGCCACCAGATGCTCAGGAGCCGAGCAAGTACTTTCCAAAGCCCTTTCATTACTTTGAAAGGCAAAGGCTCAAGGAAGAAGCATAGAAGAAAGCTGAGCTAAAAGGCAAGAAGCCAGGTGAAGTTGCTGAAGCTCCTGTGAAGGCTCAAATCCAATCTGGCAAAGGAATTGTCATAAAAGAGCCTGATCAGTCTTAGTTCTAAGTTCTTTCAAAAGTGTTTTGAAATGTTTTGTTTAATCTTTCAATGTAAACATCTGTAATCAAACATTACCAAGTTATAAACAAAATTTTGTTTGGAATCATATATTCATGTTCACTCTGTGATGAATTGTTAATATTTTGTTTATAATAAGTATTCCTATAATGTCATACATCATCATATTATATTTGTTATAAATGGTGTATATCATTAACTAAAAGGGTTATGACTTCTCCAAATAGGGGGAGATTGTTGGGTACATTGGAAAATGTGTACCTGATTTGAAGAAGCCTAACTTAGCTTAATGATATACATCAAGGTGTATTTGATGTTGTTTTAAGTTGACATGTGCAGGTGAAGAAGTATTAAAGAATACAGGAAATTATTCTAAGTCCATATGTCGACACCTGAAGAAATTGTGTCGACACTTCAGAATAATTTTGTCGACACTTGAAGGAAGCTGTGTCGACACAGAGAAAGATAGTCGACCACATTTGTGTCGACATTGGGAAGCAGTGTTGACTCACAGAAAGATAGTCGACCACATTTGTGTCGACACTGGGAAGCAGTGTCGACTCACAGAAAGATAGTCGACCACATTTGTGTCGACACTGGGAAGCAGTGTCGAGTCACAGAAAGATAGTCGACCTCAACTATGTCGACACCTGATGGCAGAGTCGACACATACTGAGTTCTGAATCTACAATAACTGTGTCGACACACAGGACTTGTGTCGACACACTACAAAGTTAAGACCAAGTTATTTTCTGAAGAAAGATGAAGTGTTGAGTCGACACAAATTCTCTGTGTCGACTCATTCTCAAGATGAAGTTCTGAAGAAGCAGTGTCGACTTAAAGGCAAACTAGTCGACATCATTAAAGGCTGTGTCGACACCAAAGTCACTTGTGTCGACACATATAGACAGTTGGTCTCGACACTTTCTGACAGTCTGTCTCAACACTTTGCTGTCCAAGACAAAAGCACAGGATCTGTTTGAAGACTTGACAGTTGTGGGTTATGACAGGTTAACTGAAGCTATCAGACTTGTCAGAAGTCAGTTAGAAACCGGATCAGCCGGTTACCATGAAGAACATCTATAAATAGACAGATTCAGAAGAAGAAAAAAATAGATATAATATACAAGAGGAAATTAATTCTTAATCAACACATCAGTTAAGAGACAAGTCCTCTCTTCAAGAAAGTGCAAGGCATTAAAGAAGATCTTCATTAGAAGATCTAAGAAGACAATCTCAGGATCAGTCTAAGTAGAGTTCTTTCAAGAATTCAGAAGTATCATCAAAGGTGTTGGATAGAGAGGGATCCAGCCACTTGAAGAGGAAGAAGGAAGCCATCATTGGTTTCTCAAGAAGCTATTTGGAAATCAACATAGCTAAGTTCAGATTCAAGAAGCTTTGAAGAAAGCTCAGATTCAGTTGATTTCATCAGCTGATCAAGAATTGTCTTGTTCTTTTCTCTCTCAACAAAGGCAAGACATTAAAAACATCTTTTCAAATTTCTGTAGGATCTGTCAATACAGATCTGAGTTATAAGCCTGTGTTATAAAGGCTGAGTGTAGGAGAGTTGATCTCTGAGTGGTAGGGCTGTTTGCCTGAGTGTAGGAGAAGGTTCTTCTCTGAGTTGTAGGCTTTGTGATAAGGCTGAGGTAGGGTTGTTGAGTCTGAGTTGTAGGAACCTTTTCAGGTTCTGAGCTGTAGGATCTGTGGATCTGAGTAAAAAGGAAGTTTGGACGAATCTAGCATACTGCTAGATAGGTGAAGGGGGAAAGTGGATGTACCCAGACCTTGGGGAACCACTATAAAACAGTGTGCAATCTGTGATGGTTAAATTTCTGTGACTGCTGTGCTGTGTGTTTTAATTCTGTAATTGAATTCTGCCAAAAAGTTTTAACAATCATTAGAACCTATTCACCCCCCACCCCCTAGGTGTTTAGGTTGTCTTGAAAGTAAAACTATCAGAATCCACTGCAGGAATAGTTGATCAGGTGTCCTGGGCACCAATGAGCTTTTGATAAGGTGCTCAAAAACAAAATCAGATTTTTTGATCAGGTGTCTTGCCACCACTGAGTTTTGATAAGGTCTTAGAAACCAACCACAAAACTTTTGAAGGGAGTTTTGAGTAACCCTTTTACACCAAAGAAAAATAAAAGAGGTGAAGTTATTCTTCTCTGTTCAACAGTTAAAGAGAAGACTACTGGATTGTTGTTGTCAAAGCTCCCCCTGAGATTTGTAGTTATTCAGGAAGAGAAGCTTTGCACAGGGTGATAGGCCTTCAGTATGTTTGAGATCTCCAGATAATAATGATTTCAACAAAAGCTAAAATGTGATTTGATTTCAACATAATCTTTGTTTTGTACCATAGTTTTTGTTGGGGCTGCGATCCGGAATCGCCCCCGCGTTGCGGCGCTATGCGGTAATGGCTTAACTGGCTGCCCCGTCCCCGGTCAAAATCTTGATATAAAGATTAGTATGCGCCTTTGACCTTCAGGCCGGTCTTTTGGTGCAGTTGGTAGCGCTAAGTCCTCTCAATTGGTGGAGATGCGGGGTACGGGTTCGAAACCCCGGGGTCGTTTCCGGGGGGGGGGATTATTGGGGCTGCGGTCCGGAATCGCCCCCGCGTTGCGGCGCTATGCGGTAATGGCTTAACTGGCTGCCCCGTCCCCGGTCAAAATCTTGATATAAAGATTAGTATGCGCCTTTGACCTTCAGGCCGGTCTTTTGGTGCAGTTGGTAGCGCTAAGTCCTCTCAGTTTTATATGAAAATAAATATAATAAAAGTAATAACTCTCTATTAAAGATTGATCTTATCAGAGATCTTTTGGTTCAGGTGTTGGCCTGTTGGAAAAACCAATCTGATGAGGATTTAGATATTGAATGACCAACCTCCCTCTGATACCAATTGAAAGTGAGGGGAAGATCTACCTTTACTCTAGAGGGGGGGGGGGGTGAATAGAGTATATTAAAATAATTTTCCAATTTAAAAATTATTTAGCAGTGGAAGACTTGATTTATATATGTGTATTTTGCTTGTAGTAAAAAAAACTAAGCAAGAAACAAATCACAACACTCAGCAAATCAAACACAGCAACCAGAAGACATAAGGATCTATAGTGGTTACCTAATCAACCTGGGTACATCCACTCTTCTACCAACCTAGGTAGGAATCCACTCCAGGAATAGTTGATCAGGTGTCCTAGGCACCAATGGGCTTTTGATAAGGTGCTCAAAAACCAAATCAGATTTTTTGATCAGGTGTCTTGCCACCACTGAGTTTTGACAAGGTCTCAGAAACCAACCACAAAACTTTTGAAGGGAGTTTTGAGTAACCCTTTTATACCAAAGAAAAATAAAAGAGGTGAAGTTGTTCTTCTCTGTTCAACAGTCAAAGAGAAGACTAGTGGATTGTTATTGTCAAAGCTCCCCCTGAGATTTGTAGTTGTTCAGGAAGAGAAGCTTTGCACAGGGTGATAGGCCTTCAGTATGTTTGAGATCTCCAGCAAATAATGATTTCAACAAAAGCTGAAATGTGATGTATCTGGAGTCCTTGATTGATGAAGCCTTGAACACTTGAATCAAAAATGATCTTGAAAGAATAGAGAAATTATTTTCTGTGTGGTGATCTCCTTCACTGTTGTATTCCTTGTGTTCTGTAAGAATTCTAACTTGTAATCCTGTAGACTTGTGTCTCAAGATCTATTCCTTAGAATAATAATCTTCTACCTTTCTCAATTACTCTGAGATGATATATTGAAATTAAGTCTTTTATATAACAATTAGCCAGTCATAAATGACTTCCTTAAATGATTTTTGTCTCTGGAGGAAAGTGGTAAGAGACATTCCATTTAGTCTTTCTTGAAACTTACTCCAGATTAATTGAAACGGCTACAAAATCCTTTAAAATAAATGTTGGATATGAAACAGATTGAATTCAATAACTGACTGAATTTGAATTCTGAAATCGTCGATCTCTCAAGAAAAGTCGTCGATCTGAGCTCGACTATCGTCGACCTGAGCTCAGAGACTGGAATTATACTTGAGACAGAAATCGTTGATCTGAGCTCGACTATTGTCGACCTGAGCTCAGAGATCTGGATTTTGGATAGAGATAGAAACGTCAATCTGAGCTCGGAGATCGTCGAACCGAGTTCGATGACTCATTGAACTGAGCTCAGAGATAGTCGAACTGAGTTTGACGCCTCGTCGATCTGAGCTCGACGAGAATTGCCTTAAACTTCTGTACTTGTACTCTGAACTACAAGGTCTTCGGGGCAGCTTTCAAACCTAAGTTCTAAGCCTTAGACCTATTCTAGTTTACCTTTGAAACTATACAATAAGGTCAAGACAAATTCCTAAGGACATAGTTATCCTTACCAAAATCAGTAATAGGGTGTTCCAACAATCTCCCCCTATTATGGTTAGGATTACTATTTACAAGACATAGGAATTAAAAAGCATATAAGCAAAATGAAAAACAAAAACAACATAGAAGAATAATGAAGTGCAGCATTGCAGGAGACGATATAAAGTCACAGCAGATAGTCAGAAATAGATATATACTGTCAGCTTACATAATTACTCCTTTTCTTCTCTCTTTTTGAACAAGATTTATCTGTTTGTATTTAGAGCTTCCTTCTTGGATCTTCTATCATCAGCAACACCTAGATAGGTTTGAGATTTAGGTCTGGGAACAACAGCCTCTGGGTGCAGCTTCATATAACTCTCTGGATCAAAGAATTTTCTGGAGGAGTATCTTTCAAGTTCTTTTATCCTTTGCTCAGATAAAGTGGTGATGTTTGAAGTATCTCTCCCTTGTTCTCTTGCCTTCTTTATTTGATCTAAGGCAGCCAATTCTTTCATCCTTGCTATCCAAGAAAGGGGATTGTTTTCTGGATCTTCAAAGGGGACAGAAGGTTCATATTTATTGATTGTATCAGTAGGAGGGGCTCTTGGAGTAACTATTTCTTTAAGCTTATAAGGGAAAGGACCTGAAGTTGAATCAATGGGGCCTTGTCCTTCCCTGTGATAAGGATGTTGTCTTGGTTGTCCTCTTTGGTTTCCTCTGTACTGGCCTCTCCTGGATTGGTAGCCTCTTTGTTGATACCCTCTTGATTGTGATTTATCTTAAGCTTTAGAGGAACTTTGAGTTTAAGTATGAGAGGAGTGTGAAGCAGAACCTCCACAAGTTCCTGCATTTTGTGAAGGAGGAGGAGGAGGAGGATTATGGTGAGATGATCCTTTGTCAAACTTTCTCTTCTTCTTCATTGCCTTCAATTGGTTCTTTGAGAATTGTATCCATGGTTAAGTTATTGGGCAGTCATGCAGAATATAATATGGAATGTCATTATCATCCTTTACTTTCTCTGGAGGAACTCTTTTCAAAGCTTTACTTCTGGATTTCCTCTTCCTTGCAATTGTTGTAGAGGAGTCATCAGAATCAGTTCTGAACTTGTCACTATCTGAGCTCTTAGGATTATCATACAATTCATCAATCCTTTTAATGTATTCTTTCTGTTGTTTGGATTGTTTAGTTGAAGCAGCAGCAGTAGTAGTGACAGAAGCAGCACTAACAGACACACTGGTAGAAACAGCAGTAGTAATAGAAATAACTGAGGCATCAGGAGCAATAGATACAGAAACAATAACATCACTAACAGCAGGCTCATCAACATGAACAGCAGGCTCTGAATCATTAGCCTCTGTCATCAGCAAATCATCAACAATATCATAATAGACTTTATCAATAGCAGTAGCAAAATCAGCATTCACATTATCAGTAGAAATAACACTTTCCACAGCCTTGAGAGAATTGATATATGAGGATATTAGGCTGGGATCACAACTAAAAATAGGCACAATGGCCTTAGTAAGGTCTTCAACTTCCTGAGCTAGAAGACAACTGAAATAAAGTGTATCAAATTCTTATAACAGTGACCTGAGGTCAACTTTTAGAACTGGAACTAGAGCTAGAATCTCCTGCACTTCTTCATCTGAAGCAGGCAGCATCTCTTCTTCATGTGGCATCTCCCCCTGCCTAGATTCAGTATGCATTTGATCAAGGCACCCCACAGAAGGGATATGCCTGAGGAGGACAGAAGGAGGAGAGCCTGACAGATAAGTGCTGTATAAGCTTAAGGAGTGGAGCCATGGAGATCTCCAGCAAGAGTGTTAGCCTGGGAGCTAACATCTCATAGAGCTTATCTGCTAAAGCTGGAAGATCTACTTGCTCAAGGGATACTTGAGTAGAGGTAGAGGATAGGGTTGCATAAGTGGATGGTGTTGGAAGAGCTGCTGAGATGTGGAGAAATTATGTGGACGGCAGTGAAATGGATGGTTGTGATATGGGGATGGTTGTGATGGAATTCACTGGGATTGAAATGGATAGAGTGAAGGATGGTGGAGCTAGAATGTCTTTATGTAATTATTGGTAAGAGGTAGATGATGATGGGTGCTCAAGGGGTGAGGAATGAGAATCATCCATGAAGGAGTCATCTAAGAGATGTGAAGGATGGAAGATGAATGGATGAATCAATCTCAAGGTGTGGATAATAGTGTAGAGGATGGAAATGGTCTTCAGTAGTTGCTGGTGGTGGTGAATGAGTTGAGATTAGAGATGAAATGTTGATGGGAGATGAAATTGAAGTGGTGATGGTGGATGTAGGGATGGTTGAAGAAACAATGGGTGAAGATGGTGGAGATGCGGAGGAGGCAGGCATTTCTTCTAAGGGGGTAGTTGCCTGAGGGGAAGTGATTGTACAGTCCTTGTGCCTGAAGTTGAGACAACTGCAAGAGCTCTTCTTGGTTTGGCAATTTGCCTATCCCACTTTCCAAAGAGGGCACATGATAGCCTCTTGGAGGCATTGATGTGCATGCCACTGGAGACAAGCAGCTAAGGGTATCTGTTATGCAGAAACAAGCCTAGAATCCTCCCAAAATTCACAAAATTCTTGTTCACCTTTTTCTTAATTATATCAAAGAATATCTCCCCCCAATTCAAATGTTTCTTATCTACTAATGCACCCATTAAACAAAATTGATACCTGGAGATGGTATCATGAGCAGAATGCTTTGCTAACAACACTTTTCCCACAACATCTGCTAGGAATCTATATTCTACTGACAAATTATTCTTAAGCAGCTTATTAGGGTTTGCTGCTAGAGTGACCCATTCTATCCAGCATACTAGCTAATTCCTCTCTAGATAACTCTGCAGAATCATGCCCGGTGCTCAATTGGAATACTTCTGTTAGGAGAGCAGGCGTAAGGGATACCTGTGTGCCGGATATTGTTCCAACAACTGTGTTCTGATCCAGGTTATGTGCAGTATACACCCACTCCTTGATTTCATCTGCCACTAGTTTCATTCTTGTGGACATGATATAAACCAACTGTTGTTCCTTGAATAATTCCAGAATGTCTTTAAATATTTGATCACTGCCCTCAAAAGAATCCATATCAATGTCGAAACCCGTGTCGAACTTCATTGTTGTTAGAATGGCAACAGAGACGTCCATTGTTACCTGCAAAAACGAACAAACGAGACCAAGTGTAGAGATGTTTGGAGGGAAAGAAAAGTCATGTAGATAGTATGAATGCGCAAAAGGAGAACGACGACCGAAAAATGAATTTTATATTAGGGTTCGACGCCGAAAAGGAGAGATCGTTGAACTCCGTTCGACGACCTAGGCTTCTAAATGAATCTGAAGGGTCTTCAACATCGTTGATCTCCGTTCGAAGATATTGGTGAGCGTCGAGCTCCGCTCGACGATCTCTGACCGGAGGGAGATAGCTTAGCACTATTTGGAAAGCGCTGAACTCTGGTCGACGATTTCTTTGATCGTCGATCTCCGTTCGATGATCTTAGGGAAAAACGTCGAGCGCAGTTATGAGATCAGAAATAACCAATAGACACTAGAAAAAACAATTTTTTTGCCTAGTCTTGGTCAATTTTAAGGTTTTAAAATCTTGGATCTTAATTTAAACTTCCTCCATCTAACATTCCTAACTAATTAGGGAAGAATGTGTGTTTCTTTTCATCCAATGGTTTGGTGAAAATATCTCCCCTTTGCAAATTAGTTGAGATATATTGAAGTTCAATTTTATCCTTCTCAATATTATCTCTTAAAAAGTGATGCCTAATTTCTATATATTTTGTCCTACTATGGAGGACTGGATTTTGTGCTATAGAAATAGCACTAGTGTTATCACAAAATATTTTTGACTTTTCTAAGTTGTTACCATAGTGTAGGAGCTGATTTTGATTCCAAAAAATCTGTGAGCAACAATTACCTGCTGCCATGTATTCAGCTTCAGCAGTTGATGTGGAGACAAATGTTTGTTTCTTACAAAACCAGGAGACAAGTCTGTCACCAAAAAACTGGCAAGTTCCACTGGTGCTTTTCCTATCTACTCTACGTCCAGCATAATCAGCATCTGAAAATCCAGTTAATTCAAATCCTGAGTCTTTTGGATACCAGAGACCTAGATTTGGACAACTTTTCACATACCTAAGAATCCTTTTTACTAATGTTAGGTGTGACTCTCTAGGGCTTTCTTGGAATCTAGCACATATGCATGTAGCAAACATTATGTCAGGTCTACTAGCTGTAAGGTACAATAAGGAGCCAATCATCGCTCTATATATTGTCTGATCAACAGGTTTCCCATGTTCATTAGCATTTAATACAGCATTAGTAGGCATATGTGTTTTCATGCAGGATGCTTCAGACATACAAAATTTCTTAACCAACTCTTTTGCATACTTAGTTTGAGAAATGAATATGCCATCAGCATGCTGTTTTACTTGCAATCCTAGAAAGAAGGAAAGCTCACCCATGCTACTCATTTCAAATTTAGAATGCATTAGGTTGGAAAACCTTTTGCACAAATTTGAATCAATAGATCCAAAGATAATGTCATCTACAAAAATTTGTACAAGTAGGGTATTGGACATATGGGTTCTAATAAAAAGAGTTTGGTCTACCTTACCCCTTATAAAATCATTTTTCAAAAGAAAGCATGTTAAGGTCTCATACCATGCTCTAGGAGCTTGCTTGAGACCATATAATGCTTTATGCAATTTAAAAATATAATCAGGATGAGTTGGAGAGATAAACACGGGGTTGTCTAACATAGACTTCTTCCTTGATATCTCCATTGAGAAATGCACTCTTTAAATCCATTTGATAGACTTTGAATCACTTGTGTGCTGCATAAGCTAGAAATATTCTTATGGCCTCCAACCTTGCAACTGGTGCAAAGGTCTGGTCATAATCTATTCCTTCTTCTTATGAGTATCCTTGTGCAACTAATCTTGCCTTATTCCTTACAATGATTCCTTGATCATCCAGCTTGTTTCTGAACACCCATTTTGTTCCAACAATAGAATGATCCTTTGTTCTTGGCACTAGTTCCCAAACTTTGTTCCTTTCAAATTGATGTAATTCCTCTTGCATTGCAATGATCTAGCGTGGATCTTGTTCTGCATCTTCTATGGATGAGGCTCAATTTAAGATAAAAAGCAGGTGTGCATCAGGTTTTGGTTGACCTGATTTCTTGTTTGCACACCAGCTGAGATTTCTCCAATCACTTAGGAGATTGGATGATCTCTTGATGTTACTAAATCAACAGGGGGTGTTGATTGTTCACCAACCTGTATTGTTGTTTCCTCTTGTGGAACAACAACTGGCTCTTCAAGATAATTCTCACCAAGATGTTGAGTACCCTCTTCATCTTCACTACTTTCACCTCTTTGTTGGATAGGTGAATGTTTTGTATCTTTTTCTATAATGTGTAACATGTCCAAATTTTCCTAAAGAGAATGTACATACAAAGGTTCTATGGTAGAAGTATTCTTCTCCTTATAAGACATGTTAGATTCATCAAAAGATACATGTACAGGTTCTTCAATTTTAAGAGAAGATTTATTAAACACCCTATAAGCTTTTCTGATCAAGGAGTATCCCAGAAACACTCCTTCATCAGATTTTGCTTGAAATTTTGCTATGTACTTCTTGTCATTATTGTGTATGTAACAAATATAACCAAAAATCTTGAAATAATCTACTTTAAGTTTCTTCCCTTTGAGTAATTCATAGGGAGTCTTGCCCTTCAGCTTATGTATCAAACTTCTATTCAACACATAGTTTGAGGTGTTCATTGCCTCTGCCCGAAGGTGAGCATCTGTCAACAATGTAGTAGCAGATTCAATAAGGGTTCTATTTTTCCTTTCAGCTACCCCATTTTGTTGAGGAGTTCTAGGAGCTGAGAAAGTGTGCCTGATCCCTTCACTATGACAGAACTCTTGCATAAGAAGAGAATCAAACTCTATCCCATGATCACTTCTGATCAGGGCAATGTGAGTATTGAACTCAATCTGTATGCATTTGAGAAACTCTGTCAAACACTTAAAGTTATCAAACTTCTTTCTCAGAAAGAACACCCATGTGAATTTAGAGAAGTCATCTACAACTACAAAAGTGTAAGATTTCCCTCCTAGGCTTTGTACTATAATGGGTCCAAAAAGATCCATGTGTAACAAATACAAGATCCTAGGTTAATCACTCTTATTAAGTGACTTGAAGCAATTTTTAGTTTGCTTGCCTAATTGACAAGCCCTGCAAAGTCCTTCCTTCTTGTAGGGGCCAGAAGGTAGTCCTCTAACAAGGTTGTCCTTGGATAGCCTAGCAATGGTTCTATGGTTTATGTGTCCTAATCTCTTATGCTAAAGTTTATTTGGTTTACTAACAGTGTTGAACAAGCAGATATCTACCTTAGTTGAATGAAAATCTACAAGATAAATGTTACCTTTCCTTTTACCTGTCAACACAGTTGTGTTGTCCACTGATTTGATTTTGCATGAGGATTTGTTGAATGTCACCTGGTAGCCTTCATCACACAGTTGAATGATGCTGATTAAATTATGCTTCAGTCCTTCCACATAGGCCACCTTCTTGAATATGACTGACCCTATTTGGACTGCACCATATCCCTTGGTCTGTCCAAAGTTTGAATCTCCAAATATTACTTTGGGTCCAAGATTGGATTTGAAGGATGTTAGATTATCCTTGCTTCCTGTCATGTGCTTTGAGCACCCACTATCCAGATACCATTGCTGGTTCAATGTTAGATAGGTCTTTACCTAAACATAAAACAATTTATTTATTTTTGACCCAGTTTACCATGGGTCTAGGTTGATAACCTTTAAATTATGAAATAAAAGACATCCCTGGCTGACACTTATAACCTTCAGGATGATATCTCCAAGGAGCTAGTATCCATTCAGTATAAGGATTAAAGCTTTGGGATATGGGACCACTAGGATTAAAGTTTGATTTACCATTAAAACCTTGCTCAAAGCTCTAATCTCTATTCTACGATCTCTAAGCTGAGTTCGACGATCTTGGGTCAGATCATCGAGCTCCGTTCGAAGATCAACTTTGCCAGAGTTCAGAGTTCAGCGATCGTCGACCTGAGTTTGACGATTCAGCTTGAGATCTCTTAGCTCTATTCGACGATCGTCGAGCTCTGTTCGACGTTTTCCGTTGAACTTTGTTTTTCTTAGGTAAATCAGGATTCTTCCTAGATACCTCAACAACTCCCTTTCCTTTATCTGAGATAAACTTAATTGGGGTTATTAACACTATAGGTTGACTTGATGAAGCACCCAAGCCCAGTGTACTATTAAGTCTCGAGTTCACTGTACTTGTGATGTTCATCAGTCTGATGCTTATACCATTAAGGGATTCTTCAAACTTCTTTGCCTGAGATAGTTCACTTTTAAGTGAAGTTATCTCCTCCCTACAACATTCCAACTCCTAAGAGAGTTTGAGGTTATCTGATTTTAAAGTGCTATGTTCAGACAATTGATTTCTTAGAGAGATAATCTCTTTCTAAGATTTTAGCAGGTCTAAATAAAGTTCCTTAAATTCAGATCTAAAGTCCTCTAAATTTAAATCAAAAGAATCTATTACCTGATCTTCTTCAGCTTCATGTTCAAAGTTTGATTCTGACCCTTGTTCTGCATCAGAATTATGTTGACAGGCATTGATAGCCATCATGCAGAACTTCTTCTCTTTAGCATCATCTTCATGATCACTTGAGCTTGATGATGCCTCTGATTCTTCTTCAATTTCACTCCAGGTTTCAGCTACAAATCCCTTCTTGGTGTGTTTGTTCTTGCTAGAGTAGGATTTGTCATTGTTGTTTCTCCTGGAGTCTTTGTCTCTTCTCCTATATTTCTTATCTTTCTTGTCCTTATTTTGATTCTCTGGAAAATCAGGCACAATGTGGCCTGGTTTCCTGCATCCAAAACAAATAATTTCTTTGTTACTGGTCTTGTTATACCTTAGCTTTTCATGGCCTCTAGATGACCTTTTCCTGAAATCTTTCCTGGCCATATTGTTAAATCTTTTGGCTAGTAGAATCATGAGCTCTTCATTGCCTGTGACTTTGTCTTCAGGCTATTCTTCTGTAGCTTTGAAAGCAATTGTCTTCTCCTTCCATATTGCTGGAGAAACTATCTTTTGCTCTTCTTCTCTATTCTTGATAAGCAGCTCATAAGACTTGAGCTTGCCCAATAAAGCTTCAGTGGTGATCTCATTTAGGCTTCTGGCATCCTTGATTGGCCAGATTCTTGAATCCCAAGTGCTGGGGAAGCACATTAGGATCTTATCATTGAGTTCAGTCAATGAGATCTCCTTGTCCAAGGTCTTCAGTTCACTGACAATTAGACTGAGTTTGTTGTACATGTCAGCAACTGACTCAGTTTCTCCCTTCTTGAAATTCTCATACTGGGTTATAAGATGGGATCTTCTATCCTTTCTTTCATCAGCTGATCCTGACACAAGCTCAGATAGCTTGTCCCAAATTTCTTTTGCTGAGTTGCATTCAGCCACTTTTTGAAATATGTCATCAGACATAGTGTAAGCCAATATGTTCATTGCCTTGGCATCATCAACTTTCCACTTTTTTATTTCTGCATCTGTTCCTGAGGGGGGTGGAACATCACTTGTACTTGTAGTTACTGGAGGTCTTGGACTCACTGTCAAAATAGAATTAAAGATGTCTTCATCAATAGAATTCATGTATAATTTAATCACTGCCTTGCAAAGTGCAAACTTAGAAAGATTGCACACTGGAGGACTGGTGCTAGCATAATCTTTGTTTTGTACCATAGTTTTATATGAAAATAAATAAAATAAAAGTAATAACTCTCTATTAAAGATTGATCTTATCAGAGATCTTTTGGTTCAGGTGTTGGCCTGTTGGAAAAACCTATCTGATGAGGATTTAGTTATTGAATGACCAACCTCCCTCTGATACCAATTGAAAGTGAGGGGAAGATCTACCTTTACTCTAGAGGGGGGGGGGGGTGAATAAAGTATATTAAAATAATTTTCCAATTTAAAAAATTATTTAGCAGTGGAAGACTTGATTTATATATGTGTATTTTGCTTGCAGTAAAAAAAACTAAGCAAGAAACAAATCACAACACACAGCAACCAGAAGACATAAGGATCTATAGTGGTTCCCTAATCAACCTGGGTACATCCACTCTTCTACCAACCTAGGTAGGAATCCACTCCAGGAATAGTTGATCAGGTGTCCTGGGCACCAATGAGCTTTTGATAAGGTGCTCCAAAACCAAATCAGATTTTTTTATCAGGTGTCTTGCCACCACTAAGTTTTGACAAGGTCTCAGAAACCAACCACAAAACTTTTGAAGGGAGTTTTGAGTAACCCTTTTACACCAAAGAAAAATAAAAGAGGTGAAGTTGTTCTTCTCTGTTCAATAGTCAAAGAGAAGACTAGTGGATTGTTGTTGTCAAAGCTCCCCCTGAGATTTATAGTTGTTCAGGAAGAGAAGCTTTGCACAGGGTGATAGGCCTTCAGTATGTTTGAGATCTCCAGCAAATAATGATTTCAACAAAAGCTGAAATGTGATGTGTCTGGAGTCCTTGATTGATGAAGCCTTGAACACTTGAATCAAAAGAGATCTTGAAAGAATAGAGGAATTCTTTTATGTGTGGTGATCTCCTTTACAGTTATATTCCTTGTGTTCTGTAAGAATTCTAACTTGTAATCTTGTAGACTTGTGTCTCAAGATCTATTCCTTAGAATAATAATCTTCTACTTGTCTTAATTACTCTGAGATGATATATTGAAATTCAGTCTTCTAGATAGCCGTTAGCCAGTCATAAATGACTTGCTTAAATGATTTTTGTCTCTAGAGGAAAGTCCTAAAAGACATTCCATTTAGTATTCCTTGAAACTTGCTCCAGATTGATTGAAACGGCTACAAAATCCTTTGAAATAAATGTTGGATATGAAATAGATTGAATTCCATAACTAACTGAATTTGAATTCTGAAATCGTCGATCTCTCAAGAAAAGTCGTCGATCTGAGCTCGACTATCGTCGACCTGAGCTCAGAGACTGGAATTATACTTGAGACAAAAATCGTCGATCTGAGCTCATCTATCGTTGACCTGAGCTCAGAGATCTGGATTTTGGCTAGAGACAGAAACGTCGATCTGAGCTCGGAGATCGTCGAATCGAGTTCGACGACTCGTTGAACTGAGCTCAGAAATAGTCAAACTGAGTTCGACGCCTCGTCGATCTTAGCTCAATGAGAATTGCCTTAAACTTTTGTACTTGTATTCTGAACTATAAGGTCTTGGGGTCAGTTTTCAAACCTAAGTTCTAAGCCTTAGAACTATTCTAGTTGACCTTTGAAACTATACAATGAGGTCAAGATAAATTCCTAATGACATAGTTATCCATACCCAAATAAGTAATAGGGCGTTCCAACAATATCCCCCTATTTGAGTTAGGATTACTATTTACAAGAAATGGGAATTAAAAAGCATATAAGCAGAAACAAAAAAAAACAACATAGCAGAATAATGAAGTGCAGCATTGCAGGAGCAGATATAAAGTCACAGCAGATTGTCAGAAATAGAAATATATTGTCAGCTTGCATAATTACTCCTTTTCTTCTCTCTTTTTGAACAAAATTTTTCTTTTTTGATTTAGAGCTTCCTTCTTGGATCTTCTGTCATCAGCAGCACCTTGAGAGGTTTGAGATTTAGGTCTGTGAACAACAGCCTCTAGGTTCAGCCTTAATCAACCATAGCAGGGCACGCCCGTGTCCTAAGACCCGACACGGTTGTGTCACTCACTCAATGCCATCAACTCGACACTCAACGCACTTAACACCATCAACTCGACTCTTAACGCCACTCAACGCTTTCACTGTTCACCTCTCAGAGCCACTCAAAACCAATCCAGCCGCTGCCGACATCAATTTGCCCACATGTCTAGACACGCCCATGTCACACAACCCGACATGCCCGTGTCGGACACCTGTCCTGACTTGCTGCTTTTAGAAAATCGCCAGCTGACCAAAGTTTGACTTCACCAACACATAAGCCTGACACGCCTGTGTCACTCAACCCAATACGCCCGTGTCACCCCAATTTTTGCCTATAAATAAAAGTTTTTTGTAAGCTCTCTTGTTCCACTTTTTGGGCCATTTTGCTTAGGGTAGGTGCTGCGTTGGTGGATTTTATGCTATGTAAGGAGAATTTTCTCCCTCTTTTTAATGTTTGTTTTAGCTTTCTTGTATTCAATTTTTAGTTTAATAAAATATGTTAGTTTTTTCTCTCCTTGTATTATTTGGAATCCATTTATGTACCCCACTTTGAGTGATCTTTAGTATTTGTTTTTATTTTTATGTTTTTATGTTTTCAAAAGTTTGATTAATTTTGTTTTTATATTAAGGTTTTCTCCTAATTTCTAGCCGTTGTAATCACAATTTTCTTTTCATGCAACGTACTTGTTTAGGTTAAGTTTGTTTTATTCTTCTTTCTTAGTTTTCATTCTTATATAATTTATAAAAAGAGTTTTTTAAAGTGTTATTTTCATTTTCTTTAACTTAGGATTTTTAGGAATGTAAAACTTTTTGTCTTTTTTATTTTTATTTTCACTTTTTTAGCTCTTTTATGAAAACCTAAGAATGAATAAGTTATCGTTCAATTCTTCACTCACTTTGTTTTTAGCTCTTATTTTCAAAATATTTTGCTCCTTTAATTTTTATTTTCTCTTTTTACTCATTTCTACCGCATTCTAGCGGTATAAATGTTGTTTTTTTTTTAATTTTTCAGTCACTTTGTTTTTCTTATTTTTCATTTGCGTGCGTGTGTGTATGAGTTAGATTTTCTTATTTTATTTTATTTATGTATAGTGTGTGTGTGTGTGTGCATTTATTTCCGTCTACTCGTTAAGAGTTAAATGGCGCATTGTTTTAATTCTGTAGAGTGTGTGACTGTGTCTCATTTCTTGTAGAGTGTGTGAGTGTGTTTTAAAATTTGTAGAGAGCGTGCGTGTATGAGATAGCATTTTCTGCTTCAAATTCCCGCCTACTCATTTGAGTAGGACTCGTACTTTTCAGCTTTCATTTCCAACCTACTCGTTTGAGTAGGACTTGCAATTTACTTCTTTCTTTTTCAACTTTGATTTAGTGCTTTATTTATTACTTTCATTTTCCGCTTTCCTTTTATCGTTTTCTTTCCGCTAAAGCCGTCCCCATTCCGATGAGTGTCTAACCGCTCTTAGCCCTCAATATCGAAGAGCATTGGGACAGAAAAAGTCGCTTTAAATAATTAAAGGACCTCTTTTTCTCGTTAATTAAAATTACTTAAGGTTTTGCCCTGGGTTAACGACGTTTAGGACCACATATCGATGTGTGGGCTCTATTTCTGTTGTCCAAATGCTAGCTTGCCGAGAGGCCATGCGTATGGACAGATAACCCTTGGGTAAAGAGAGTTCCGCACTTACCCTCGAGAGAGGAGGTACGTTACTCTACAAGATTGGGTTCCCCGCCCAATAGCGGGGTTCTTTGCGTAATGTGGGTATTAAGAGTATTCCTTCGTCGGACTAACGTTCGGTCGAATAGTCTTAATGTTCAGGTGAGTGATATTACCTAGAGATTGGTGTGCTAATTTTTTTTGGAACCTCAACGGCCAAGTCCTCGCCTTAATTAATTTGAAATTTAGGATCTCTTTTTATTAAAATTTTATTTTAGTTCGAATTCTATTTGATATTCATCGCGCTATTTCTTCATCGGCCCTTCCTTCATTTTTTTGCTTTCATTTTTTGCATTAAATATATTTAGCCATTTAAACGACAAATATTAACGGTAAAATAACAGTCCTTTCAGGGAAAGAGTAGAAATAGGCAAACCGACCCTGAGAACAATACAACCCCGATATTCCTCATCGGAATATCATGTACTACACGTGATAGGTGCACTTGCCTCCCTTTCATTAAAACTCGGTTTCAACCCCTTTTTATATAAAAATAAATCTGCGCGCCCCGTCTTTCTTAATAAAACCACCATCTTATAAAACCTAAAAATAAACCACCCACACATTAAATAACCCGGGGCACCGCGAGTTTTAGCCATCAAGTTTATGGCGTGGTGGCCGAGGAAAATTTTCGTTTTTGCTATTTTGAATTCCTGAAAACTATTACTTTTACCATTTATTTCTATCTAAAAAAAATTTGCCAACCAAAAAAATATATATTTATAATAATAATAATATCAATAATAATAATAACTACTTGAAAATCTAAAAAAAAAACTTTAAAAAGTAAAAAATCTAAAAAATTAATAACTTAAAAAAACTAAAAAACCTACCTAAAAACCAACAAAAAATAAAAAAACTACTTAAAAGAAAAATAACGACAAAACAAAAAATTGTTTGTTATTAAAAATGTATATATGTTTTTTTAACCTATTTTATTTTAACTTGTTTTGTTTTAACTTTTTTTTTTCTTTTCGGCGCGCCTCACAATATTGTGAGCGTTAGGGGACTACATTTCTGTTGCGCTCATATAGCTAAGACATTAGCTTACGAGTCACACACGCACTTGTCACCCCTACCCCCTGCAAACTTCTTGTCGAATTTATCTTTTTTGTATTTTTTGTTAAATTTTTTTATTTGTTTTTAAAAATGCAGGGTCATTATTAACGGGCCTCCCCGAACGCGTTTTCAGGGAAGCTTTCTTTACTCCTTTTATTATTTTTGTACATAACTGCTTGGTTTTTATTTCTTATTCCTCATACTTAGTGCAACATTGGGGACAATTTTGGATTTATGTATGAGGGTGTTTCTTATATTACCCTTTTATTTTTTGCACCCAATCAGAAATACTAAAAAAATTGCAAAAATTAAAAACTCCAAAAAAAATTCATATTTTTATAATTTAACAAAAAACTCAAAAAAAAAACAAAATATCGCTTCGCGACGTTCGACTCATTGAACCAACCACCTAATAAAGAATTTGTTCACTGGCAATCAAGTTTTTTTTACTTTGTAATTATTTTTTGTAAATATTCTCTTTCCTCTTCTTTTTCACTCTTTTTTTATAAATAACACCACTTTCTTTCCCCTTTCTTTTAAATAACCTTAAAAAATCAAAAATAATTTATTTTTTGAAAATCCAAAAATCCAAAAAAAACACTAAAATCCCCAAAAAAACATTTATTATGAAACAAATACAATCGAATATACCATGTCTTAACCATTTTTGCTTTCCAAAAATCTAGTTTCGAGTTAATTTATATTCAAATTTTACTTATTTTTTGCTTACTATTCGTTTATTAATTAAAGTTTGATAGATTTAAGTGTCTTGGGTTACGTTTTAAAGATTTTTTATGTCTTTTCCTTATAATAGGGAACGTGTTTTCACCACCACTTCTAATTTTTATAAATAGAAGCTCGTCTTTTATGTTAGAAAATAACAATCATGGATTTCAATTATTTCTACTTCATGCTTTTAGAAACATTGGAACGTTCATTTTTAAAAGGTTGCTCTAAAAACTTTTTTATAAAAATATAATTTTCTCTTTAAAAACCCACCTCCATTTTTTACATCTCTTACTTGACATGATTACCCCTATTTTATCCCTAAAAGATTTTATGTCAATAGGAATAAGATTTCATTCTATAAACATAGGCACCTAATAATTTAAAAAAATTATATGTTACGGAGTAAGAGGATAAATTCATTACTCCTACACCTATACATTGGATTATTTATTATTTATGAAGAAAGAAAAAGAAAATATTATGTTAGGAAAATAAAATTTCATTTTCCTAATTATCCAAAAAAACATATTTGCAGAGGTTCGAATAAAATTACCTCACCTCTAAACCCAAGCCCTCTTCATAAACCACCAAACCACTTATCCTTTTTCAATGATTCTAGAATTAATTTAAAAAAATTTTGAGAGCATAATTTTTAAATTACATTATTTCCTTTAACTTTTTTTATGCTAAAGTTTTTTATGTAATTTCAATCTATTCTTGTTAAACTAACAACAATAAATTTTTGCTTTCTATTTTGTTTCGTCTAAAAGTCTTTTTGAAACTCTTCCTCGGATGTTTATCTCTAGTTCCCCAGATGTTTATTTTGATCTTTCTTTTAATTAATTCAAGCGGTAGCTAAACTTAGGATTTTTCAATTTCTTATAAGTTCATCTCCAACTTTTGCTCTGGGATAGCAAAAGCTTAAGTATGAGGGTATTTGATGAGTTGTAATTATAGGCATTTTTCTGTGTTTTTATTTTGTTATTTTAGTATAGTTTTGTCTTTTTTAGTTTTTTTTATTCAATAAATTGCTTCTTTTTGTAAATATTATCCAAACTTAAGTTTATTTAATTTCCTGAAATTTTCCAGAAAATGTTCAAAAATGACCTGACATGCCCATATCGCATGACCGACACGCCCTCCACGATCGTTCACCTCAACCCACCGATCGACGTTCAGCCTTCATTTACCAGAGCAGGACACGCCCGTGTCCGATGACCCGACAAAGCCATGTCACTCACTCAACGCCAACAACTCGACACTCAACGCAACTCAACACCATCAACTCGACTCTCAACGCCACTCAATGCTTTCACTGTTCACCTCTCAGATCTACTAAACGCCAATCCTACCACTGCCAGCATCAATTTTCCCACGTGTCAAGACACGCCCGTGTCACGTAACCTGACACACCTGTGTTGGACACATTTCCCGACCCACTGCTTCAAGAAAATAGCAAGCTGACCAAAGTTTGACTTCACCAACACACCAGCCTGACACTCCCGTGTTACTCAACCTAACACGCCCGTATCACCCCATTTTTTTTCCTATAAATAAAAGTTTTTTGTAAGCTCTCTTGTTCCAGTTTTTGGGCCCCTTTGCTTAGGGTAGGTGCTGCCTTGGTGGATTCCATGCTATGTAAGGAGAATTTTCTCCCTTTTTTAATATTTGTTTTAGCGCTCTTGTAATCTCTTTTTAGTTTAATAAAATATGTTAGCTTTTTCTCTCCTTGTATTGTTTGGAATTCATTTATGTACACCACTTTGAGTGATCATTAGTGTTTGTTTTTCATTTTATGTTTTTATGTTTTCAAAAGTTTGATTAACTTAGTTTTTATTTTAAGGTTTTCTCCTAATTTCTGGTCGTTGTAATCGCAATTTTATTTTCATGCAACATACTTGTTTAGGTTTAGTTTGTTTTCTTCCTCTTTCTTAGTTTTCATTCTTTCATGTTTTATAAAAAGAGTTTTTAAAAGTGTTATTTTCATTTTCTTTATCTTAGGATTCTTAGGAATGTAAAATTTTTTGTGTTTTTTGTTTTATTTTCACCTCTTTAGCTCTTTTATAAAAACCTAAGAAAGAAAAAGTTATCGTTTCAATTTTTTCACTCACTTTGTTTTTAGCTTTTATTTTCAAAACT
This sequence comes from Platanthera zijinensis, assembly GCA_039513925.1. Taxonomy (NCBI): domain Eukaryota; kingdom Viridiplantae; phylum Streptophyta; class Magnoliopsida; order Asparagales; family Orchidaceae; genus Platanthera; species Platanthera zijinensis. The sequence continues at coordinate 119,573,710 of CM077084.1, forward strand.
TTTTGCTCCTTTAATTTTTATTTTCTCTTTTTATGCATTTCTACCGCATTCTAGCGGTAGAAATGTCATTGTTTAATTTTTCTGTCACTTTGTTTTTCTTATTTTTCATTTGCGTTCGTGCATATATGAGTTAGATTTTCTTATTTTCTTTTATTTATGTAGATTGTGTGCGCATGCGCATTTATTTCCGCCTACTCGTTAAAAGTTAAATGGCGCATTGTTTTAATTCTGTAGATTGTGTGAGTGTGTTTCATTTCTAGTAGAGTGTGTGAGTGTGTTTTAATTTTTATAGAGTGCGTGCGTGTATGAGATAGCTTTTTTTATTTCAATTTCCTGCCTACTCGTTTGAGTAGGACTCGCACTTTCAGTTTTCATTTCCTGCCTACTTGTTTGAGTTCGACTTGCAATTTACTGCTTTCTTTTTCAGCTTTCATTTACTGCTTTATTTACTGCTTTCATTTTCCGCTTTCCTTTTATCATTTTCTTTCCGCTTAAGCCATCCCCATTCCGATGAGTGGCTAACTGCTCTTAACCCTCAATATCGAAGTGAATTGGGATAGAAAAAATCGCTTTAAATAATTAAAGGTCCTCCTTTTCTCGTAAATTAAAATTACTTAAGATTTGCCCCGGGTTAACGACGCATAGGACGAAATATCAATGTGTGGGCTCTATTTCCATTGTCCATATGCTAGCTTGCCGAGAGGCCATGCGTATGGACCGATCACCCTTGGGTAAAGAGAGTTCTGCACTTACCCTCGAGAGAGGAGACGCGTTACTCTACCGGATTGGGTTCCCCACCCAATAGCGTGGTTCTTAGCTTAATACGGGCATTAAGAGAAATCCTTCGTCGGACTAACGTTTGGTCGAATAGTCTTAATGTTCATGTGAGCGATATTACCTAGAGATAGGTGGGTTCATTTTTTTTGGAACCTCCATGGCCAAGTCTACGCCTTAATTTATTTGAAATTTAGGATCTCTTTTTATTAAAAGTTTATTTTAGTTCGAATTCTATTTGATATTCGTCGCGCTATTTCTTCATCGGCCCTTCCTTCATTTTTATGCTTTCATATTCTGCATTAAATATATTTAGCCATTTAAAATTCAAACGACAAATATTATCGGTAAAATAATAGTCCTTTTAGGGAAAGAGTAGAAATAGGCAAACCGACCTCGAGAACAATACGACCCCGATATTCCTCACTGAAATACCCTGTACTACACATGATAGGTGCACTTTTCTCTCTTTCATTAAAACTCGATTTCAACCCCTATTTATATAAAAATAAATTCGCGCGCCCTGCCTTTCTTAGTAAAACCACCATCTTATAAAACCTAAAAATAAACCACCCACACATCAAATAACCTGGGGTGCCTCGAGTTTTAACCATCTGTAATTATAACGGAAACCCTAAGATTCGGACCTTCAAAAGTTCCAACAAATTTATCCAGTATTTATAATACTAAATAATTGTTATTGGCAAGGTTTCATAATTTTTTCAAGTGTTGTAGTCACCCTAATTTCACTAATACCCTTGCATAGAAAAATATAAATTAATTCATTTGCTATGCAAATCAACTCCAAATATTCTAAAACTTCATGAGTAGGTGTACATTCACTAAATAATTGCATGTATAAAATGTTAATTTATTTTACCAAGGTAATCTTGCTAAATTAACAAGATACACCTTTTTGGCTAAATGCGCACCACATCGCATACAATATGACAACTTGCAAGTGAGATTCACTAACCTACAAGGCTCCAAAAGGCCTGAAATTTTTAAAAGTGACTTATACCTTCCTAATGAACCTCTCAAAAACATTTGGTGTTAAAATAATTATTTGTCACCAAAATATTTCAGTTTTATGAAAAAACACATTTTTTCTAAAACTATATGAAAATGTTGTTTAAAATTCCCATTTATTGAGTGCAGGTTTATCTTTGGTATATTCTAACATGACCCAAATTTCAAGTCAATCCCATTAACCAATTAAAATTTATTAAGGCAACAGTGGATGTTCTATCCTAAGGTCCAGTCCCATAAGAATTGCCCTATAAAGAGATACAGTGCTCCAAATGACTTGATTTCGATTTCTAATTAACATAGACTCGCAAAGATACCTTTTTCATGCTTAGTACTTTTCATGGTTCAGCCCCTAAGGGCCTCCTTTTTGTGTTTTAAAAATGCATATTAAAGGGGACAATATATATATAAATTTATATAAATCTAAATGATCAATGGTGGTGATTTATTCTTCCTCCCCTAGCCTAAGGAGGAGATCAGCCTGACCTGTAGCTTTTCTATAGTAATTTGTAGGCCAACCAGCCACTTCTCCTGCTGGCCACTGCCACCACCACCTCTGTTGAGGTGGTGACTAACGCCTGGTGATGGTTTGGCTGCCGGAGGTGGTGGTTTCCGGCAAACCCGCCACTATGGAATTTTCCAACAATCTCAATTTATATCACATTGGATTGGGCTTTGTTGAGCCCAATTTCTCTCCTATTGGATCTAGGATACTAGCACAAGGGGAGAGGAGGAGAAATATGCCTGATTCGGACTTGGATGCGGCTACTCCGGCAGGTGGCCATGGTTTTTTGGCATTTTCCAACGAACCTGTCCTGATCTGGATTCTCCACCATTTACACTGATCCAAAAGTCAATTTCAACTGCTTGAGGCCTTCTGAAGGTGATGAAAGGATCAAATTTAGCTTTGTGGGCCTCTATATAGGAGATCCAAGTTATGAGGGTTATGGTCATGGCCATTAAAGGCCCTCCTTAATGATGGCCAACCTATAACTATTGGAAACCTCCACCTCTTAATTAGGAAAGATAAAAGGAGGGGTTAGGGAAAAAGAAGGGAGTGTCACTTGGCCTCCCTCCATTATTTCCACTCCAAATGAAACTTCCCTCCTAATTACCCTTATTAAGTCACCTAATTAAAATAATATATTAGATTAAATAAATCAGAAAATTTAGTGGGACTTAGGATGGGCCTTGGGCAAGGCCTTAGCCCACTTGAATTGGCTTGGGCTCTCATTTATCCTTTATGGTTAAGTTGACCATGGTTGACCTTGGGGTTGACTTGTGCACATTTGGGGTTCACATAGCAGTTTCCCTAAGTTCAAGCTGACCTAGGGTCACACTAGGGACTCCATGCACCACTCAATCCCTAACCTTAACTTTAGGAGGCCTAGAAGTGTGGGGGGATGTTATATGTAAACTCTCTTTTTATGAAATAAAATCATGTATTCTTGTTTCATATTTAATCATATGTGGTTATTGTTGAACGTTTAATTTCTTGTGTGTGCCAACTGCTATACGATCTTCAAAAATAAGGAACAAAGTTTGTGTTGATATTGTCTGGCGATAGCTCCAGAAAAATTGCTTCTTGCCTCAGAATATTTTTTTTATCTCTAGTAGTTCTCTAAAAACCTTATTCACCCCCCCCCCATCTAAGGTTGGCCACCATATCCAATAGTAGGCATACTAAAAATAGAAGGGAAATCATGTTTAGTTAACATGCGTCAACTAGAAGTCAAAATTACTCTGACTAGAAGTCAGAGCAGCCACAAATATTAAGTCGGCACTACTCTAAGGAAGAAGACGATGCATGTGTCGATATTATATCGTCACAATGTCAATTACAGAGTCAAGTCGACTGGACTTTATTTAAAGGGATAAATTGACGTGCCTTCTACTTGAAGTTGATTTAGTGTCGAGTAAAAGATGAACTTGGAAATAACAAAGGATTTGTCAAGGCTTATTTCCAAGAAGATATTATGGAGTTCTTCAAATATTTCAAATTGTTGGAAGAAGGAATAAAGGAAAATTTCCCCCGCCAAATTCAGATAAGTTTATATGGAAGTATTTTGAAGAATTTGTTGAGATTTACTTAAAATAGAATTGGAAGAATAAAACTCAATTCCTTCTGAAGAAAGTTCCTATGAATAAGAGAATTCAAAATTTTTTAAGAAACATATACTAAAAACATAAAAAAGAGAAGAAAACGACAACATAGATACATACAATATTGTGAATAGAATTCGACAGCAAACCTAATCTTCTCCATCTTCTTTCTTCCCTATTATTGCTTCTACAACACATTTTAAAAGAATAATTAGAGAGACACTTGGACCATGAGCATATAACCTTGAAATTTCTTCAAGTAAGGATTCATCATCAACAGAGGATCCAAAAACACTCAGTGTCATATAGTCCTCAGATTATTGAGAGAAGACTCAATTTTGAAGACACTTCTTCAAGTCCACCTTCTCTCTTTCTCATACTCTTCTTGTCGTGTTGAGTAAAGAGTATTATGAATCGCTCTTCAAAGGATTCAATCACTGGTTCTAAGAGTCTCTTTATCAAAATAATTAGTGTGTCAATGGTTCAAGATCTCCTTATCAAAAGATCTGGTGTTTGTTGAAGATCTCCTTATCAAAGGATCTAGTTATTTGTTAAAAGAGCTCCTCATCAAAATACTCAGGCACTAGGATAGTTTAATCCAACCAAAGTGATAGAAAATTGGATGTACCGGGATTTTGGGGATCCATTATAGTTTTGATTTCTTCTGTGATTCTATTTTTCTATGATTTCTTGATGTGCTGTGTTTTTATTTACAAATATAATTCTCTGGCTAACTATCTATGAATGCAAATTATTTGTTAATTGAAATTAACTAACTTAATCAAGTTAAATTTTAAATCTCTTTTCACCCCCCCCCCCCTCTAGAGAATTTTCGGAGGATTTAGTCAAATATTCTTACTTTCAACAAGGAAAATCGTAGTGATCTTTGTTTAGGGGAAGTACCTTGATGAGTTGTAAATATACCTATATTTTCGTATTTTATTTAAGTCAATTTTGTTTGTTTTTTGTCTTTTTTTTATCTGTTTTTTCCAATAAATTGTTTATTTTTGTAAATATTATTTCTAACTTAGCTTTATTTTTATTGCAGAAAATTTCCAGAAAAATTCCAAAAAAAGTCAAAATGTTGACTGACACGCCCGTGTCACATGACCGACACGCCCGTGTCATGCCCTCGACGATCGCCGACCATAAGTGCCAGCTCGACGATCGGCGATCATCAAACCCAGCTCGACACGCCCTTCGACACGCCCGTGTTAAGGTGTGACACGGGCGTGACCTTGCCACCTGGCCCGACGTGACGCGCGCGACTTTGCGGCCGGACCGCGCCCAGATCTACCTCCCCGACACGCCCCAGTCACGCCCGTGACTGACACATGTCACGCCCGTGACCTAGGGCGTGACCGCCACGTTTTCAGCCGAAGTCAACTTTCCAGTCAAGTCACCCGATCAGCTCATGAATAGTGTCGACACGCCCCCCTGTCACGCCCTAGTCATGGGCGTGACCAACCCGAAATTTTGCCTATAAATAAGAGCTTCCAGGAAGCTTATTTTGTCCACTTTTTTGGTCCATCTTACTTAGGGGAGGTGCTGCCTGTTTGGCTTCTAAGCTATGTAAGGAGAATTTCTCCCTATCTTTCTTAGTTTGTATTAGGTTGTTTGTTTTAGCTTTTTCATGTAATAGCCTTTTTATTCAATAAAATGGTAGATTTTCTATCTTGCAAAGTTGAAATGTTCAATTGGAAGCGCCCTTCTTAAGTAATTTTTTCGTTCCCTTTTTGTATTTCTTTTATGTTTTCATCTTTTTAGCTTTCATAACTTAGTTAGATTTAGGATTTATCGGCATTTCTAGCCGTTGTGCCGTCCGTTTAGTTTTCATTCTCCGCACTTTTTAGCTTTAGGTTTTTCTTCTTTAACATTTTCATTCATATAGGTTTTATAAAAACCTCCCCTAAAAGTGTTCGTTTTTATTTTCTTTAACTTAGGCTCTTAGGAATGTAAAACTTCTCGTTCCTTTTTAGTTTTATTCTCACTTTTTTGGAGGTTTTATAAAAACTTACGAATAAAAATGTAGTCGTTACAATTTTTCGCTCACTTCATTTTAACTTTTTAATTTCAAAACTTTTTGTCCGGTTAATTTTTATTTCATCTTTTTATGCATTTCTACCGCATTCTAGCGGTAGAAATGCAGTTGTATTAATTTTTCGAGTACTTCCATTTTGCGTTTATTTGTAAAACTTTTCGCTCCGGTTAATTTTATTTTCACTTTTTATGCATTTCTACCACTTTCTAGCAGTAGAAATGCAGTCGTTTTAATTTTCTGAGCACTTTGTTTTTCTTATTTTTGCAAGTGTGTGTGCGTGTATGAGTTAGGTTTTACTGCTTTATTTCATTTCTGTAGAGTGCGTGTGTGCGTATGCATTTATTTCCGCCTACTCGTTAAGAGTTAAATGGCGCTCTGCTTTCATTTCCCGCCCACTCGTTTGAGTGGGACTTATCTTTTAACTGCTTTCATTTTCTTCCTACTCACTTGAGTAGGAAAACTTTGTGTGGGTGCGTGTGTTTTCATTTCTGTAGAGTGCGTGTGTGTGTTTTACTTTCAAGTAGAGTGCGTGCGTGTATGAGATAAATTTACTCCCGCCCACTCATTTGAGCCGGGACTTGCAATTTTGTCGCTTTCTCAATTATGTAGAGTGCGTGTGTGTAGGAGATAATTTTACCGCTTTATTTATCACTTTCTTCAATTAAGAAGAGTGTGTGCGTGTGTGCATTTATTTCCGCCTACTCATTTGAGTAGGGCTTGCTTTATTTAATTTTCTTTATGGTTTTGAAGTGTGCGTGAGTGCCTGCATCAATTAGCCTTCAATTTATCTAACTATCCTATTTTTCGTGTTTTCTCTTATAATTGTTCAGTGCTTAATTTAACACTCACGCCTCACCTAAAAACATAAAGCCATCCCCATACCGATGAGTGGCTAATCTCTTTTAGCCTTCGGCATCGAAGAGCATCGGGACATAAAAAATTATTTGAAATAATTAAAAAACTTTATTTTTATTTTAATTTAAGGACTTAAGGTTTACCCCGGGTTAATGACGCATAGGACCACATAATCGATGTGTGGGCTCTATTTCCGTTATCCATACGCGACGCCGAGAGGCTGCACGTATGGACCAAACCCCCTTAGGTAAAGAGAACTGCGTACGCCCCCTCGAAAGAGGAGAAACGTAGTTCTGCCGGATTGGGTTCCCCACCCAATAGCGGGGTTCTTAGCGTAATGCGGGCGTTAAGGGGAATCCTTCGTCGGACTAACGTTCGGTCGAATAGCCTTAGCGCCCAGGTGAGCGATATCCCTAGACCAAGGTGAGCTCATGTTCTTGGAACCTCCACGACCAAGTGCCTTTTATTAAATTAAAAACAAAGTTTAATAATTGTTAAGAATTATTTTAGTCTTAATCCGATTCGATGTCGAGCGTTAACCCGTCATCGAACTAACTTAGCAAAATTCTGCTTTCTTTCTTTCCGTTTTAATTAAACTAAAAAATCCCACCTTACTGATAGTAGGATAATAGTATTCCTGGAAGAGTAGATATAATTAACGCGTCCCCGAGAATAATACGACCTCGGTATTTTCCCGAATACCGAGTACTACTTGCGATAGGTGCACTTGCCTCCTCTCGTTAGAAAACTCGATCTTCTAACCGGCCCGCGGAATCTGACCATTTCGAACCAACCACAGTAGGTCTCTGTTCTACGGCCATCAAGTTTTTGGCGCCGTTGCCGGGGAGCACGGTTGTTATATTGAATCCGGGACTCTATTAATTTTACTTTATTTTCAAATAAAAAAATTTTATACAAAAAAAAATCCTTCCCCCTTTCGTTTTTTTTAGGGTGCATGACCCGTGGACAACCTTCGAGTTCTGAAAATCTTGAATTCGACCCCGAGATTGACCGCTCTCTTGCGCGTATCCGATCTCTCCGTCGAATTCCCTTTTTAGACCCCGCAGAATCTATCGGAGAACCCTCTTCTTCTTCTATGGCCGACCCGAATAATGCCCAACCGGCCGAGCGTACTATGTCTTACTACGCTCGGCCTAACTTGGATGATACGGGGTCGAGTATTGTTCGGCCCACTGTGGCCAACAATAATTTTGAAATTAATTCAAGTGTGATTCAAATGATCCAAAATGTCGTGCAGTTCGACGGACTGCCGGATGAGGACCCCAACAATCACTTGTCTAATTTTCTTGAAATTTGCGATACTTTTAAAATTAATGGCGTCACTGATGACTCCATTCGTTTGCGCCTTTTTCCCTTCTCTCTTAAGTCCAAGGCTAAGGCGTGGATACTCTCCCTCCCGCGGGAATCCATCACGTCCTGGGCGGAATTGGCTGAGAAATTCCTTACGAAGTATTTTCCGCCCGCGAAAACTGCAAGACTGCGGGCGGACATATCTTCGTTCGTCCAAAACGACTCCGAATCTCTTTACGAGACTTGGGAATGCTTTAAGGAGTTTCTCCGCCGGTGCCTGCACCACGCTCTGCCAACGTGGTTGCAGGTAAAAATTTTTTATAATGGACTCAATAGTCAGACGCGTCAAATGATTGAAGCGGCTGCCGGGGGCACTCTGAACAATAAGACCCCCGAGGCCGCCCAGGCCCTTTTCGAGGAAATGGCGGTGAACGCCTACCAGTGGAATGTCCCGCGGGCACGCCCTAAGCAGGCGGGCATTTTTGAAGTGGATGCCACTGCTCAGCTAGCCCTCCAAGTGGAAAGGCTAACTAAGCAGGTGGCGGAGATGTCTGTTGCCTCCTCCACTCCGCCTTGTTTTCTCCCCCCTCCAACGTCTGCGTAGTCGACGAATTCGTGGACTACATGGGAAATCCAGTGCGTCCCTCATTTCAAAACAACCCTTATAGTAGCCACTATAACCCGGGTTGGAGGAACCATCCGAATTTCTCCTGGAGCAACCCGAACAACGCGCAGCGTCCCCCTCCCCCTCCTTTTGTGCCAACGTTTCCTCCTCCCCCTCCTATGAAGCCATCCCCGGTGGAGGAAAATTTTAATCATTTTGTCGCGTCCAACGAGTCCAATATCCGGAACATCACCGGATAGCTAAAAAATTTAGAACTCCAGGTTGGACAGCTGGCGCGACTTATGTCAGAACTCGCCCTGGGGGCACTGCCAGGGAACACGGAGCCCAATCCAAGGGAAACCGCCAACGTTATAACCCTCCATAGCGATAAGGAGGTGGTCAATCCAAAATGGATCGATCCTCAGGTACATATTTCACCTCCGACCCCTCTTCCCTCTTCTTCGATTACGCAACCCTTACCGATTTTTAACGATAAAACTATTTTAAACAAGCCGTTGCCCTACCCGTATAAGTTAGATAATGAGCGAGTAAACGTGCAATATGAAAAATTTATTTTATTACTTAAACAAATTCATATTAATGTTCCTTTTTGCGAGGCTATCTCGCAAATGCCTAAATATGCGAAATTTTTAAAAGAACTACTTTCTAATAAACGCAAACTCGAGGATATTTCGCATATATCTCTCAACGCTGTCTGCTCGGCGGCTCTTACTAGTAAATTGCCCTTAAAACAAAACGACCCGGGAAGGTTCTCCATCCCGTGCCTTTTTGGCGATGTATTAGTAAAATACGCCTTGACAGACTTAGGCGCGAGCATTAATTTGATGCAGTTCTCGCTCTTCCTGCGTTTAGGTTTGGGTACTCCTGCTCCTACCAATATGCGCATCCAACTAGCGGATCGCTCGGTTAGGTTCCCCATCGGGGTTGTTGAGGATGTCCTTGTCCGAGTAGACAAGTTCACCTTCCCGGTGGACTTCGTCATCTTGGACATCGAGGAAGACGCCAACGTACCAATAATACTTGGTCTCCCTTTCCTCGCGACCTCACGTGCGTTAATTGATGTAAGTAATGGTCAGCTTCTCCTTCGGGTAGGAGACGACCAAGTTACTTTTTCTATTAACTCCTCTATGGAAGACTCGTCGCCGAACGACGATTTCTGCTATTCTTTAGATTCTTTTTATGGAGATTGTTCTTCTCCGGTTTTCGAGTCCGAATTTTTAAACGAAAATATTTTTTCACTCGAAAATTTTTATTGCGATTAGGACGAGTCTACGAACATGCCTTTTGAACCAATTGGTTCAAAAGACATTAGCACTAAAACCTCACTAGAAGAACCGCCCATCCTGGAACTCAAACCATTACCCGAATCCCTAAAATACGCCTTTTTGGGAAAATATGATACACTCCCGGTAATCATTTCTTCATATTTAAGCGATTCGGAGACCTCCGATTTATTGGAGGTTTTGCTTAAACATCGCCACGCAATTGCGTGGCAAATTTCTGACCTAAAGGGGATTAACCCTTCTTTCTGCACTCACAAAATTTTCTTAAACGATAATTGCCGCAAAACCATTCAGCCGCAGCGGCGTCTTAACCCAAACATGAAAGACGTCGTGAAAGCTGAGATAATTAAATTATTAGATGCGGGGATTATTTATCCCATTTCTGATAGTGCATGGGTTGGTCACATTCATGTCGTGCCCAAGAAGGGCGGTCTAACCGTAGTGGCAAATGAGCACAACGAGCTCGTCCCAACTCGTACTGTTACGGGTTGGCGGGTGGTCATCGATTACCGCAAACTTAATGATGCCACCCGCAAAGACCATTTTCCACTACCGTTCCTTGACCAAAATCTTGAGCGTCTTTCCGGTCATCCTTTTTATTGTTTTCTCGACGGTTTATCGGGGTTTTTCCAAATCCCCATTTCCCCCGAAGACCAGGAGAAAACAACTTTTACTTGCCCCTTTGGCACCTTCGCCTATCGAAGAATGCCATCTGACCTCTGCAATGCGCTGGCTACATTCCAAAGATGTATGCTAGCAATTTTTGGTGAGCTAGTAGAAGATATTATGGAAATATTTATGGATGACTTTTCTGTATTCGGATGCTCATTCCCGGATTGTCTTCGCAATCTTGATCGTGTCCTCCAGCGATGCGAGGACACAAATCTTGTTTTAAATTGGGAAAAGTGTAACTTTATGGTTCGAGGAGGTTTGTTCCTCGGCCATAAGATTTCGATTAAGGGGATAGAGGTCGATAAGGCCAAAGTTGAAATCATAGAAAAACTTCCTCAGCCGACAAACATAAAATCCATTAGGAGTTTCTTAGGCCACGCGGGCTTTTATAGGCGCTTCATTCAAGATTTTTCAAAAATAACAAAGCCGCTTACTCACCTCTTGGAAAAGGAATCACCTTTTGTCTTTAGTAGCGATTGCGAGTCTGCTTTTAATTTTATAAAACAAAAACTTATCAATTCTCCGATTCTAGTGGCCCCTAATTGGTCCCTTCCGTTCGAAATCATGTGCGACGCTAGTGATATTGCCTTAGGCGCCGTTCTTGGCCAACGCGTAGAAAAACATTTTCATCCTATTTATTACGCTAGCAAGACGCTCACTTCCGCACAAGTGAATTACACGACGACGGAAAAGGAACTCTTAGCCGTCGTTTTCGCATTCGATAAGTTTCGCTCGTACCTTACGCTATCTAAAGTTATCGTTTTTACCGATCACTCCGCCCTTAAATATCTATTAGCTAAAGCCGACGCGAAGCCCCGCCTTCTTCGATGGATTCTCCTCCTACAAGAGTTTGACTTGGAGATCCAAGATAAGAAGGGCGCGGAGAATCTAGCGGCAGACCACCTCTCCCGTTTAGGAAATCTGGGTGCGGAAGCGCTCGTCGAATCTGAAATAAATGACAGATTCCCCGAGGAACGCCTTCTTGCCATTCATTCGTCTTCGTCATCTTCGCCTTGGTTCGCAGATTTTGCGAACTACTTAGTCGCGTGGGTACTTCCAAAAGATTTTTCAAGTCATCAAAAGAAGAAATTCTTTTCCGACTTGAAAAATTTCTTTTGGGATGACCCATTTCTTTTCCGTATCTGCGCTGACCAAGCGGTTCGAAGATGCGTCGCGGGAGTAGAGTGCACACAAATATTGAGGCACTACCACGAGGGTCCAGCTGGGGGGCACTATCAAGCCAACTGGACCGCTAGGAAGGCGCTAGAGGCGGGCTACTTTTGGCCCACTCTCTTCAAAGACGCGCACAACTTTGTGCGCGCATGCGATAGCTGTCAGCGGTCGGGTAACATCTCACGTCGCAACGAGATGCCCCAGAATATGTTTTTAGAATGCGAAGTCTTCGATTTATGGGGCATAGATTTTGTTGGCCCCATACCTCCTTCTTATAAAAATATATACATTTTAGTGGCGGTCGACTACGTATCACGGTGGGCGGAAGCGCAGGCTCTCCCCACCAACGATGCGCGAGTCGTCGTTACGTTTATAAAAAATTTATTTTCTCGCTTCGGCACGCCTCGCGCTATTGTTAGTGATAGGGGAACGCATTTCTGTAACGCTCGAATGGCTAAGACGTTAGATAAATACGGAGTCACGCACAAGCTTGCCACCCCCTACCACCCGCAAACAAGTGGCCAAGTTGAGGTAGTAAATCGAGAGATAAAACGCATATTAGAAAAAAACGTTTCACTTAATAGGAAAGATTGGTTCGCTAAGCTCGACGACGCGTTATGGGCGTATCGTACGGCGTACAAAACCGCTACCGGTTGTACCCCGTTTCGATTAGTCTATGGCAAAGCGTGCCATTTACCCGTAGAACTGGAGCACCGCGCACTTTGGGCATTAAAACTCTTAAACCTCGACTCTAACTTAGCCGCTCAGAATAGAAAACTGCAACTAAACGAGCTCGATGAATGGCGTGCAACGCTTACGAGAGCAATAAGTTCTATAAGGAGCGTTCTAAGTTTTATCACGATCGAAAAATTAAAACCCCGAAAATTTTTTCTCCGGGCGATCTAGTCCTTCTTTACAATTCACGTCTTAGGCTTTTCCCGGGTAAGCTAAAATCGCGATGGTTCGGCCCCTTCAAGGTTGAAGAGGTTTGGCCATATGGGACCGTACTTGTCTCCCACCACGAAAAAGGCACTTTTAAGGTGAACGGTAATAGGTTAAAGTCTTATATAGCGGGCGACCCTGTGATCAGTAGGAGCAAAACCATAACCCTTCCCCATATATAAATCTGCCACTATAGTCAAGCTACGCGACTATAAACAAAGCGCTCCTGGGAGGCACCCCACGTCTATCTTTTTTACGTCTTTATTTATTATGTTTTCTATTTTTTCAAATAAATGCAGGGTTTCTAATGGGCTTCCCCGAGCGCGGATCAGGGACGTCTTCTGCCCCCCTCTTTTTCCTTTTTTATACATATACCTGCTGTCTTGTTCCTCATGCTTAGCATACAACATTGGGGACAATGTTGGATCTAAGTATGGGGGTGTTTTCGTATTTTCGTACTTTCTTTTTCACTTAGAAAAAAAACACAAAACACAAAAAAAAAATATCAAAAAAATAAAAAAAAAATCAATCAAAATTTTTTTTTTTATTTTAAAAAAAAAAAAATTTGAGGTTTAATTTTTTGAAACTTTGACTTATTTTTAACTCGGTCCGCGAGATCCGGCTCATCGAGCCATCCAAATAACGAGTCATCTCGCGGCTACCTAGTTTGTATTTCTGTAAATATTCTTGTAAATATTTTTGTAAATAATTTTTGTAAATACTTTTTGTAAATATTCTTTCTCTTTCCCCTCTCCCTTTTTCCCTCTCATCCTTGTAAATATTTTTTCTTTTTCCCAAATTTTTGTGAATAGAATGAAAACTTCAAAAAAAAAAAAAAAATTCACAAATCTTAAAAATTCAAAAAAATTTTTATTTTCGCTTTTTTTTTCTTTTTTTCTTTCTTTTTAGTATGTATATATTAAAGATATAAATACAAAAATACAAAAAAAACAGCATAACTTCAAAAAAAAAGCACAAAAAAAAATTTTTTTATGTAAGTTTTGAAACAAATAAATCAAACATTTCATTCTTAAGTTTCTTGTTATCCAAAACTTTCGTTTTGGGTTTATTTATATGCGAATTTGATCAATTCTTTGTTCACTATTCGTTTATTAATTATAGATTGAAAAATTTAAATAGCCAGGGTTAAGTTTTAAAGAATTTATTATACTTTGTTAAAAATAGGGGACTCGCTTTAGGCACTACTTCTAATTTTTCATAGATAGGAGCATGTGTACCATGTTAGAAAATAACGACTATAGAATTCAATTATGCTTGCTTTTAGCTTTCTGAAAAATTGGAACGTACAATTTATAAAGGTTGCTCTCAATTATTTTTTAATTACAAATCTACTTCTCTTTTCTCCCCTTACCTATCATAACCTACTCGGTATGATAAAAATATTTCCTCAAAAAGATCTTATGTCAATGAGAATAAGATTTCATTCCGTAAACATAGGCACCCAATAAATTAAAAGATTATACGTTACGGAGTAAGAGGATAAAATTCATTACTCCAACACATATACATTGGGTTATTTTTATTTATGAAGAAGAAAAAATTTTATATTAAGGAAAATAAGATTTCGTTTTCCTTTAACATCCAAATCAAAAAAAATTGGAGGTTCGAGAAAAAATAACCTCGCCTCAAAATCCAAGCATCTTCATAAACCAACATCAACCCCCCTTAGCCAATTTCATGACTCTAGAATTAATTCAAAAATCTTTTTGAGAGCATAATTCGTAAATTGCATTATTTCCGATAACACTCCTATAAGCTAAAGTTCGTATAACTCCAAACTATTTTCTGTTAATCTAACCAAAACAATTATTGCTTCCTATTTGATTACATCAAGAAGTCTTTTGGCCAAAACTTTTGCCCTGTTTAAATCATCTAAATAATTTTAGGACTTAACTCTTATACCCCGTATATTTTTATTTGATCTCTCTTATAATTAATTTAGCGGTAGCAGAACTTAGGGTTTTTCATTATTCCTTATAAGTTCACCTCAAACCTTTGCTCTGGAATAGCAAAAGCTTAAGTATGGGGGTGTTTGATGAGTTGTTAATATACCTATATTTTCGTATTTTATTTAAGTCAATTTTGTTTGTTTTTTGTCTTTTTTTATCTGTTTTATCCAATAAATTGTTTATTTTTGTAAATATTATTTCTAACTTAGCTTTATTTTTATTGCAGAAAATTTCCAGAAAAATTCCAAAAAAAGTCAAAATGTTGACTGACACGCCCGTGTCACATGACCGACACGCCCGTGTCATGCCCTCAACGATCGCCGACCATAGGTGCCAGCTCGACGATCGACGATCATCAAACCCAGCTCGACACGCCCTTCGACACTCCCGTGTCAAGGTATGACACGGGCGTGACCTTGCCACCTGGCCCGACGTGACGCGCGCGACTTTGCGGCCGGACCGCGCCCAGATCGACCTCCCCGACACGCCCCAGTCACGCCCGTGATGACACATGTCACGCCCGTGACCTAGGGCATGACCGCCACGTTTTCAGCCGAAGTCAACTTTCCAGTCAAGTCACCCGATCAGCTCATGAATAGTGTCGACACGCCCCCCTGTCACGCCCTAGTCACGGGCGTGACCAACCGGAAATTTTGCCTATAAATAAGAGCTTCCAGGAAGCTTATTTTGTCCACTTTTTGGTCCATCTTACTTAGGGGAGGTGCTGCCCGTTTGGCTTCTAAGCTATGTAAGGAGAATTTCTCCCTATCTTTCTTAGTTTGTATTAGGTTGTTTGTTTTAGCTTTTTCATGTAATAGCCTTTTTATTCAATAAAATGGTAGATTTTCTATCTTGCAAAGTTGAAATGTTCAATTGGAAGCGCCCTTCTTAAGTAATTTTTTCGTTCCCTTTTTGTATTTCTTTTATGTTTTCATCTTTTTAGCTTTCATAACTTAGTTAGATTTAGGATTTATCGGCATTTCTAGCCGTTGTGCCGTCCGTTTAGTTTTCATTCTCCGCACTTTTTAGCTTTAGCTTTTTCTTCTTTATCATTTTCATTCATATAGGTTTTATAAAAACCTCCCCTAAAAGTGTTCGTTTTTATTTTCTTTAACTTAGGCTCTTAGGAATGTAAAACTTCTCGTTCCTTTTTAGTTTTATTCTCACTTTTTTGGAGGTTTTATAAAAACTTACGAATAAAAATATAGTCGTTACAATTTTTCGCTCACTTCATTTTAACTTTTTAATTTCAAAACTTTTTGTCCGGTTAATTTTTATTTCATCTTTTTATGCATTTCTACCGAATTCTAGCAGTAGAAATGCAGTTGTATTAATTTTTTGAGTACTTCCATTTTGCGTTTATTTGAAAAACTTTTCGCTCCGACTAATTTTTATTTTCACTTTTTATGCATTTCTACCGCATTCTAGCGGTAGAAATGCAGTCATTTTAATTTTCTGAGCACTTTGTTTTTCTTATTTTTGCAAGTGTGTGTGCGTGTATGAGTTAGGTTTTACTGCTTTATTTCATTTCTGTAGAGTGCGTGTGTGCGTATGCATTTATTTCCGCCTACTCGTTAAGAGTTAAATGGTGCTCTGCTTTCATTTCCCGCCCACTCGTTTGAGTGGGACTTGTCTTTTTACTGCTTTCATTTTCTTCCTACTCACTTGAGTAGGAAAACTTTGTGTGGGTGCGTGTGTTTTCATTTCTGTAGAGTGCGTGTGTGTGTGTGTTTTACTTTCAAGTAGAGTGCGTGCGTGTATGAGATACATTTACTCCCGCCCACTCATTTGAGTCGGGACTTGCAATTTTGTCGCTTTCTCAATTATGTAGAGTGCGTGCGTGTAGGAGATAATTTTACCGCTTTATTTATCGCTTTCTTCAATTAAGAAGAGTGTGTGCGTGTGTGCATTTATTTCCGCCTACACATTTGAGTAGGGCTTGCTTTATTTAATTTTCTTTATGGTTTTGAAGTGTGCGTGAGTGCCTACATCAATTAGCCTTCAATTTATCTAACTGTCCTATTTTTCGTGTTTCTCTTATAATTGTTCAGTGCTTAATTTAACATTCACGCCTCACCTAAAAACATAAAGTCGTCCCCATACCGATGAGTGGCTAATCTCTTTTAGCCTTCGGCATCGAAGTGCATTGGGACATAAAAAATGATTTGAAATAATTAAAAAACTTGATTTTTATTTTAATTTAAGGACTTAAGGTTTACCCCGGGTTAACGACGCATAGGAACACATAATCGATGTGTGGGATCTATTTCCGTTATCCATACGCGACGCCGAGAGGTTGCACGTATGGACCGAACCCCCTTGGGTAAAGAGAACTGCGTACGCCCCCTTGAAAGAGGAGAAACGTAGTTCTGCCGGATTGGGTTCCCCACCCAATAGCGGGTTCTTAGCGTAATGCGGGCGTTAAGGGGAATCCTTCGTCGGACTAACGTTCGGTCGAATATCCTTAGCGCCCAGTTGAGCGATATCCCTAGACCAAGGTGAGCTCATGTTCTTGGAACCTCCACGGCCAAGTGCCTTTTATTAAATTAAAAACAAAGTTTAATAATTGTTAAGAATTATTTTAGTCTTAATCCGATTCGATGCCGAGCGTTAACCCGTCATCGAACTAACTTAGCAAAATTCTGCTTTCTTTCTTTCCATTCTAATTAAACTAAAAAATCCCACCTTACTGATAGTAAGATAATAGTATTCCTGGAAGAGTAGATATAATCAACGCATCCCCAAAAATAATACGACCTCGGTATTTTCCCGAATACCGAGTACTACTTGCGATAGGTGCACTTGCCTCCTCTCGTTAGAAAACTCGATCTTCTTACCGGCCCGCGGAATCTGACCATTTCGAACCAACCACAGTAGGTCTCTGTTCCGCGGCCATCATACCTCATACTTGAAGGAGGGTCAGAAGCTCGACGACCTCCATCCAAGATGTTCAGATTCGTGAACACCTCAAAAGGAGTAGGAAGTAACAGGCTAAAATGTCAAACAGAGTTCGACGAAAAGATCGAACGGAGTTTGACGAAAACGTCGAATGGAGTTCGACAAACGTCGAACGGAGTTTGACGAACGTCGAATATATTTATGGAAGTTCGCTGAATGAAGTGTTGTATTCTTTCGAGGAACGTCAGAAGGATTTGCTCGAGTAACAGTGGCGTCGACTTGCTGGTCAAAGCAGTTTCAACTCAAATCCAGGCTGGTGCTTCATTATGATGGATGTATCGTGTTGCTGGAGTTAAACCCGAGTCCACATATACAAAGGGGTTGGGATGAGGAAATCAATATTTCCTTCTCACACACTCTCTCTCTTCATTTCATCCAAGTTTTTGAGCAGAGAACTAAAGGCTGGAGCTAAGGGTTTGGGCTGATCTTTGTGAAGGTGCTGAAAGAGATTCCCTCACTAGAAGTGGGATCCAAGGCTATATCTGTGAAGGGGAAAGTGAGGCACTCATTTCCATCCACGTAGAAAAGCTTTGCCATGACTCTGAAGAGAACTATAAGGGTAACAACCTCTTGCTTGATTAAGTGAAGTCCTAATTTTGCATGTGCATGGAATCCTCCACCAAAAGGTGGAATTGTTACGAGAATTCTGTGGGTTGATACATGTTATCCCCATTTAATTTGCATATAGATCCGGAAATGTATAGTACGAAATAAGCAAGCTGTGTGAAGCCCATCCGGATAGGTTAGTCTGGATTGGTGATGCTTTATTTTGCGAACCAGAGAAGACTCCGAGTATAAACGAGTATTTTACGGAGTCTATGTGTTGTACCTGTGAAGTGGAGTAACATGAAGTACTAGAGTGGAGTTCCAGGAAAATACCCTAGAAATTCGTGTGCAATATAATATAGAAAGACTAGTGTTTCTAGCAGTGCAGGATGCTGCAGGGTTTGGGTTGAGCTTAGTCGCAGAAAGAGAAATTCTTTTGGCCCCGCCAAGCGATCGTGAAGAACGTTGGCACTAACTCCCTTTTTGATTGTGAATCCAATCCTTGGAGGACAGTGTGGCTATTGTGAGCTGCGAGCTCTTAAAGGCCATCGAGCCGAACGGATAAGGGGAAGCCGACCCGCGTCAGTCTAGACATTGAACTAGAGATTTGAGCAACGAGCAAGGGCTGAGCTATATCCACGTTATAGTTGTCTAACTTGAGTTCCTAAGTTATTGGAATTCGTTCGGATCACATGAAAAGAGATTCTTGGGCTGTATGCCATCAAGACTAAAGTCTTCGGCCGTGTGCTGTGGAGAATGAATTCTCAATTTTTACCGTTCAGTCAGGGACCTTTAAAATGGTGGTGAGACCCTGGTTTTCCGGTACATCGATAATGTGTCCTGAGTGCACGGAGCGTCGGGTCGTGCGACCAATGTTTTTGATATATTGAACTATGCGTGAGTGCATGTTTTGTGATATATTTACTTGTGAAAATACTATGCCTGCAGGGAAGGAATACCACTGCCCCAGGAAAGGGGTAGTGTCATTATAAATTTGTCAGCTGAATGATGACCGTTGCCTTGTTTGCCACCCTCATGGTGGATTTTATCTGTGCAGGTGTTGGGGAGCCGAGCAGAAAATAGTGAGAGTAAGCCCTTACTGCTAAGCTGGTCCTTGAAGGCCGAGTGGAAAAGTTTTACTATTTTCATGTGTGGCCGGCTTGCATGTCGATGTATATAATCCATACCTATGAAGTATAACTGTAAGGCCTTAAGGCCAAACACTTTTGTAAATTTTTGTATACATTCCTGTGGTATATATAAATGTGGTTGTTTATATATAGTGCACATTCCTGATTGTTGAGTTCAGTGGTAACCCCTAAATCTTCCGCTAGAATGCTCTGAGTTAGAATGCGTGCAGTAGTTTTTGATATTAATAAGTAACATCGCCGACTGTCTACAGAATATGGCATGGGGCCCCGGCTTGACCCTCTGGTATATTTCATGTGACGGACGGAGGTGTTATAATTCGTCTAATGGGGTCCAAGCAAGCTCTGAGACTCACCAGGAAGGGGAAAATTTAAGACGTGCTAGTATGGAAAATGTTTAGGGTCTTGCCTCTGATTACAGCTTGCCAAGTGTTGGAACCCTAGTTTGGATTTTGGTAAGGATCACTATTAAGGTTTATTAGATTGACCCAAAATATATAGTCATGGGTCATAGGATTCTCTAGGTATGCCTCAAAAGGTTTTCAGAAGAAGTGAACGAAGAATTCTCTGAACGCAGATTCTCTGAACGAAGAACGAAGAATTCTCTGAACACAGAATTCTCTGAATGAAGAATTCTATGAACGAAGAATTCTCTGAACGCAGATTCTCATAATGAAGAATGCAAATTCTTTGAACGCAGAATTCTCTGAATGAAGAATTCTATGAATGCAGATTCTCTGAATGAAGAACAAAGAATTCTCTAAACGCAGATTCTCTGAACGAAGAATGAAGAATACAGAATTCTCTGAATGACGAATGCAGAATTCTCTTAACGCAGAATGCAGAATGAAGAAGCTTTAAAATAAAGTTTTGCAATTTCCTGTATAGTTTTTCAGATAGTTTTATTTATAGTTGACGGAATTTATTAAGGCTTAATTGCAGGCATTTATAGCTATAAGAATTCATGCTATATATTCTTAAGAATATAGCCATTTGGAGGCTGCATTAATTATGAATTAAATCAGAGATTAATTGCCAATTGATTCCCAAAGAAATTACCATTCTTGGGAATAGGCTTCAGCCATTTCAATATAAGAATTCAAATGTTTGAATTAGTCAAAGGAATATATATATGATATACAAAAGATTGCAAAAAAACAAAATATATCATTAAGTGACAAGAAAAGGAAGCAGAGATTGAAAGAAAAATATATAGATCAACTTCATCTTCTAAATCTGCTCCAAGGATTTCAAGAGACAAGAAATACATATCAGTCTAGAAGTCTGCTACAGAGCAACATCAAAGCTGAAGGCCTACTCACCCTTAGCAAAGCTTCCACTCCTGAACCATTCAAGATCTCAGGGGGAGCTTTGACAACATCACATAATCCACATAGTCTTCTCAGTTGTATTTGAGAAAGAGAAGACATCCATCAATCTCTCATCCCCACCTCTGTAAAAAGGGTTCTCTGCTCCCTTCAAAAGTGATTCTGGTTGCAAGTCTCCTTCCAAAAGACTTGGGTTGGTTTTTGAGCACCTGATCAAAAGCTCATTGGTGGCAGTCACCTGATTAAAACCAATAGTGGATTCCTACTAAGGGTGGTAGAAGAGTGGATGTACCAAAGTTGGGGAACTACTATAAATTTCTTTGTGTCTTCTGGATTGCTTTCTTTCTTTCTTTTTATTTATGTTGTGACTTTTTATTTTTTAACTCTAATTTAGAATAAATTAAGATCTATACATTTCTTTCAATTGGTATCAGAGGGTCGTTCTTTGGTTGTACAGGCTAACACGTGAACCAAAATGATCTGATAGATCTTAAATTTCTTAATAGTTTTTCATGGCACAAAATGAAGAATGTTGAAGCACTGGACCTCCTAAGTGTAATCTGGATAAGCTTGCACTATGGAAGGCAAGGATTAGGCTTTTTATGAACTCTATTGATGAAGAATTTTCAATTCTATTTTGATAGGTCCTTATCAACCATTGGAAACAACATGCATGAATACTGTTCCATCACCTCAATGGACAAAAGCCCATAAATTGCTAAAGATTACTACAATGGACATCCTTGCACAATAAATGTCTGATAACATTTTTGAAGGAGTCGTTGAATGTACTTCAGTAAAAGACATATAGGACACCCTCACAATAATGGCTGCTGGATTAGCAAAAGGAAAAAACATTAAATGCTGAATCTTTGAGTGACTCTGAAGCTTCATCCTGTGCAACTGAAGATGAAGAAGAGTCAAGAGCAAGAGAGTTTTTCCTAATGGCAAAAAATGCTTCATGCAGCAGGCATGATAAAGAATCAGTCTCTGATGAAGAATCAGAATGTGAATCAGAAGAGGATCAGGTTATCTCTTCCGTTGATTTTGACAATATAGCTGAATTTTTACCAAAACAAATTAAAAAATTTCAGAAAATTTATGTTCAACATAATTCGTCTAACGGAGCTCGACGAAAACTACACTCTTCGTCGAACTCAGGTCGACGATCTCTGAACAGAGATTTCTGGTCAGAAAATCTTGATCGACAAAATAAATACCCTTTGTCGAACCGAGAACGACGAACGTCGAACTCAGATCGATGAAAATATTTTTCGTCGAACTCAGAATTTCAAAACAGAAATTTTTATTCTTTATTTCAAATTATTATTGTGAAAGAAAAATTGAACCCAAGGTAATCTGGGTCCAGAACACCTATCCTCTCTTTTCAAGAAATATAGAGGATACATTAGTAGCTGTATAGGGGGAGATTGTCTATTTTATTTGTAAAGAAAATTGCTTATTAGGATTCTCCAGTAGCTTTTTGTTTCATGTATTTTATTTCTCAAAGTACAGCTGTACATTTGCTGAAAAACTTTTAATTCAGAAAAATTATTTTTGCTTTGTGTTTTATTTTATGTGAATAGTGTCCTCACCAAAATAGGGGGAGATTGTTGGAACCCTAGTTTGGATTTGGATAAGGATCACTATTAGGGTTTATTAAATTGACCCAAAATGTATAGTCATGGGTCATAGGATTCTCTAGGTATGCCTCAAAAGTTTTTCAGAAGAAGTGAATGAAGAATTCTTTTAACGCAGATTCTCTGAACGAAGAACGAAGAATTCTCTGAACGCAGAATTCTCTGAACGAAGAATTCTCTGAATGCAGAAGTCTGTGAATGAAGAATTCTCTGAACGTAGATTCTCTAAACGAAGAATGCAGAATTCTCTGAATGCGGAATTCTCTGAACGAAGAATTCTCTAAACGCAGATTCTATGAACGAAGAACGAAGAATTCTCTAAATGCAGATTCTCTGAATGAAGAACACAGAATACAGAATTCTCTGAACGCATAATGCAGAATTCTCTGAACACAGAATGCAGAATCAAGAAGCTTTAAAATAAAGTTTGGAAATTTCCTGTGTAGTTTTTCAGACAGTTTTATTTACAGTTGGTAGAATTTATTAAGGCTTAATTGCAGGCATTTATTGCTATCAGAATTAATGCTATATATTCTTAAGAATATAGCCATTTGTAGGCTGCATTAATTATGAATTAAATCAGAGATTAAATGCCAATTGATTCCCAAAGAAATTACCATTCTCGGGAATAGGCTTCAGCCATTTCAAGACAAGAATTCAAATGTTTGAATTAGTCCAAGGGATATATATATATATGATATACAGAAGATTGCAAAAAAACAATATATATCATTAAGTGACAAAAAACGAAGTAGAGATTGAAAGAAAAATATATAGATCAACTTCAACTTCTTTATCTGCTCCAAGGCTTTCAAGAGACAAGAAATACATATCAGTCTAGAAGCCTACTGCAGAGCAACATCAAAGCTGAAGGCCTACTCACCCTTAGCAAAGCTTCCACTCCTGAACTATTCAAGATCTCAGGGGGAGCTTTGACAACATCACATAATCCATATAGTATTCTCAATTGTATTTGAGAAAGAGAAGAATTCCATAAATCTCTCATCCCCACCTCTATAAAAAGGGTTCTCTACTCCCTTCAAAGTGATTCTGGTTGCAAGTCTCCTTCCAAAATACTTGGTTTGGTTTTTGAGCACCTTATCAAAAGCTCATTGGTGGCAGTCACCTGATCAAAACATGTAGTGGATTCCTACTAAGGGTGGTAGAAGAGTGGATGTACCCAGGTTGGGGAACCACTATAAATTTCCTTATGTCTTCTGGATTGCTTGGTTTCTTTCTTTTTATTTGTGCTGTGACTTTTTATTTCTTAACTCTAATTTAGAATTAATTAAGATCTATCCATTTATTTCACCAAGAATTTTCCTCACGTTTATTATGAAATATGTTTACCTGCGGTTCTCAGGAAGCGAGCTTTATATTAAATACTTTAACAATGCATTAAACTTTAGGAAAGTTGAGGATGTGTACCTTTGCTCAAGAATAAAACCTCTTCAAATCATCACCACTATAGGTGTTAGGAACCTCATCGCCCATGCGATTGCAGCTGGTATGTCCCTTTCTTGAGTTCCTCTCTAATAATGAAAGGCTCGTCCCAGTTGGAGAAAAGCTTTCCCACCGAGGCAGCCCTCCCAACTACATCCACCTTCTTCAGAATAAGATCTCCCTTCTCAAAGTACTTCACCTCCATGTTCTTGTCGAAGTACTTTGACATCTTTCACTTTACTTATATATGCCTGACCGTTGATTGATCCCTAAGTTCTTCGATCAGGTCAAGGATGCACCTTAACTTATCATCATTGTTCTCCATCCAATCATCCCCACCCTGCTTAAAATGTAACATATAAGGGCTTCCACATCAAAATCCGTTAGGATGAGAGCTTCAGACCCATATGATAATTTAAATAGAGTTTTTCTAGTTACCGAAGAGGGAGTTGTATGGAGAGTCCATAAGAGTGGTGGTAACTTCTCTGCCCAGTTTCCTCGAGTGTTCTCAACCTTTTTCTTTAGTAAATTTTGGATTTTATTATTAGCTGTTTCCACTTAACCATTGATGTGGGGATGCTGAGCTGATGAACTCGTGTGGGTCGCGGACATATTCTAAGCATTTACACTCATCTCGTGGTCTTCGACAACTATTTGCTAGCTTTGGAGAGTGTCCCGCTACATCCTCTCTGAAGGACTCTGGCAGCCTATACTCTCACTATCCGTGCAACGGTTGAAAACTTCTTAGAAAATACCAATACTATTGTTGCCCTTCGACTGTAGGGACGATTTCATCAATCGCATGTTCCACGCTGCCCACAATAAATTTTATTAGATCCAAACATTTCACAAACTCTCCACGCGTTATCCCTAGATTAGGCAGTCAGTAGAGGAAAAAAATATTCATAAGCGATAAGTTACTATCCCTTGAGAGTTGAGTAGACGAGGAATGGAAAAGTGAATGTTGTTGGCAGCGGTGAATACAAAACATACTGGTCACAGCGAATGCCTCTCTTGTCGTTTATATTATCTTAAGAAATGGATTACAGGAAGATGTAAAAACTTATGCAAGTGTAATAAAGACTCAAGGAAATAGTAGGACTTAGTTTCTGGATCTACAATTGGGTAGTCTTGGGGCTAAGTCCATTATCCCCATTCAAGTACCCATGGTCCCTATTTATACTTAAGGGTAGGCTACTCGAACGGTTCATAAAATGATAGGTATTTAATGACTCATAAAACATGGAATTAAATGCGCTACTCCCCGAGGTACACAAAGAGTTGGGAAGCTGTGGGTTGAGAGAAGAGATCGCAAGTAACCGAATGGTGCAGCCTAAGTATATGTTGGAGAGTGGTGTCCGCATGTGCCAAGGACTAATACCCACCGTGACCTTTTGATTGGATCTCCAAACTATCCTCTAATGGGCCACCCAATCTTACACTGACCACTATAACTTCCAAACCATAAAGTGAGGAGTGTATGTGGGTACCCTGAGTATCCTCCTATATGCAAGAACCAGATTAGTTGCTTGGAGAGTGCTCATAGACACTTAAAGTTGCTGGCAAGATGACTTACAGTCTAAAATTGTCCTCCATCAAAGGATTTTGGTTAACAAGACTCGTGCTCTTCCTTTGACTTAGAATATACCAGGATGTCATTGATGAACACCACCGAGAACAAATCCAAGTATTGCTAAAAACTTTGTTCATTTGATCTATGAACACCGATAGCGCGTTCATCAAACTTAACAACATCATCGAGAAATCGAAGTGACCATACTTCATGAAAGTATTTAGCGTCTACCTAAATCTCCTAGAGGGGGGGGGGGGGGAATTGGTGATGTCTGTGTCTTTTCGCAGAATAAAAAATTACTTAAAAATTACAAGCACACAGAACACAGAAATCTATAGTGGTTCCCCGTATTGGGTACGTCCACTTACCCACCTCACCTATCTACC
This sequence comes from Platanthera zijinensis, assembly GCA_039513925.1. Taxonomy (NCBI): domain Eukaryota; kingdom Viridiplantae; phylum Streptophyta; class Magnoliopsida; order Asparagales; family Orchidaceae; genus Platanthera; species Platanthera zijinensis. Next base: position 119,599,510 of record CM077084.1, read on the forward strand.
ATGAAGGGCTAGATTCGACTGCTTCACCTTTCTCAGATTTCAACAAATCTTACACCTCGGAGATACAACTCCTACAACTCGAAGATGTTACTCCTACTACTCGGAGAACAACCTCTCCTACAACTCGATCAACAACCGGATCTACAACTCGATCCACAAACAGATCTACAACTCGTAGAAAAATCTCCTACAAAAGTAAAGGAATATTACAAAGTAATAAAGATTACAAGTCTTCACTCCGTCGTTCTTCGATTAAATAGATCTTGAAATTTTGGAGAACTCGGAAAATAAAAATCTTTGAAGACCTTGACTCTTGAATCTTCAATCAACTCGATCTGGAGGAATAGAAATATTCAGAGAGTAGCAGTCCAGTCGTATAGATCGATGAAGATTGAATTGTGCAACCGTCGCTGTTATCGTCCGATCGAAGATGTCGCGTATCGTAAAGGGGTCGACGGATTCATTCATTTTGGAAAATTTCTCGATTTGAAATTGAGAGAAATTAGTACGATTAACAAGATTAGAAAGATTAAGAAATCTACCCTAAATATATATAGACATCTTCAATTTCAACGACTATAAAAGAATTTCCAAAAGAAAACTTTGGAAAACTAATGTGCATGGTCGCCGCAACCCGATCCTGATTTTGAAAAATTACCGGAAAAAAATGACTAAGTCATATTCATCGAGTATCGTCGAGTATCGCTATTAAACTCACCTAATAGTTATTGATAGACGACGAATTTGACTTAGAGAAATCCAACTCAAGCTTGCTAGCCACTGAATGCCAAGTCTGAAATTATACTCGACGAATTCGTCAAGTTTTGGCTAGTATACTCGTCGAATTCGACGAGTATAGGGTTGCAGAATCAATGCTCTCGATGCCAAGATGCACTCAATGCACTAGACTCCATCAACGCACTCGACGCACTCAATGCCATCGATGCACAACCTAGCGATATTCAGCCTAATTTCCTTAAGAAAATTCAGAGAAGTAGCGTCGAGATGATTCGACGAATTCGGCATGTATCGTCATGTATATTTAACGAATTCGGCAAGTATCGTTAGATACATTCGACGAGTATACTTGATGATACTCAACGAATTTTACATAACTATTTTTCCAACTTATCAGAAATCCTACCACAAGTACATATGATGAATTCGATGAGTGCTAGTAAGTATATACAATGAATTTGATGTGTATCAATGATTATACTCGACGAATATCCCTTATAATACTCGACAAATTTTACTTTGGTAAAATGTTTGTTTTCCTAAATTCAAGTTCTTCTTCTTCCTTGATCGTTCTCATGCACTCGATATAAAAGTACACCCCAATAGAGAGATTACACATGAGTCAACATATTGGCCTACACAATAAAGGATTACATTGTATAGTCTTGTGTTTACTGACCCACTATAACTTGACATTGTTGTGTACTTAACAATGTAAACCTGCAAGTACATAACTGAAAACGCAATATCAAATACAATCACAATTCATCTTAACTTAACTAGACCCTTCTTCAAATAATGGTTATTGTGGATACAATACCCAACAATCTCCCCCTATTTAAAGAATTCAGAATCATATAAGCTAAGGTGAATTGCATAACAATAATAAAGCATAAAAAGGACAAGATATATGAGTTAAAGAAAATTTAAACACAGTGCACATTCTAGTCAACAAATTCAAAACATATATATATATATATATCAATAAGAGTTTCTATTTTAGAGGGGGGCAACCACAACTACACACAAAATAATCCAAAAACGAATAAGCAACCCTCAGCCCTACATGTCCGGGCTCTTTTTACGCTGCCTAACAAAATAAGCCTTGGTCTTTATATAGTATCTTGGAGGAGCTGGAGGTGCAACTAGATCATCCTATATGTACTTTCTAAAGTGAATCCTTCTCTTTGCGCAGACCACCTCATACTTTTGCCATTCATCTCGGTCATAGTGATCCCATCTTCTTTCCACTCCACTATTGACCATGGTGAAGGAGTCTATGATAATTCCTCTTGAAATAGGACTCCACACCTCTAACATCTCTTAATCTCTGCTTTATAGTTCTCTAGTAGGCTCTGATCTTATAGTAGAAGGGCCTTCACCATACTTTCTTCTCCTGTAGACTAGAGCAGGGGGAATATCTTCATCCACTTGAACATTTAGGAACCTAGCTGTAGTAGCAGATCTGTCCTGAGAGAAATCCAGTGTCTCTCCAAAGATGAGAGTAATCCTCAGTAGGTGGAACTTCAACATGAGCAGGCACAACAGGTACTTGAAATACTTGGCTTGGCCTACAAAAATCTCATTATGTAGTCAAGAAAAGTTTTCATAGTTGCAATCATTAACTCCTTTGAAATTTCCCAACATGCAACTTTAATTTCATCAACCTTAGCTTTCACCTAATCATCCCCCTTTCTGACTTCTACTGCTACAGTATTGGCATAATATTCCATTGTCGTGTCAAAATTAGCCATTGATCTGTTGTGGGCATCAATCATTGTCACTGCGTTCTTATAAACATTTTGAACAACTTTTGAAGTATACTTGAGCCTTTGCATGTTTAGAGTGATATCTTTGCCACCTTCGACAAACATTGAATCCAGCTTGGCATCAAGCTTGTCAATCTGGATTTTAACATCTACAAGGATATTTTTAAGATCCTTCTCTATTTCCTTGACCTTGTTAAGAACTTGCTGCATTGTGGCTTCAAACTATGCTTATTGTCTTGCCAACATAGCTTCTAAGGTCTTCAGAATGGAACTATCAACAGAGGAACTAGGAACATCTTTAAAACGAACACTGGGGAGAGTTGGCAGATCTTCACAAATTGTAGATAATCAAGCTTTAGAAATCATCATCGGCTCATCAGCAGTTAGGATAGGAGGATGATCCTTTGCATCTCCTTCCTCATCAAAAACATCTACTACCTCCTCTGGAATAACTAGAGGAGTACCAGTCGCCTTGGTAACACTTTTCTTAAGGTTGCGAATAAACCTATCAACCTGAGTAGCAATCAATATCGAGGACTGAGTTACCTCCCCCTCAGAAGCTGGAGTAATCTTTGGGAGAGGGACAATCATGTTGTCCACTGGCACATGCTCAGAACAATCATTTTCAATATCAGCAGCTTTGGTCTTATCAGTAACAACCATTTCCTAATCAACATCTATTTCATAGTCATCAACATTCAAATCATCTTCAGCAGTAGAAAAAATCTCAGCCTCATATGGCACTTACTCATCAACAACAGTTTGAGAAGTGTTGGTAGCCTCTATCAGAATATTCCCTGTCTCTTGAACTGTAATCTCACCATGAAACTAGAACTAGACTCTCTGCAACTGAAGTAGCAGTTGGCTCCCCCTCAGCTCTTCCACTCAATCTCTCAAGAGTTTCCTTAGGGGTTGGAGTCAGAATTCAATCCATAGGAACTTGTTCTTCCTCATCCTTAGGCACATCTGGGGCTCCCCCTGGCCTCAAAATCCTCATATCCCACCTTGAGAATATTGAAGAGTCGATTTTCTTAAGATGATGGATAGGCACACCTTTGGTCATTTTGAACTTGTCTCTGTCCATTTGGTTCAAGTACAAGCTGATAATCCTTCCAAAGTTAGGAGTGCGAAGACTTTTGAAAGATCTTATTTTCAAGGTAGCTAGCAACCTTGGGGGTGAATAGGTCTGCTTAGGTATTTTGAGAGTCTTTAGAAATCACTTGATTGTGTCTTTAAGCTTTCAGCTTATAGTGATCTAGAGCTTGTCCTTGCACCTACAATTAAGAAAATAAAAGCAAACACAGAAAAGCACACAAGTATTTTATAGTTGTTCCCCAAAATTATGGGTACATCCACTATCCTCCCACCTTGCTAACCACTTGTTAGTCAAGGCACTTCTCCAAACCAATGCTCCTAGGAGCTTACACCTAAGATCCCTCGAGATCTCTCAGTCTCCTCCAAGACTTATAACTCAGCCACCAAGGCCTTCACTAAGTGATATAAGTGTCGCCTACCTCACACACTTAAGCCCTACCACTCAGGCAATAGAGGATAGCCCTACCTCAGAGCAAGCTTGCTCTTACAACTCAGAGAGATACACTCTCCTAAAGTTCAGGAAAACTACCCTACTTCTCAGTGAGTAACACTCACCTACCTCAAAGAGAAACACTCTCCTACATCTCAGGCAAATTTGCCCTACCTCAAATTCAAATGTCCGACAGCTAAGATCTAGATGGATCCAACAAAGAGAAATAGTTTAATCAACTTTGACACGGAGAAATTTCTCTGTGTCAACCACTTGAGCAAAAAACTTTCTACTCTAACTCTCCTCACAATAGGGAAAGGATTTGCTGGAGGAACTCAGAAGATAATTTCTGAACTTACTACTGAAGGCTAAAGATCATTTGATCTTGAGTCTTCAAATAGCTCACTGAACCTCCCAAAGGATGAAGGTTCTTCTTTCTTCAAGATAGATTCTAAATCTGCTGTGGTAGATGGAGACTTGCATAGCTAACTGAACTTTTCTTGGTGGAGAGCATCAAGCTTTTCACATGAAGTAATGACGAAGAAGATGAAGATGGCTGCTCTCCTTTTTTGAATAATGTATGTCCTAAAAGTTATCTTTGTCTTAGCCCTATATCTTCCTTTTGTAGTTCACTGATCAACGACTCTTAGAGATTTATGGGCCCCACCTGCATCTTCCAACTGCACCTTGCTTTAATGGAAGAAGATGTACAGTAGCTTCACGGCAAGTTTTGTCGTGTAGTGTAGCTTCCCCATATCTGATTTTACATTAGTTGACTTTGCTGATTTTACTGACGTCGACACTTGTGGACTTAGCCAAAATCGAGCATCAGAGAATAGGCATTGAGTGAGTAAGCATCACTCAATGCCAAAAACTTAGACAGATTCACTGTCTCTTGGCGTTGAGTGAGTCAACTTCACTCAATGCCAAACAACTTAGAATATTAAGTCTGATTCTTGGCGTTGAGAGATTCAACTCCACTCAATGCCAATCTTGCTTTATCAGCTTTCAGCTACTTGGCATTGAGTGAGTAAGCATCACTCAACACCAAACCCCTTAAACAAAATTCTGTCTTCACTAGGTGTTGACAGCGTTGAGTCAGTAACCTCCACTCAAATCTTTTTGACTTAATCATATTTCTGCTTATTCAGCAACATAAGAGTTTAGAGCGTTGAGTGAACACGCCACACTCAATGCTTTCAGCCTTAGCCAATTTTTTGTATTTAGTAGTATGGCGTTGAGTGAGTTGACTTCACTCAATGCCTGTGGACTTAGCCACATTTTAGCTCATTTCAACTTAGTCTATGATAGTATAGGCTACACTCAGCACTATAAGTCATCTGGCGTTGAGTGATGTTCCTTCACTCAACGCCTGTGGACTTAGATTGATTTCTGTCATCCCACACCTTAGGTAAGTGTTTACCTGACTTAGCCACTTAGGCTACCTGACCTATCATAGTCATCTACAGACATGTGTATATTTTTGATAATATTGACTTCACTCAAATCCAGGACATTGTGGGCAATGGACCTAACAACTGTCCTTGATCTTTTCAAATAGCATTGCACCCCCAATCCATTCTTTTTTGCCAGATGATTGTCATAAGAATTTTGAACATCTCTGATAATAGGTAGTCATGGGAACCAATTTTGCATATCAGTACTTTACCAATAATATATAATAGTAGCTTTCCTTCATCATTCATCCCTTTCCTTTTCAAAGTTTTAGTGCCAGTTGGCAATCCACAGAACAACAATGCCCTTTAAAAGTCCTCTTCGAGGTTATCTGCTTCTTCACAGGCTGGAAGCCTCAAGAGCCGGGTGAGATTAGAGACCTTCACTTTCACAGAAGTATTACGAACTTTGCTTTTGATGACGGAATCTTTATGCTTGAGCTTGAATTCTAGAAGAACTCAAGAATGTCCTTGTCCAAAATCATGCAAACATCAGGATTACATTCCTGAACTCAATAGAAGCTAAGGTAAAACCTTTTTGAACCAACTCTCCACCCCCTAGCAACCCATGGGTGGTTCATGGAGCCATGGAGAATCATAGAATGGAAAAAAAAGTTTCTGGATTTAACTTCCAGTGGGAATGGACTGTTGTTATTGATGGAACAACGAGAACAAGTAAACAGTCCGGAGAAACAGTCGCTGGAAATCGCTGGTGGACATCAAACCTTGCTGGAATCTGGGAATGGGCTTGGACTGATGTGGTTGACCTACGTGATGAAGAACGAGTCCAATGTGATGAGGGAAGACGATGAACAGTCCGGAAAATGAATCGTCGGGAAGAGGGCTATTCAGCAAGTCGGCTTCTGTTTCGACAATATAGTGTCCTGTTTGTCCCTTACCCTTTTAAATATATATTTATTTTTTTTTAAATTTAAGACATGAGAAAGGCGCATAACCTATTTGTCGTGACTCTTCAGATCCAATATAGGAAAGAAATCTTGTCTTAAGTGAAATTCGGCGAGATACACCGGATGCAGAGTCAGATTCAGCGAGTTTCGGTGTGTATATACAACGAATAATCTAAAGTCATGTGAATATCCAATGATCGTCTAAATTTTCCTATCCAGTACTCGACGAATTGTACTTGGACCAATTTCTTCCTTTTTATAGCATTTCTCGAGATAATTCCTATCTTCTTAGCCTTCTTCATGTGTCGTTGTTCAACATGTATAGTTCCATTTTGAAAAACGAGAACTTGTCCTCGTCCAGCGGCTTCGTGAAAACATTTGTGACCTTCTTATCTATCATGACATAGCTAAGGGCTATATCTTTATTCTTCACATACTCCCAAATAAAGTGATATCGCACTTCAATGTGCTTTTTCTGGCTGTGAGAGACTGGATTATGCTCGATCGCTATTGCACTAGAGGAGTCGTAATACATTAGAATTTCTCTAAACTTCATGTTGTAGTCCTCGAGCTGATTCCAGATCCATAGAAGTTATGCGCAACAATTACCGGTAGAAATATACTCTGACTCAGCAGTTGAAGTTGTCACAAAATTATGCATCTTACTGCTCCAAGAGATAAGCCTTCTTCCGAGGAATTGGCACGTATCGAAAGTTCTTTTCCTGTCATCCCTGCTTCCTGCAAAATCTTCATCTAAAAACCCAATTAGATCGACATCATTATTTATAGGGCACCATAAGCCAAGATTGGGTGTACACTTAAGGTATCTTAAAATTCACTTTGCAACGACGTAATGAGATTCCTTTGAGTTCACCTGAAATCTAGCACAGACGCATGTTGAAAATATTATGTCGGGTCTACTAGCAGTGAGGTAGAGAAAGGATCCAATTATGCCTCAGTAATTGGTTTCATCAAAAGGTTTCCCTTTCTCATCTTTGTCCAGATACATAGTTAGTTTAACTCATTGGAGTCCTCATAGAGGTTACGTTATCCATTCCAAATTTCTTAAGTAGCTCCTTGGTGAACTTTGTTTGAGATATGAAAATTTCATCTTCAGATTGCTTCACCTAAAGTCCTAAGAAATACTTCAGCTCTCCCATACTGCTCATTTAAAAATTCTCTTGCATATGTTTGGAAAACTTCTTGGAAAGGTTGGCTTTCGTAGAGCAAAATATAATGTCGTCGACATAGATTTGCACTAGAAGAATCTTGCATTTTACTTCCCTAAGAAAAAATGTCTTGTCTATCTTTCCCCTTGTGAAGTTGTTCTCAAGAAGAAATCTAGAAAACGTATCATTCTAAGCTCGTGGAGCTTGCTTTAAGCCATAGAGATCTTTATTTTAAAAGTAAACATGTTCAGTGAACGTGGAGTTGATAAAACCTGGGGGTTGTGCTATGTATACTTCCTCTTCCAGATTCACGTTGAGGAATGCTGACTTCACATCTATTTGATTGACTGTGAAACCTTTGAGAGCAACATATATAAGAAACATCCTGATCATCTCGAGCCTGGCCACTGGAGCAAAGGCCTAGTCGAAATCGATCCCTTATTCTTGTTTGTACCCTTGAGCTACAAGCCTGGCTTTGTTCTTGATGATGAATCCATGTTCATCCAGCTTGTTTCTAATGATCCATTTTGTGACAATCACGTTCGGTCCCTTGGGTCTGGGAACCAACTCCCAGACTTTGCATCGTTCTAAATGGTTGAGCACCTCTTACATTGCCATTATCCAAGAGGCATCCTCGTTTGCATCTTCAAATTTCTTCGGCTCCACCTGAGACAGAAAACTAAGATGCAATAACTCGTTAAATGTAACTCTTCTGGTTCTGTCTCCATCGCCTGGCACTCCAATGATTCGATCAACTAATGTATTTCTTAGGTGTCTGAACACTAGGTTTCTTGCTCTCCCTATAGTAGGTTCTGCAACATCTAGCGCATCCTCTATAGGTTGAAGCAATTCTTCCTCTAGAAGTTCTTCATCCACCAAGCCTGGATCGACAACCTTGACTGAGCTTGGAGCATCTTCCTTGATTGCTTAATCCATGCTTAGTTTCTTGAACCTGGTACCTATATCTGCACTAATAATAATAGATGAGCTGCTTTGGAGCCGGATTGTCTCATCAAATACAGTATTAATAGACTCATCTACTACAAGGGTTTTCTTGTTAAAAATCCTATATACCTTACTATGGCTACTATAACCTATGAAAATAACTTCAAAACATTTGTCACTAAACTTAGTGCAGTAATACTTCCCATTATTAAGTATGAAGCATTTACTTCCAAAGATTCTAAAATAGGAGACAATCGGTTTTCTGCCCTTCAATAATTCATAGGGGGTCATTTTGTTGATTAGTGCTTTGTTTTGCATGTGGCAAGTTATGTTGACGGCTTTAGCCCAGAAGTACTCTGAAATTAAAGCATCGTTCAACATTGTTGTGCATGCTTCAATGAGGGTTCTATTCCTTATATCATAAACTCCATTTTTCTATGGAGTATGCGAGGATGAAAACTCATAAAAGATACATTAACTTCCATAAAATTGTGTCATGGCACCAGATTCAATTTTTTTCCGTGATCACTCTTGATTTTGACCACTGAACAGTTCAATTCATTCTGAATTTGACAAACAAAATTATTGAATATGTTGAAGGTGTTTGACTTGTGTTTCAGAAAGAACACCTAAGTAAAGCGAGAGTAGTCATAACCAATTACTAATGTGTAGACCTTACCCCCTAAACAATGAATTGGCATAGGACTGAAAAGTCTATATTAAGTAAATATAAACTTCTCGAAGAATCTTTTTCAGCAATACCCTTGAAGTTAGCCCTTGTCGGCTTACCCATTTTTCATGCATGACATGGACTCTCTTTAAGGAACTTAATGTTGGGGCCATTGCGCACTAAGTTGTGAGAAAATAACATATTTATTGTTTTGAAATTAATATGTGTTAATTTCTTGTGTCATTGGTCATAAAGAGACACACTACTTTTAGCCAAAAACCATACTGGTGTAGAATTATCTAAACAAAGAAAATTTAAATAAAATATATTTCTACTCCGAGTGCCTAATAAGATTGTCTCCAAATTTGCCGATGACTTTATCAGACACTTATCCTTGTATAACTCAATGATATAGCCATTGTCACATAATTGACTTATGCTTATCAGATTATGTTGTAATCCTTCAACATAAGCCACGTCTGTGAAAGAAACTATGTCATTAGAAATCATACCGTAGCCTTTCGTAATTCCCCTGTCTGACAGTCCAAATATAACTTTTGGTCCGTATTTGACTGGGGTAAATTCTTGTAGTAGGCTTCTTGTCCCGGTCATATGCCGAGAGCATTCGTTGTCAAAATACCAGATTGGATTTTTGTTGGCCTTTGGACATACCTGCAATTATAAACCATTTTACCTAAGGAACCCAAACATATTTGGGTCCTTTATTCCTTGTCAGCTTAACACCACTAGGAACATTAACTTTGCGAGTGGTCGGTTCTAGCACTATTAACTCGCTGAGTTTCAAAATTTGTCGGGTTAAACCAACAATCTATGCCAAAATGACTAATTTTTTCGCAGCACCAACATTCAAACCTATTATACCTTTTTTTGTACTCATGCTTTACTTTTTGAATATGAGGTCAAGAAGGGGAACATACTTGGAGGTGGAAGTCTGCTGATTGCAACCGACATAGGGCTTCTCCATCCCCTTTGCCTTAGGTACAAAAGTTTTGGCTTTTGGTGTCTTCTTATAGTTGTGTCCATGAACATAAGTACCATAATTCTTAAGTTGAATCTCTTCATAAGGTGCTTTGAAAACACTTGCACCATAGTATCGGGGATGGGTCCATCCCTGGTATCGCTTCTTGAGCTCTACATAAGTAGGCCTAGCAAGTTGACCGTAGAATGACTCCAGGTCAAACTTGTTCATCGGGAAAATTACCTTCTTAAACAAAGGTTGACCTTGTGGTGCCTTCCCTTTGTCTTTGTAACTAGCTTTCTTAGCATCCTTACCTTTTCCAGCTATGTGGCCAAGACCACTACCCTTCTTAGGAGCTGAAAACTCATCGATGAGAGGAAGAGTAGTACTCTTTTTGGAGTAACTTTCCACAAGTTTTCTCTCCACCAAGAGCTTTTCCTCTAGCTCATCTAAGAATTTCTCTTTTATACTTAATGTCTAAGCAGAGCTTTTCAATTCCTCTTTCAAGGAGTGGATTTCATCTCTGAGAGGAAGTAATTCTAAATTTTCCTCCTTCAGACTTGTTTCCTCTTCCTTGAGGGAGGCAATCTCTTTCACCTGCTTTTTGACTACCTTGCGGCATTTTTCAAAAGCTTTCCAAAGGTTCTCATGCTGAACCATCAATTAGGAATCGTCCTCTTCAGAAGAATACCCTTCATGACCATTAGTTGACATTTTTGATTCTGAGAGAATCGTGTGTGAGTTTACCTTCCCGTGATACTCTGATTCGCCAACTTCCTCGTCTGATCGAGCCAGAAGCCCGAAGTAACACTATACTATATCATGCATACGATATCGCTTTATTTGTAGTTGTTATATAAAATCTACTAAAAGATATTTATGGTAGTGTTTATAACCGTAACAATTTATAAATATATTCTACTATAACATATCATACCTACAGTATCAGTTATTTTGTCGCGGTTACAAAAATGCTACAAATAGAAATTTATGGTTGCATTTACAACCTTTACTATATATTATAAATGCTACCACACCCTAATTTTTCCCCAAAATTTTCTCCCACACTTCCCAAAAATTTCCATGATAAAAGTTATTATCTCTGTGTGATTCTGAGGTATTTAGCAACCTAATGAGTTCATTTTTTACAATAAATTTTTGTTACTTTATGACCATTTTTGAGGTCAGTTACACATTCTTTTTATTGACAAATTTTCTTATGTGCCTAAACTTATTTTGCTTTTTTTGGCTAGGAGGGATATGAAAATCAATCCATGTGCTGAAATAAAAATAGCGTTTGTCTTTAAAATCATAGCTAAAATTTTCTCCTCGTTTTAAATAAGTGTTGTGAATCTACCCCAAATATTCAAGGTTTTCCAGGTCACATTTGTGTTGCACAATAGCAAATATATTAGAATAATTAATAGTAATAATAATGATAATAAAATTTTAAAAAAGTAAGAAGCTCCCCACTTCATGCTTCTTTAATTAACATGCCCCAAATATTCATCCTAAAACGGTTAAACATGTATTAATTAGTAGTAATTAACGTGTATTAATTAATAAGCCCCAAGTATTTATTCATCTACTCTGCCTAGATATTAGGTTAAACTTAAAACCCAATCATATACATCATTGCTTCATCAAAACCCTCATTGCGCTGCTCTCCACTGCTCGTTATGCACGCCGCACATCAAAACCCTCCTCGCACGCTGGAGCTCTGTCGATCCCCTATCGCACAAACACCTCGTGCCGGAAAGCACGATAGCACCCAAAACTGCAAGACTCTGATGCTTTTGCTCTTGCCTCCTCCCGCGGTATTACTGAAGCTGACAAGACTATAAGCCTCCTCTGCTACCGACGAACTATCTACCATATTTGCTTGCCGCCTAGTCTAACAGATCGAATGTAAGTCGCAACATCTAAGAAACCCTACCTACCATTTTTGAGTAAGTCGCAACATCAATTCAAATTCCTTCAACTACTATTCTCGTTGATTAATCTTCATTTTAATCAATTTTTGGAAGCTCTGGTACATCAGGCCATGCATTCCCTTAAAGATGGAGAAGATGCTTTTGTTAGAATTGGTGATGATTTAGAACTTGCAAGTAGTAGAATCCTTATGTCAACTTCTACCATTGCAATAATTAGAAATAATTTTACTGAAGCATCACATGACAATGCGGCCTATCAGGATCATCTTTCTTCATAATTTGAGGCAACCTCTGCTCACAAACCTTGCCTCAAATTTCAGTCTTCAGCTACTATAAATGAAATCCAATATCCATTTGAGCTAATGTCATCCTCTATGGCTACACTTTTCATGATCCAGGTTAGTGATATTGTTGGTTTAAATGAGTCGAGTATTTCTATTATGTGCATGCATAAAAATACTATAATGGAGGGGAGCTCCAAGTGTATTTTTGTGAATGCATGTTATGAAATGTAGAAGCCAATAGAGGTGGATTTGGTAAAGTCTTTGTTGGGTTGGAGACTTTTATATCTTCTACGAATGTTTTCATATGTAACATTTATATGAATTATTTGATAAGTTTTTATGCATGTTGAATGTAATTTTAGTTTACCTAAGCAATATACCATTGGTATCATACTAATTTTAGTTTACAGTCTTTCTTTATGAAATTAGTCTCATAGAAGCCTTGATAGAGGTAGATCTGGTAAAGTCTTTTCAGGGTTGGACACTTTTATGTCCCAAGCTAGATCATCTCAAATTTGAGACATGACAAATGGGCAGAAGACATCAATTGCTAAAATCTTTGAGCAAGGTATCAAAATATTTTAATTACCATTCTCTTAATAATGTCTTGATGAATTTTTGTTAGTTGTGTATTTGACTTCATTCTAAGAAACCCTTTTATTTGGTAGTTGTACTGCAAAAGATTTTGTCATTGCTTGAATTAGAAGATGCAGATGTGCGTATTCATGTTGTAAAAGTTATAACAAACCCTACAGCTGAAGGTGACGCCCCTGATGTGTCTTTTTCTTTTTCTTAATTTTGATATCCTAATTTTGTGTCAAGGCTGTAGCTATTGTTAAGAACTCAATGTAAATGTATCCAATGAAAATATTAAAATGCATGATTCCTGTTTTCTGTTTTCTTTGTTATTATTTCGTAGCTTTACCGTTTAGAGCACGAGATGTATTTGTCAATTAAGCTTATTAAGGTTGCTTCTTCTTTTTTCTACAGTTTGGACTAATGTGCCTCTATACATTGAATCCTCTACTGATTGCATTCTTCCCTAATAATCAATTGTTAGAAGCGTGAATTAAAGGGATTGAAGTTGAGCTATATTGATACATCATCATTCATAAGGGTTTCATCCCAATAATAAAGCATCGATGTTATAAAGATTTTTGGATACATTAAATTTTGCATGTATTGAATTTTATACGATGTAATTGATAATTTAATTTATGGTGTAGGGAGTGCACTGAGGTTATGGTGGGATTTCATTCTTCTGTGCAAGATGGCAAGCTGAGCGTGATCTACGGGAAGTATTCAAAAGAGGAACTTGGAGGTGTTGCGTTGAGGTCTCTGACCAAAAACTTTGTGGAAAAATTGACGGAGGAGCATCAAATTTCTTATTTTATTGATTCTGTTACCAATTTGTGTGTTCGAGATGTATGGGTTGAGGAGAAAAGTTTAAATTTTTGGTTGTAATTACTTATTTTTCATTTGAACATTAACTCTTGACTTGAGAATGACATTGGAGTTTTTGAGATGTAATTGATTTTTGGCTTGGGAATGACATTGATAATCACATTTGTAATCACATTGGAAATTTTAACTCTTTGGGGGTGAAATCGCATTTGTAATTGAATTTTGGGTCCACTCTTTCCTCCAAATTGAATATTATTAAATTTTTTCCATTCTCAGATTGCTTGTATTGATTATCTTAATTGTTGTGATTAAGAATAAAAACTGTTGCTATTTATGAGGATATCTGCTACTATAGAAAATCATAAATGTTTTCAAATACAAGCATAAACACTATCATAGAGTATCATAACCGTTGTTGTAAAATAAAATAATCGCTACCATTGAAAACCATAATCGTTACAATAGATGTACCTCCAGTTGTGGTGCCAAGGAAGACACAATACATTGGGGAACCGCTACCATATCCTATGACCACGACAGCGGATGCAACACACACGCAACCGCTACCGTAGCCCTACAGTAGGGGTTTTTTAAAAAATAGCAGCAGTTTATGAGTGTTACCATATGCATGATATGGTGTAGTGTAAGTTTCTTCGTTCTCTAAACTGGATTCACTGGAGTCATTGTCACTAAGAGTCTTGGACTTCTTGGCGATGAAGCTTTTTTCTTCCTTCCTTTTACCTTTGAAGGATCTCTTCTCGTCTTTCTTGGAACCATCCTTCTTCTTGTAGGGACACTCCGGAATCATGTGTCATGGCTTATTTCAACATTAGAAAACAATGTCAGAGGAAAACTATTTACTTAGTTTAGATTTATACCTGTCCTCCTTATTGTAGATTTTCTTGGAGTGATCACCATCACGATGTGATCTTCTGAAGTCAGAGGAGGATGACTGATTTTTCATTTATCTCCTCTTGCTGAGCAGTTTCTTGAACTGCTTAGAGATGAGTTAAAATTCCCCATCAGATAGCTCAGAGCCTAACATGCTTGGCTCAGAGGTTTTTAGAGTGTCTGGAGATCGTGTTCTTACTAGTTATACGGTTTTAGACTTTCTCGAACCTTCCGCCTTCAGGGCAACTAACTTCTCTCTTCTTGAAGTTCTACTGCTTTGGTCCTTCTTTTTGGTGTTCATTTGAAGCTCATAGGAGAGCATCTTTCCAAAGAGTTTCTGAGGGTAAATCTGAGGCAGCTTCCCAAACTCCCAAATGGCTACCACTTTAGTATCTGAGTCCTTTGTCAAGGATCTAAGGAATTTGTCGTTCAATTCACCATTAGTGAAGGTGCGGTCGTAATTTTTTAGATAGTTGACAATCTTGAAGAATTTCTCGAAGCTATCTGCAATGGTGTCATTTGGCCCCTACTTGAATGCTTTGTACTATTGATTCATCAACGATCTACAGTTATCTCTAACTTCTTCTATTCCTTCCATCAGAACTACAATGCACTCCCACATCTCCTTGGCAGATTTGTAGTGGAATAGGTTTTTAAGCATTGAGTCGTCCACCGTACTTGCGATAATGTTCTTAGCCTTTTTGTCTAAGGAGACTAGGGAAATTTCATCCTTGGTGAGATCCATCATTTTCACAGGAATCATGATTGCAGGGTTCAGAGCTGAGGCTTATGTAGGTATATGCGGTCCTTCTTCCACAATCTTAAAAATTCTAGGATTTGTTGCTTCCATGAAGAATCAGAGTCTTTCTTTCCACATGGGAAAATTTTCCTTGGTGCACACCGGTAACTTCATAAAAGACATGTCCATGCTTTTATCTATAGCCACGAAGAGGAATCTCTTAACACTAGATCTTGGATCTTATATAAGGTGTTAACCTTATATCAAACAAAACGCCCCTTTGATACCAATTGAAAGTATCTAGCGTCTATCTAAATCACCTAGAGGGGGTGAATAGATGATGCTTGTGTATTTTCGCGAAATAAAAAATTACTTAGAAATTGCAAGAACACAAAAAATAGAGATCTATAATGGTTCCTCATGTCGGGTACGTCCTATAACGGTCCTAGCTCAGCTCAGTTGGTGATGAGAGCTGTGGTAAAGAGTCTCTTATCAAAGTACTGGGTTCGATCCCCAGTAGAGACAACATACCGCTGCTGAAAAACAGGCGCGGAGAGGGGTTAGGTTTCATGGCCTGCAGGCTTGATGTGATAGGCTGACTACCGGAAGTGGGCCCGGGTCTGGACTTTTCGTTGGCCGGCGGTGCCAGCTAGGTCCCGCAGGGTTGGCGGGCCTGGACCGTTATAAAAACTTTTTGTAACGGCATCCCCAGCACCACGCTTGCAAGGACGGCCGCCAGCACCCCTAGCACCACGCTCGAAAGGGTTCAGCCTAACCAGGTATGCATACCATGCACCCTAACCCCTCTCCATCCACCGGCGGATTGTTGAGGCCAGGGATCGATCCAAAGACCTCCTTGGTAAGGAGTTTTCAAACCACTCTCTGCATCTCAATTGGTGTTGAGAGCTGTGATAAAGAGTCTCTTATCAAGGTCCTGGGTTCGATCCCCAGTTGTAACACCCCAAAAAGGCCCAAAAGACTCAACTTGAAAATTTAGTAGCAGGTCAGGTTACACGGCCTGGGACACGGGCGTGTCCCAGGGCGTGTCGGGTGACACGGCCTGGGACACGGGCGTGTCCCAGGGCGTGTTCTATTTATTTTGCAAGGTTGGCCTATTCCGGGCAGAGCCGGACACGGCCTTGAACACGGCCGGGAACACGGGCGTGTCAGGCTGGACACGGGCGTGTCAGCTGCCGTGTTCCGACCCGTGTTCTGGTTGCAGCTCGATGGAGCAGGAGACACGGGCGTGTCTCAGGTTTGACGCGGGCGTGTCAGGTCCGACACGGGCGTGTCGATGACCCGTGTGGTTCAGTCGGTTTAAGCTGTGTGCACCGCTGAAGGGGTACACGGCCTGTGACACGGGCGTGTCACAGGCCGTGTCGGCCAAAAAGGTGAAATTTTGGGGTGATCTTGGCCGTTCAGTTTCCTCTCTTTTGATCCAAAGGCTCAGATGGTTTCTTGGACTGAATAAGTCGTGAGAGAAGGATCTTCATTCTTCTTTTATTCTTAAGGAAGAGAGAAAGAGAGAGGAAGAGAGGAAGAAGGAGGAGGAGACCAAGCCACCGGCGAAGCTCCCGTGGTCCGATTCGCGATCCGAAGCCGGCGTTGTGACGGCAAGGCTGCTGCGGTTCTTTCTCACCGGCTAGTTTTGCGATGGCACCGAAGAGATCGACAAGGGTAACGATCTCCCTCCTTGGACATGTGAAGTCCTTCTTTTCTGCATTGCATAGGGAAAGCCCTTCCCCGCGAGTGTGCGGTGGGTTGTGGTGTCCCTTGGGGTAGATATGTGAAGTCCCCCTTGTTAGAGGCCGGAATTGGAGTACGGCTCTAGGCATGCTGTGTGAAGCCCATCTGGATGGAATCTGGATTGGTGATGCTTGTTTGCATATCGGAGAAGGCTCCGTGATAATGGCTTGTGATGCCTTGTTCCTACCTGTTGCTTGGTGCGGCAGGAAGTACTGGACGATGTCCAGGAAATGAAGAGGGTTGGCGGCAACTCTTGTGGCCGTGCGTTTGCCACTTTGTGAGTAGTTGAGCCGTTGGGCTGCAACTCGTGGAAAAGGCTGTGTGCCGAACAGGAAAGGTGAAACCGACCCGCGCCTATAAAATGCCATGGATACTTCCGTATTCGAGGTGGCTCGGCGACTTGAGCAACGGGGGTGGCTGATCCGTACCTGCGTTAGGTCCGTCCGACTTGGAAGCCTGGTATAGGTTTTGTTGGAGCGCCTAATGAGAGTCTTAGCCCCGCGCGCCGGAAAGACTGAAATGCTCAAATACCGTGTAGACGGTGGTGTTGACCCTGGTATTCCGGTACACCGAAAATGTGCCCTGAGTGCACGGACTGTCGGGCCGGGCGGCCGATGGTTGTGATGGCTTGAATGTGCCTGCGCGCACATAGTTGCTATTGTTGATGCCATGCTTGCAGGGAAAGAATGCTCATGCCCCGAGAAAGGGTAGGATTGTTATAATTGGGTCAGCTGAATGCTGACCGTTGCATTGTTTGCCACCGGTTGGGTGGAATTGTTCCCGTGCAGGTGCTGGAGAGCCAAGTGGTAAGTGATGGGCGGGAGAGCCCTACTGCTGTTGCTGCTGCTGCTGCGGCTAGCCTGGAAGGCTAAGCGAATGGCTTTGTTTTGTTTTCTCTTGTACTCATGTATGGCCGGCCTGCGCGCCGAGGTTTGTAAAACATGATGTATGTTCAGAGGAATTGTAAGGCCTTAAGGCCAAACTCTTGTGGTTGTGTACATTCCATGGTTTATATATAAATGTGGTTTTATATATTGGACATTCCGGTTAAGAGTTCAAAGTTGTAACTTAAAGCTTCCGCTAGAATGCTCTGAGTTAGGATTCGTGTTTGATTTGGTACTCTCCTGTGACCTCACCGTCTGTTTGTGGCATATAGTGTGGGGCCCCGGCCGGACCTTCTACTATACGTCATTTAACGGATGGGGTCGTTACATTTTGGTATCAGCTTTTCGTCGGTCTTCCTCTTTCGAATTCGTGGTCGAATTCTTTTGTGGGGTGGCGAGCACGTGTTTGTGCGACCTGCTGTAACGCTAATGAACTCTGGAATGTCCAAAGGAATGTACAAAATCTTGTTTGAGGAATCTGCGCGTTCCTTTTTGTGTTGTTTTGCTTGCATACGTTCGCTAATGTGTGTCTTGTCCACCTATAGGTGACACGTAGTGGTGCTGGGCAGTCTGAGCCCCAGCGTTCTGATGAGAGTGCGGCACCAGCTGAGGTGCCAACACCTCCTCCATCTGCGGAAACTGTTCGTTTAGTTGCTGAGGCGCTCTTTGCCATGATTCAGCCGACCGGGCAAGCGCAGCCGGCGGTAGCGCCAGTTCGTGTTGTTGTAAGACCCGAGCCGGTTGAGGCTGTAGATCCACGAGCAGCTGACCGACAGTTGAAGCAATTCATGAGCTTCAGTCCTCCGACGTTTGCGGGAATGGGATCCCCAACGCAGGCGGAAGATTGGTTATCGCGTGTCAAGAGGATAATGACAGCGATCAGGGCGGAGGAAACTCTCAAGGTCACCTTAGCCACCTTCATGCTGGAAGGGGAGGCGCGGTTGTGGTGGGATGAGGTAGAGTTACACCATTTGGCGGGCAGGCAATTAACACAAGTGTCGATTGAGGAGTTCTCTCGGATCTTTCTGGCGAAACATGTCCCAGCGGCGCAACGTATTGCTATGGAAAACGAGTTCCAACGGTTAAAGCAAGGGGAAGATAGTGTGGATGTCTACTTGCACGAGTTTACCAGGTTGGGACGATATGCGGGAACAATCTTCGCGGATGACCAAAGGAAAACGAATCGGTTCTATGAAGGATTGCGGGATGAGTTACGATTCCTGCTTTCGAGTTCTGTGAGCCAAGGGTTCCAGGCGTTGGTTGATACTGCGTGCGCGTTGGAAAAGGACATGAGGCGAGTGCAAGGGAATAAGGGCTTGGTGGTGTCTAAGCCAGAGTTTCAAGCACCTCGCCCAGGCAAGTCGTTTTACCAGAAGAAAGGGGGCAAGAGGTCCAAGCCATCTGGGCAAGTAACTACGACCGTTGTGTCGGGAGCGACATCAAGGCCGGATGCTCGTACGTGCTATAACTGTGGCCGGGTGGGGCATATAGCTCGTGATTGTCGAGTTGTGCAGCCCAAAGGGGAAAAGAAGACGGGTGCGTCATATGCTGAGAAGGGCAAAGCGGTGGTGGATTCCTCTGCTTCCCAGGCGCAGCCCCGAATCTATCAACTTGGCCAACAGGAAGCGATTAAGCAAAGTGACGTCGTCACAGGTACGAGTTGATTTAGTTTACTTGCTGTGCTTTTGGTTTTGGTTTTGTTTAGCTTGTGCATGATGTGTGTGTGCTGCAGGCTTTGTCCTGATTCGGAATAACTTAGCGAGAGCCCTGTTTGATACGGGTGCTTCGCATTCTTTTCTGTCTGAGGATTTCGTATCTCGCATTGGGGTACCGAGTCATGTGACGGTGGATAGTACAAGGGTGCTATTGACGAATGGCTGTGTGATGCTTGCGGATAGGGCTTGCGATGTGGATGTGCAAATAGGAAGTCGGGATTTCGGTTTGAGTGCAGCTGTGCTACCGTTATCGGAGTTTGATGTGATCTTTGGTATGGACTGGCTCTCGGAGCAGCGTGCCTTTATTGATTGCAACTCCAAAGAGATTACACTGGGCCAGAATACCGGGCTTGTGACGAAGTTCGCTGGTATGCGAGGAGTTGGCGGAACGTTGTTGTCTGCACTCCAAGTCGTCAATGCTGTGCGGAAGGGCGCGGCGTTATTCTTCACGCTAATTCAGGCTGTTGAGCCAAAGGCCAGTGTCGGTGAAGTGCCAGTTGTGTCAGAGTTTGCCGATGTGTTTCCTAAAGATCTTCCTGGGTTACCACCCCAGCGGGAGATTGACTTCTCTATTGAGTTGGTGCCAGGTGCGAAACCTGTGGCCCGCTCTCCATATCGCGTCGCGCCAAAAGAGATGGCTGAGTTGAAAGTCCAACTGCAAGAGTTGTTGGAGCAGGGTTATATACGCCCAAGTATGTCACCTTGGAGCGCGCCTGTTCTCTTTGTGAAAAAGAAAGATGGTAGCTTACGGTTGTGTATTGACTACCGCGAGTTGAATAAGCTGACGGAGAAAAACAAGTATCCGATCCCACGGATTGATGACCTTTTTGATCAGCTGGCGGGATCAACGGTCTATTCCAAGTTGGATCTGAAATCGGGATATTATCAGCTAAGGATTCGGGAAGGTGACATTCCCAAGACAGCGTTTGGAACACGCTACGGTCATTATGAGTTCACGGTAATGCCGTTTGGCCTATGTAATGCGCCTTCGGTATTTATGGACCTAATGCATCGAACGTTCCGAGAGTATTTGGATTTGTTTGTTATTGTGTTTATCGATGACATCTTAGTATACTCTCAGTCAGAAGAGGATCACGCAAACCATTTGCGGTTGGTCTTGCATACCCTGCGGAGGAATAAACTTTTTGCCAAGTTCTCAAAGTGCGAGTTCTGGCTCTCTTCAGTAGCCTTTTTAGGCCATGTGGTAAGCGGAGAGGGTATCGCGGTGGATCCGTTGAAGATAAGTGCCATCCGAGATTGGCCAGTGATGTCTTCAGTGGCCGAGGTCAGGAGCTTCCTTGGACTTGCGGGCTACTATAGACGGTTTGTGGAAAACTTCTCACGGATTGCTTTACCTCTCACCACGCTGACGAGGAAAGATCAAAAGTTCATCTGGACGCCGGAGTGCGCTCGAGCTTTTGAAGACTTGAAGAGTCGTTTGACCACGGCGCCTGTGTTGACATCGCCATGTGGTACCGATGGGTATGAGATCTATAGTGATGCATCTGGGAGCGGCTTAGGCTGCGTTCTTCTGCAGTTTGGGAAAGTGATTGCTTATGGCTCGCGTCAGGTGAAAGTGCATGAGCGGAATTATCCCGTCCATGATTTGAGTTGCGGCGGTAATCTTTGCGCTCAAGTTGTGGCGGCACTATCTCTATGGCGTCAAAGTGGATATCTATACGGATCACAAGAGCCTAAAGTATTTGTTGGATCAGAAGGATTTGAATATGCGACAACGAAGATGGATGGAGTTCCTCGGGGACTACACCTTCGAGATTCACTATACTCCCGGGAAGGGAAATGTGGTCGCTGATGCTTTGAGTCGGAAGACTCCGGTACGGGCAAGCTGGTTGCAGAGGCATGATCAGCGTTTGATCCAAGAATTGGAGGCAATGGAGATATCGTGTGTTGACAAGGGTGCGTCAACCGATGCGTGCTTGAACTGGACGGAGGTGCAGTATGACCTTACGGACAGAGTTCGGCGAGCAACGGAGCTTGATGAAAGTCTCCAGCGCTATGCTAAAGATGGGCCGGATGATCAATTCTCTTGGGATAACGGGTTGTTACGGAGAAATGGTCGAGTATGCGTCCCAAGTGTGGGTAAACTGAGGGAAGAGTTGATGTACGAAACTCACTTTGCAAAGTACTCAGTTCACCCAGGGAGCACAAAGATGTACAGGGACATGAAAAAGCTGTTCTGGTGGCCCGGATTAAAGAGAAGATGTGGCTCGTTATGTGGCTAAATGCAACACCTGTGCGTTGGTGAAAGCAGAATGCCAGAAGCCTGGCGGGTTTCTGAAGTCGTTACTATTCTGGAGTGGAAGTTCGATGATATTTCGATGGATTTCGTGCACGGGTTGCCGAGATCTCAACGCGGTCATGATTCAATCTGGGTGATTGTGGACCGGTTGACAAAAGTGGCGCACTTCCTTCCAAATAGAAGAGATGATTCAGTGGAAACCTTGGCCAAGCTGTATGTGGAGCAGGTTGTTCGACTGCACGGTGTTCCCCGGAGCATCGTTAGTGACCGTGATGGGCGGTTCACATCGAATGATTGGCGGCTCGTTCATCAAATGTTGGGTACAAATTAGCGTTTAGTACGGCCTTTCATCCCCAAACGGATGGCCAGACTGAACGAACCAACAGGACGATGGAGGATATGCTCCGCATGTGCGCCCTAGACTTTGGTAAGAAATGGGAAGATTACATATTTCTCGTTGAATTTGCCTATAATAATAGCTACCAAGCGAGTATTGGTATGGCACCATTCGAGGCGTTGTATGGTCGGAAATGCCGTACACCCTTAGCTTGGGCAGAAGCAGGCGAATCGAAGCTGAATGGGAAAAAGGAAGTCGAAGAAGCTACTTCGCTCATCCGCTCTATTCGGGAGAGGCTATTGATAGCCCAAGATCGTCAAGCCAAGTACTACAATGCCAAGCACCGGAACGTGGAGTTCGCGGTGGGTGATTGGGTATATTTGAAGATCAAACCCTTCAAAGGTGTGTCCAGGATTCGGCGTTTGAAAAAGCTAAGTCCGAGGTATCTTGGTCCGTTTGAGGTGGTAGAGCGTGTTGGGGAGGCTGCTTATCGACTAGCACTTTCAGCGGACTTGGGTGGATTACATGATGTGTTTCACATCTCAGTCCTTCGTAAGGCGGTAAAGGATCCAACTCAAGTCGTGGAGGCTGATCGGGTACCGGTCGAGTATGGGCTAACGACGAGGGTTAGACCCATTCGGATCGAGGATCGAGCCGAGAAGCAGTTGCGAAACAAGGTGATCGGGATGGTCAAGGTCCGATGGGACAATTGTGGCCGTGAAGAGCTAACATGGGAGCGAGAGCAGACCATGCGAGCCGAGTTTCCCGAGTTATTTGTATAACTGTAGACCGTGTACTTTTTGTTATAACATGCTTATAGCATTGCTGGTTTTCTTTCCTTACCGTGCAAATTTCGGACGAAATTTTGATAAGGGGGAGAGGGTTGTAACACCCCAAAAAGGCCCAAAAGACTCAACTTGAAAATTTAGTAGCAGGTCAGGTTACACGGCCTGGGACACGGGCGTGTCCCAGGGCGTGTCGGGTGACACGGCCTGGGACACGGGCGTGTCCAGGGCGTGTTCTATTTATTTTGCAAGGTTGGCCTATTCCGGGCAGAGCCGGACACGGCCTTGAACACGGCCGGGAACACGGGCGTGTCAGGCTGGACACGGGCGTGTCAGCTGCCGTGTTCCGACCCGTGTTCTGGTTGCAGCTCGATGGAGCAGGAGACACGGGCGTGTCTCAGGTTTGACGCGGGCGTGTCAGGTCCGACACGGGCGTGTCGATGACCCGTGTGGTTCAGTCGGTTTAAGCTGTGTGCACCGCTGAAGGGGTACACGGCCTGTGACACGGGCGTGTCACAGGCCGTGTCGGCCAAAAAAGTGAAATTTTGGGGTGATCTTGGCCGTTCAGTTTCCTCTCTTTTGATCCAAAGGCTCAGATGGTTTCTTGGACTGAATAAGTCGTGAGAGAAGGATCTTCATTCTTCTTTTATTCTTAAGGAAGAGAGAAAGAGAGAGGAAGAGAGGAAGAAGGAGGAGGAGACCAAGCCACCGGCGAAGCTCCCGTGGTCCGATTCGCGATCCGAAGCCGGCGTTGTGACGGCAAGGCTGCTGCGGTTCTTTCTCACCGGCTAGTTTGCGATGGCACCGAAGAGATCGACAAGGGTAACGATCTCCCTCCTTGGACATGTGAAGTCCTTCTTTTCTGCATTGCATAGGGAAAGCCCTTCCCCGCGAGTGTGCGGTGGGTTGTGGTGTCCCTTGGGGTAGATATGTGAAGTCCCCCTTGTTAGAGGCCGGAATTGGAGTACGGCTCTAGGCATGCTGTGTGAAGCCCATCTGGATGGAATCTGGATTGGTGATGCTTGTTTGCATATCGGAGAAGGCTCCGTGATAATGGCTTGTGATGCCTTGTTCCTACCTGTTGCTTGGTGCGGCAGGAAGTACTGGACGATGTCCAGGAAATGAAGAGGGTTGGCGGCAACTCTTGTGGCCGTGCGTTGCCACTTTGTGAGTAGTTGAGCCGTTGGGCTGCAACTCGTGGAAAAGGCTGTGTGCCGAACAGGAAAGGTGAAACCGACCCGCGCCTATAAATGCCATGGATACTTCCGTATTCGAGGTGGCTCGGCGACTTGAGCAACGGGGGGTGGCTGATCCGTACCTGCGTTAGGTCCGTCCGACTTGGAAGCCTGGTATAGGTTTTGTTGGAGCGCCTAATGAGAGTCTTAGGCCCGCGCGCCGGAAAGACTGAAATGCTCAATACCGTGTAGACGGTGGTGTTGACCCTGGTATTCCGGTACACCGAAAATGTGCCCTGAGTGCACGGACTGTCGGGCCGGGCGGCCGATGGTTGTGATGGCTTGAATGTGCCTGCGCGCACATAGTTGCTATTGTTGATGCCATGCTTGCAGGGAAAGAATGCTCATGCCCCGAGAAAGGGGTAGGATTGTTATAATTGGGTCAGCTGAATGCTGACCGTTGCATTGTTTGCCACCGGTTGGGTGGAATTGTTCCCGTGCAGGTGCTGGAGAGCCAAGTGGTAAGTGATGGGCGGGAGAGCCCTACTGCTGTTGCTGCTGCTGCTGCGGCTAGCCTGGAAGGCTAAGCGAATGGCTTTGTTTTGTTTTCTCTTGTACTCATGTATGGCCGGCCTGCGCGCCGAGGTTTGTAAAACATGATGTATGTTCAGAGGAATTGTAAGGCCTTAAGGCCAAACTCTTGTGGTTGTGTACATTCCATGGTTTATATATAAATGTGGTTTTATATATTGGACATTCCGGTTAAGAGTTCAAAGTTGTAACTTAAAGCTTCCGCTAGAATGCTCTGAGTTAGGATTCGTGTTTGATTTGGTACTCTCCTGTGACCTCACCGTCTGTTTGTGGCATATAGTGTGGGGCCCCGGCCGGACCTTCTACTATACGTCATTTAACGGATGGGTCGTTACACCCCAGTTGTAACAACCTACTGCTGCTGAAAAACAAGCGCGAGAGGGGTTGGGGTGCATGGCCTGTAGGCATAATGTGATAGGCTGACTAGTAGTAGTTGGCCCGGGTCTAGACTTCTGGAAGGCCAGCGGTGCCAGCTAGGTCCCGCAGGGTAAGTGGGCCTGGACAGTTATAAAAAGTGTACTTTAAATAACGATCAAGGCCCGCCAACCCTAAGGGACACAGCTTGCACCGCCGAACTACCAGAGTCAAGACCCGAGCCCAGTATTAGTAGTAAGCCTATCACATCAAGCCTACAGGCCATGCACCCCCACCCCTCTCCGCGCCAATTTTTCAGGTGTAGTAAGTTGTTGCCACACCAATTGAGTTGCAACTCAGTTGGTGATGAGAGATGTGGTAAAGAGTCTCTTATCAAGGTCTTGGGTTCGATCCCTAGTGGCAAAAACCTACCGCTGCTGAAAAACAGGCGCAGAGAGGGGTTGGGGTGCATGGCCTGCAGGCTTGATGTGATAGGCTGACTACTAGTAGTTGTCCCGGGTCTGGACTCTAGTAGGTCGACGGTGCCAGCTGGGTCCCGTATGGTTGGCTAAGGCTTACTACTAGTAGTTGCTACAGATGGCTGATGCACAAGAAATGAACATCCTTGCTCAATCAATGTCTGATGACATTTTTCAAGAAGTTGCTGAATGTACTTCAGCAAAGGAAATCTGGGACTCCCTCACAGCAATGGCTGCTGGATCAGCAAAAGAAAGAACATTTAAAGCTTAATCTTGGAGTGACTCAGAAGCTTCATCTTGTATAACTGAGGATGAAGAATAAACAAGAGCAAGAGAGTTTTTCCTAATGTCAATAAATGCCTCATGCAGAAGGCATGATGAAGAATCAATCTTTGATGAAAAATCAGAATGTGAATCAGAAGTGGATCATGTTATCTCTTCCCTTGATCTTTCCTCAAATCACTTTAAAGAAAATTTTAAAATCTTATGCACTGATTTAATTTAATCTGAGAAGGCAATGAAACTTCTCAGAGAGGAATTAAAGAATGTCTCTTCTAAAAACAAAAATCTTAAAGAAAAATTAAGAAATGCTTATGAACAAATAGCCTCATTAGAATCAACTAAAGACAAGGAGAATATAATAGAGACAGACAATATAACTGAATTTTTATCAAAACCAATTAAAAAATTTCAGAAAATCTGTGTTCAACATAAATCATCGAACGGAGGTCGACGAAAACTACACTCTTTGTCGAACTCAGGTCGACGATCTCTGAACAGAGATTTTGTTTTTAACTTGTCTGGAAATTGTGATCGACGAAATAAATCAACATCGTCGAACCGAGATCGACGATCGTCGACCTCAGATCGACGAAATTATTTCAGATCGTCGACCTCAAAATCTCAGAACAGAAATTTGTACCCTTTTGAAAATGATAATCAAACTCAAAACTTTATCAATCCTTTTACCCAATGGTTCATCCCTTCTAGAAAATTTCATCCATTAGGTTATAAAGATCAACCTGCATGTTCTTTTATTTCTGATTATTATGAAAAAGAACCAGGACCCAAGGTGATCTGGGTCCAGAACTCCTAACCTCTTATTTAAGGAAAAGACCCTTCAGTACAGGGGTAGATGTATAGGGAGAGATTGTTGAAGTAGTTACAGCAGCAGCAGTTTAAATTAGTCAAGTTTCTGGAAATGATATCAAGAAATTTGTTGGATCCATAGTTCAGAGATGCTTAAATGAACTCAGTTGAGGACTAGCAACAGAACAGCTACAGAGCCTATCAGTTTTTGTTCTTAGATTTATATTTCAAAACATTACTGTTTTTCTTTAAAAGCACTCATTTTATGTTTGCTTTGAATTTTTTTTGTAAATAGTGTCCTCACCCAAATAGTGGGAGATTGTTGGATCCCTAGGTTCTGATTTGGGTTAGGATCACTATTAGGATTATTAGTTTGACCCAAAATTTATAGTCTAAGGGTCAAACGATATTCTAGGTATACCTCAAAAGAATTCCAAAAGAAGTGCAGAAAAATTTCAGAGAAGTTAAGATTTGAAGTTCAGAAAAGTGCTGGAAGAAAATCTCTGAACTCAGTTCAACTATCTCTGAACGGAGATCAACTATCTTTGAGCTCAGCTCAAAGATTTCTGTAAATCTCAGATGCAGTTAAAAATCTCTGAGCTCAGCTCAACGATCTCCGAGCTGAGCTCAATGATCTTGGACTGCATCTGAGATTTACAGAAATATTTGAGCTGAGCTCAGAGATAGTTGATCTCCGTTCAGAGATAGTTGAACTGAGTTAAGAGATTTTCTTCCAGCAATTTTCTGAACATCAAATCTGAACTTATCTGAAATTTTTCTGCACTTCTTCTGGAATTCTTTTGAGGTATACCTAGAAAATCCTATGACCCTTAGACTATAGATTTTGGGTCAAACTAATAATCTTAATAGTGATCCTAACCAGAATCAGAACCTAGGGTTCAAACAGAAAGTCTTATGGTATAACTGAGTGTTATAAGAAGTTTTATAGAATAGTAAATTAGCTGATATACTATGGAAGGATCTTGAGTACATATGAAATGAATGATAAATTTCTAAGATCCTTGACAAAGGATTAGGACACTAAGATTTGTGCCATTAGATAAGTGGTCAAACTTACAGATATCTCTCCTCCAACTTTGTTTGGAAAATTGCTGTCATATGAGATGCAGCTAATGGCTAGGAAAGAGGAAGAGAAAAGTGCTAAAGGGGAGCATAAAGAAAAGTTTGTGGCCTTCAAGGTGGAAGCCACTAGGAAGAATAAGAGGATGTCTCCATCACCTCCTGAGATTGTTGCTGAAATTACTTCAGATAATTCAAACAACCAGAGTTCAAAAAGCAGTAACTCTGATAAAGATTTTGCTGCCTTCATAAGGCAGTTTAATAGATTCCTGAAGTAGAAGCAGTGGAAATCAAGGCCCTCCACATCTCAGCCAGTGGATGACTATTATCAAAAGAGGAAGTCATCAAGGAAGGACAGGAGCAGGTCTAAGCCTAGCAAATCTACAATATCAAAGATAGTTTCCTACTACTGTAATAAGCCTGGACATGTTGTGGTTGAGTGTCCAGACAAAAGAAATGAGTCTGCTGATAAAAGGAAGACTCAATAAAAGAGCAAGAAGGAGAAATCCTTTGTTGCTAAGAAGGAGAAGAGCTTGACAGACCAATCATCTTTAGAGTCTGAATCTGAAGCTGAGGCATACATTGGCCTATATGCAACAGATGAAGAAGATGAGTTTATGAAATTGCTGAACTCTATCTATGCACAAGAAGACCATCAGTGCATGGGACTGATGGCTGTTTCAGAAGAAGACAAGTTCCAGGATCAGCCTGGTCCTAGCAAGTTATAATGTTTTTCTAGTAATTAAGATTATTGTACTAGCACAGAGTCAGCTACATTTGCATCAAGTGATGAGTATGGGTCTGAGTCTGAATGTGATATTCATCAGCTGATAGATGAATATGGGGACTTATTGCAGGCACTAAAGAAAAACAAGAACCTGGCCAAAACTCAGGCTAAGGAAATTACAGATCTTAAGATGGCTACATCTGACTTAGAGAAAGAGTTGGATCAAAAATTGAATGAGATTGCCAAACTGAAAACTATAACTGTTATTAGATTGGCACAATCACATACAAAAATGATCTAATTAAAAATCTTGAAGCCAGACTTCAAAAGGAAAAAAGATTTGGTGGCTAGTTATTCTAAGCCAAAATCAGTTTTACCCTTAATAGATGAGTTTGTGGCTCAAAAGGGTAAGGCTGGAATAGGCTTTAAAGGTAACACCAGGGCTATCCAATTCAAGAGAAAGGGCAAAGACTCAGTCCAGCCACTGAATTTTAAAGTCCCTGTAGTTTTTAGAAAGGTACAAGTGCCTTCTAACAAGTATGACCTTGAGAATACTCATGGTCATTGTAAGACTGAAGTTCTGAATGACAATGGTGGTTATGTCAATAAAGCAGCCCATGTTCATAAACCCCATGTTCCTAAGAAAATAGTGGTTGTAGCTGCAGCAGTACCAACACAAAACAAAAGATTTGTTGTCAACCAGACTGCAAAGAATGTATCCAAAAATAGATATAATAAGTATGAATGTTGGTGCTGTGGCAAGACAGGAAATTATGCCATCGATTGATGGCACAATACTAGTGTTAGGAAGAACAACAGTCTACCTGTTAGAAGAGCTGCAGGTAGATTTGGTAAGTATGAAGCTAACTTGAACCAAGAACCCAAAACTTACTTGGGTTTTAAGGAGAGGTAATTCTTTATTGCAGGTGAGTCCAAGTCACCATACCCCTATATGGTACTTGGAAAGTGGATGTTCCAGGCACATGACTGGAAAAAAAAGATTATTGAAGGTGAACTTGCCTATCATAAATGAGCCTAAAGTAATCTTTGGTGGCTCTGAAAAAGGAATCATCAAAGGATTTGGTAACATTTCTATTAACCAGATTACTATCACTCAAGTGGCCAATGTGAAGGGTTTGAAACACAACTTTATAAGAATAAGTCAGCTGAGTGATTTAGGATATGACATTTCATTTGTTAAGAATGGATGTCATATCAAAAGGTCAAGTGATCAAAAGGTCATTTTGACAGGATATAGAAAAAGGAATGTGTACTGTCTTAATTTTGAGTGTTAGAACAAAGGTTCTCCTATTTGTCTTGTAGCTGATGAGAGAGCCTCTCATTGTGTCAAATGGCACACGAGGCTAGCCCATCTTAACTATAAAACTATTGGCCAACACTTTAGCAAAGAGTTAGTAAGGAATGGTCCAAAGGTTAAGTGCATAAAGGATGGGATATGCTAAGCTTGTCAAAAAGGCAAGCAGACAAAATCATCCATTCATAGCCTTGAAAACAAGGATTCTGTGAGGTGTCTATAACTCTTACATATGGATTTATTTGGTCCTATGCCAATTCATAGTCTAGGTAGGAAGGTCTACACTTTTGTGGTGGTAGATGACTATTCTAGATATTCCTGTGTTATCTTTCTGAGACAAAAATAAGAAACCCCGAGTGTTTTATACAGCTTTGTCAAGCAAATTCAGAATGAACTTTACAGTTCAGTGGTCAAAATCAGAAGTGACCATGACACTGAATTTCAATCTGTGAGTATGACAAAACTGTGTGAAGAATTTCGGATTTTTTAAGAATTCTCCTCACCTAGAACACCACAGCAAAATGGTATTGCTGAAAGGAAGAATAGAACATTGATTGAAGCTGGTAGAACTCTTTTGAGTGACACTTCTCTCCCAGAGTATTTCTGGGCTGAGGCAGTAAACACTGCATGTCATATGATCAATTGGTCATCTATCACCAAAAGCCACAAAAAGACTCCCTATGAGATCATGAAGGGTAGAAAACCCAACTTATCCTATTTTAGGATCTTTGGTTGCAAGTGCTATGTCCTTAACAATGACAAGTCTTATTTAACCAAGTTTGCTGCCAAATCCCAAGATGGGATATTTGTTGGGTACAGCAATAATAGTAAGGCTTATAGAGTCTACAACTTGATTACTCAAGTTGTAGAAGAGTCTATACATGTTGTCTTTGATGAAACAAGACTGATTAACAGTGAGTTGCCTTGTAGTTCATGCAGTTCTACATGTATTAATGAGAAAATGGACAAGTTTACCATTATAGAAGAAACAACTGAAGAGCAGGAAGTGGAAAATGGTGGCTACTGTCCAGGGGGAGTACAGGACTCTCTAGATACAGATGTACACCAAGAGGTGCAGCATATTGAAGAGACTGCAGGTGTACAACCAGAAGATAATCTACCTCCAGCTATTAGACACTTAAAGGATCATCCAGCAAATCAGAGAATTGGTGACCTAAGACATGGAGTGTAAACCAGAAGAGGGAACTTGAACACAGTGCTTTGCTCAAGCTTCCTATCTCAACAGGAGCCAAAGAAATTTGAAGAAGCTATTCTTGACCCACATTGGATTGATGCCATGCAAGAGGAGATGAATCAGTTCAGAAGGCACAAGGTCAGGGAGTTAGTTCCTAAACCAAAAGACCACAACATCATTGGAACAAAGTGGATCTTTCGGAACAAACTGGATGAGAATGTAATCATTGTGAAGAACAAAGCAAGACTAGTTGCAAAAGGTTACAGGCAGTAAGAGGGTATTTGTAAGACCCCCATTTTTTTTCTTTTTCGACACCGGGGTCTTAGGCCCAGAACCGCCGCCTTGCGGTGATACCTTCTCACCCGGGAAGGTCGTCACTACAAGACGTCGATTCTGCCGGCCAAATCGATCTCTACTGTAGCATAAGTATAAAAGCAGGTCCACAGAAATCACATATATAGGAAAATAAACTCCATGAAGGGAGTGTCCACAGATAGTACATATAATAAAAATCTCAGGTTTATGCCCGGTACATCAAGTCCTCACTACAAATCACTCATCGCGGAACCAAACTAATACAACTACTGGTGTTCGGGACTCACCATCCCTGCTGTCTGGACTCCGGTGCTAGACTGTCCGATCTCCAAGCGTACCGACCTCCGGGGCTGCCCCTCCATGCTGGTCTCCGTGGTCCCCTAAATGATATGGTTCGAAAACCGTTAGTCTAAAAGACAAAGTCCTATCGTCCCCCACCCCTTCCCCCATGTCTCCTAAGCACCGAGCGGGGAGAAGGAATGGAAAGGACATGAAGGTGGAGAATGTCAAATTGCAGATGGCAGCAGAACTAAACTAACAGTGTTAAGTGTGATAATAATTATACAAAATCTAAATAAGTAACCTTAACTTATGTGAAAACACATGAGCTAAGGGATCTCTTGCAAGGCTCCTATCGTATAAAAAGTCTCATACCGATTTATACGATAGGGTATCGGTTTTACTAGTAGGTGTAACATATAAATAATACTGAAAGAGAACCTTGACTTATAAGCACGCTCGCACGAACTTATAGGCCAAGGGGTCGTTTTGCAAGGCCTAATGTATACATCGTCCCATACCGCATATACATTAGGTGTCAGGTTATATGCAATGGTTATGCTATGAAATGCAAATATGCTATGTTGTGAACATGCAAGTGTAACTCACCCACTCGACTCTGTGTACACAGACCTTAGTTCCCCCTTTCGGAGCCGTTACCTCCCTGGATACCTCCGTAGTGGCAGACGGAAGCGGTGGGTTGGGCCTCGCCCACCTCAAAACCAGTATTTGCACTACCGGTCTGACCTATCGTACGCCTCAACGCTTGGTGCACTAAGCGGGCGCCTGCGTACTCTTGCCGGCTGGCGCACCGGACTTCTGTTCGCGAAGTGTAAAACCACACTTGCCGAGTCAATGATATTGGTGTCGGTGCAACGAACTCCCCAACATCGAAGACTCAGCACCTTATACCTTTTATGCACATGCAATAGTTATGAGTCCAACAAATAACCGAGCCGAAACTTCCCGGATTATCCCGTCCGTCATAATCAACAACCGAGCTGAAGCTCCCCGGACTAACCCGTCCGTCATAATCTACAACCGAGCCGAAGCTCGTCGGGCTACCATGCCCATTACCTTAACCACTGGGCTTATTGCCCGAGTAACCCAAACTATCTCTCGGGACTCAGGGGTGTGAGAGTGTGAAATCCTAAGTTTACTACTTACTCCTCAATTTACATTATGCCTACGACTTAGGTTTTACCCATTTCATTTTCATATTACAGTAAACTAAACCTAAAGTGATTTGACCTTCCACTCTGCGGGGAAGACGATCTTTCGTCGATTCCCGAACACCACCTAGCTTTTAGTCAAACCCATCCCTAGCTCATCCAACCCTGAGTGATGAACTCATTCCTATAACCACTAATGTTTGACTTACGTGCCTAACTTGTACTCCAGATTATTTCTGCAGCTTTACAATATGCAGACCTGCAAGGTTTAATGTTATGTAAAATGGGAAGTATATCAAGTAATCATCCAATACTCCTATAATAATTAATGGAGGTCCATTATGACCTTTATTGCCCAAATCCAGAGTTTTACAATTTTCCTATTTATCTAGGAATTTATTAAATATTTATAGTGGCCAAAGTCTCCAAGATTGAGCTAAAGGTACCAAATTTTGACAAGATAAAATCTTCCCAGATTTATGTTATACTTAATATAATCATTTAACCTATGATACAAAATTTCTTAGTTTTTCAACAAGGTTCAGGCCATTGATTTTTTATTTAAATGGTATATTGCAATAGTTCATAAAAATAATAAACAGGGCAATATTATTTCTGAAAATTCAAGGATAACTCTAACATGATTGCAAGGGCCCATAAATGCTCTGAGTCAAATATCATTAGTGATTAAGGAGTGATAAACTTCAAACAAATTAATATACGGTTTTTCCAAAATTGCTAAATGCAGACCACCATGTCAAACTTCATGTAAAATAGGAGGTACATTAAATAATTATCCAATACTCTTATAATAATTAATGGAGGTCCATTATGACCTTTAAGACCTAAATCCAGAGATCCAAAATTTTCCTTATTTATTTAATAATTTATTTAATTATTCTATTGACTAGAATTTCCAATAATGAACATGAAGTACCATTTTCAGTCAAGATATCATTCTACAATTTTTATATGTTATTCAAAATAATGATATAACTCATCTTCCAAAATATCTAAATTTTTCAGTAAGGTTTTATCCCCAAATCATTATTTTATTTTAATCCTTAAAAATTCATTTAAAGAAATATAAAATACTATATGGCTTCCAAAAATTCAAAGAAAATTCAAGTATGAATCTAATGGCATTTAAATGGTTTGGGCCAAATTTCATAATTTATTTATCAGTATATGGACTAATTTAAATTATTGAATAATTCCATCATTTAACAAGCTTGTGAAGTAGGTATCTCAAATATATATCCAAAAATTTTCATAAAGTTTATA
This sequence comes from Platanthera zijinensis, assembly GCA_039513925.1. NCBI lineage: Eukaryota > Viridiplantae > Streptophyta > Magnoliopsida > Asparagales > Orchidaceae > Platanthera > Platanthera zijinensis. The sequence continues at coordinate 119,633,701 of CM077084.1, forward strand.
TAAGCTTGAAATGATTCAAAACATCCTTTGCCAAATTTTCATGACCTCCCAAGGGTCAGATATACTATATTAATTAGTTTACTAAATTGTGGCAATCCTTGGATTACAAATGAAGTACTATAAATATTATCCCAAAAGTCCCAATTAAATTATCAGAGACTAATAATATTCTTATGACCATTTTACCAAAATTTCACCCTATTTGGAAGAGTTTAACTAGCCTAATCCAATCCTACAAAGTTTGTGCCCTAAACTAGGGTTAGGGTTTTGTGGGTCCCAAACCTTCCAAAACACCCTAAGATTTTAACCAGAGGGTTATAGTTACCCTAAAACCATCTCTACAAAGTTTCATAGTCATACAAGGTGTTATGGCCATATGTCCTTCACAAGGTACAAAAGCCCTTCCTTAGGGTTTGACCTAGGATCTTAGGCCAAATCAACTCCAATGCCCCCAAGTTTTCATTGTAAGGTGTATAAAGTCATGTCAAGTCAGTGTTCCAAATTTGAACCTCTGTTGAGGTGAATTGGACACTCAAAACCCAAAATTACATTTTGGACCAAAATGCCCTTCTTAAGGCAAGGCTAGGGTTGCTTGATTCCCATTCAAATCAACTCCAAACTTAAAAAAATTTTAACCAGAGGTCTATATTGACCTCATATACATCCCACAAAAATTTGGATGAAATTGGACTTCATTTGACCCATAATTTAATTTACCCTAGCATAATTAAATTATTTACAAAACTATAGGAAAATTATTCCCAAAAATTCCCATTTTTTGGCAGGGTCTAGATATAGGGAGGGTGACTCCCTGTCAAAATTTCAGACCATTTGGACCAAGGATGAAGTGTGGGAAACTAGTTTAATGACTGCCTAGTCATTTGTATAGACCCCACCAAAATGAGTGCCCTGGTCCAACCAGTCACCCAAATTGGTCCAAACTAATTTTGCTTGAAAGTATACCCATTGGGCTACATTTTATGTGTTGACCATTTTTCCTGAATTTAAGCCTAAGTATTTTTAATAATTAAAAACATTAAATATAATATCTGTGACAGTAGTGAAATAATAATACATCTAACCTATAGATTATATTTATTTAATAACACAAATCTTGGCGCGCCTTGGACGGCATCCCGTCAACTTCTACCTCCAGCCGACGGCTAGGATCTATCCTGCCTGGGCCGACTTCCAGCCGCTGCCGCCGGCGATCCGGCCACCTCCCCGGCCGGCCACCGCCGCCAACACCTTCGTGGTGGTCGGGGCTATCTCTAGGCGGCGGCTTGGCCGCCGGGAAGCCCTATTCCGGCGATCCCGACAAGCTCAAATCCATGGAAAAACTAGGATTTTTTTGAAATGGATCGGGCTCAATTGAGCCCGAACCTTAGACCTAAGGATTGCTATGATTTATCCATTGAAGAAGGAGTGGAGGAGGACCTATGGTGGCGGCTGTAGCCGAGCTGATCGCCGGATTGGCATGGTGGTGGCCGGTGGTGGTCGGATTGTTCAAAAATGGAGGAAAGGGCTCGGCTTCTTCAGGAAAAGAGTGGTAAATACTCCTTGGACCTCACTGAAGCTTTTAAAGAGGGAGAGGAGGGAGTTAGGTGGCTGAATTGCCATGTGCCATTTTTGGCCATGGTCAATCTTGGCTGCTAGGTTGGTAGGGGGAGTGGAGCTTGCTCTAACCAGTCCACAATGGCTGCTGCACTCCCCCTTGTCCTTCTGAAATGAATGGGGAGGTTGGGGAGGGGGAAGGAGGAGCACAAAGTCCTCCTTCCTTCTTCTTTCTTCTCTTTCTCTCTCCTCCATGGGTGACTTTCTCTTTCCTAGTCACCAAGCCTGAATTTTTGGCTCCTATATGTCCCATGGCAGCCCACAAGTCCATTTGGTCACTTAAGTCATGGTTAGCCCAATTGAAATGGGCTTGAGCTTGAGTTAGCCCATTTGGGCTAACTTGACCCAAAGTTGGACTAGGGCCCACCTAGGTCAATTTGGTCCTTGAGATTTCTTTAATGGGTCCTTGGTGACCCATTAGCCTCTCACTAGGCCTATGAGGGTAGGGGTGGGGTCCTTTTGGCTAAGGGACTGCAATTGACCCTTGTGTAGGTCAATTTGACCTATTTAGGTTTAGAGTTGACTTTGGTCAACTTAGCTCCCTTGACTACCCTCCATGGGTCCTTAGTGACCAATTGACCCCTACATAGGGTTATGGAGGTATGGGTGGGGTATATTTGGCTAATAGACTGTAATGGACCCCTGGTGTAGGTCAATTTGACCTAGCTAGGGTAATAGTTGACTTTGGTCAACTCAGGTCCTTTGATTGCTCTCCATGGGTCCTTAGTGACCCATTGACCCCCCCCCCCCCCATCTAGGGTTATAAGGGTATGGGTGGGGTATTGGAGTCTTGGTGAAGCCCCATGATCACTTTTAACCAAGGTTTAGAAATCTGCTAAGTGCAGACCATAGTGGCCCTATCCACACCACCAGGTCCACTTGACTCTTTCTTGGGCTTCCTAGGGTTTTGTCATGACAAAACCACTCTTAGGGGTCTAGTTGGAAATGGGATGTTACAGTATTGAATTTGATCAAACCTTTGCCCCAGTAGCAAGACTGGAAGCAATTAGGATGTTCCTTGCCTATGCAGCATATCAAGGCTTAAAGGTAATCCAAATGGATGTAAAATCAGCATTCTTAAATGGAAATCTAAAAGAAGAAGTCTATGTAGAGCAGCCCTCAGGTTTTGTTGATTCTCTTAAACCTGATTATTTTTATAGACTTAGGAAAGCTTTATATGGGTTAAAGAAAGCCCAAGGGCTTGGTATGAAACCCTGTCTACTTTCCTTATTGAGAACAAATTCTCAAGGGGGAAAATAGACAAAACTCTATTCCTAAGGGAATCCAAAGGTAAGTTAATCTTAGTTCTTATTTATGTAGATGACATAATATTTGGGTGTACAGAAAATAACCTTTGCAAGAAGTTTGCTAAACTTATACAAGGAAAGTTTGAAATGAGCAGCATGGGGGAACTTTAGTTCTTCTTGGGCCTTCAAGAAAGGCAGACTGATGATGGCTTGTCCATATCCCAGTCTAAGTTCACTAAGGAGTTAATTAATTAGTATGGTATGGAATCATCCTCCACCATTAGAACTCCTATGGGAACAAGTATGCCTATATGCAAAGATGATACATGTAAACCTGTAGATGAGTCTTTGTATAGAGGAATAATTGGCTCTCTTTTATATATAACTGCTAGTAGACCAGACATTATGTATGCAACATGTGTCTGTGCTAGGTACCAATCATGCCCTAAAGAATCTCATTAAACTGCAGTAAAAAGAATTTTGAGATACATAAAGGGCACACCTAATCTTGGCCTTTGGTACCCTAGGAATGGAGATTTTCTACTGACAGGCTATTCAGATGCAGACTTTGCAGGTTGCAAAGAAGATAGAAAAAGCACAACAGGCACCTGTCAATTTTTAGGAGGAAGATTAGTGTCTTGGAGCAGTAAGAAGCAGATTAGTGTGGCAATTTCGACAACTGAGTCTGAATATATGGCAGTAGGAAGTTACTGTACACAGCTGTTGTGGATTCAGCACCAGCTAGAAGACTATGGTATTCAGGTAAGTAGAACACCTTTGTTTTGTGATTTTACTAGTGTTATTTCTATTGCTAATAATCCTATTTCACATAGAAGGACTAAGCATATAGAAATAAGATACCATTTTTTTAGAGAACATGTAGAGAAAGAGGACATCTCACTAGTATTTGTCAAAATAGATTATCAGATTGCAGATGAGTTTACTAAGCCTCTAGATGAAACTAAATTCAATAAATTTAAAATTGAACTAGGAATGTTGGACATAGATTAGTCTAACAAATTTGGCTAAGTAAATCTGTGTCGACTCATTCAGAGAAGTGATGTCAACACTTCAGTAAATCTGTGTCGACACATCCAGAGAAGTGGTGTCGACACTTAGGTTAGTGGTGTCGAAACTTCAGTTAGTGGTGTCGAAACAATTAGAGTAATTGTGTCGACACTTCCAAAAATTTTGTCGACACTTGCAATAAGAGTCGACATATGAATTTCTGATGAACTACTAAGTATGTCTAGTGTCGACATATCATCAATTGGTGTCGACACATAGTAGTCAACGGCGTGGTTGAGACAATAGAAATATTTGTCGACACTTTTAAACAGGGTCAACACTTGTAGACAATTTTTTGACCGCCTTTTGACATTCTTTGTTTAGAAGGGTATAAATAGGTTGAGAACATATTCTGTCGACACGCTCTCCAGATTTTCGAGACTAAACCCTTGTGTCGACAAACTCTCTTCTCTCAATTCAAGTTTTCTCTCCATCCCAATAGCGCCAATGATTGAAGATAATATTAACGAAGGGTATGAGGTGTTTCGCCATGCCTTTAATGATGCGGAGTCTGAGATTAAAGGATTACTTACCCTAATTACTGAAAGTGGTTTGGAGTTTATGATATCCGAACCTACAAAGATTTGGAAGAAGGAGGTTTTTGAGCTCTATGCTGCAGCAACATTAGACATAATAGGACTTAAGATTAGATCTACAGTTTATGGAGCAAAAGTCAAAGTGACCTTGAAGACTTTGAGAAAAATTCTTCAGCTTCCAAGAACTAAGGATGAAGAAGAAGTCCCAGTATCAAAAACAAGGGAGGCACTACAATGGTAAGATTGGATCCCACCTTGAAGATTAGAGCTGCAATTAACAGGAAAGGGATGAATCAGCAAGGTAAATTCCTTTCAGAAGTGGTTGGAAAGGTGGTTCTGTGTAAGCCAGGGGGACATGATAGGATTTCAGCCTATATGTTTAGCCTCATGACAAGGATAGTCTTCACACTCAACACAGATTGGTCTGTAGTACTTCTTGAGAAGATTAAGGAAAGCATAAAGAAGCCTAATTTGGCTAGGATAATGAGTCTATACATGGCTAGAGCCATTCCAGAAGTAATGAACCAGATTCCTGGTTCTAAAATCAATCATATGAGAAGAATTGACATCAGGATCATCTCCAGATGGGATAGGGTCCCCACCAAGGACACACCTGATATTACAAGCCAAGAAGCTGCTGAGAAATCTCCTGTATAGGACCTTACTGAGACTGCACAAGTGCAGAAGGACACAGTTAGTGCACAAGTGCAGGGGGAGCTAGAAAGTGTACAAGTACAGAATAATGCTGAAGAATGCACAAGTGTAGGGGAGACAGTTACTGCACAGGTACATTGGGAAGAGAGAATTCACTTGGCAATTGAAATGGATTCACAATCCATTCTTGAGACACCTCATATAAACAGTCCAGTACTAGATGTGATCATGGAGGATACATCTGTAGTTGTTGATGCTCTTGAGACAGCTGTATCACAAGTTCCCACTCAACAAGAGTTCACTCTGGAAGAATTGTTTCCTGACATAGAGGGAGCAGCAGTAGAGGGGGAGCAGGTTAACATTGAGGGGGTGAAACATAGGACTGAAAAGGAGCTGCCTCCTAGTCCTAAAGAAAGAGTTGATATTGCCAGTACCTCTGCTTCAGAGGATGAGGAGATTGCAAATATCAAGAAAAGAAAAGTGATGGTTTTCAAGAGGAGAATCCAGAGCTATAAGAAGGCTTTACAAGCTACTACTTCACAACCAGCCTCAAAGACTGATTTCAGCTCATTAATGGTGGCTTTGCAAGTTAAATTGGATGAGCAAAGACTGGCTCTTGAGAAGTATGTGGATGAAAGCCATAAATCACTTCAATTTGATTTGGCTCAAGATATTAAATCCATAAGGCTTGAAGTTAATCTTCATAAGAAAGAGATGACAGATTGTTTCCACAAGGGGGGCAATGTTTGTAGTATTCCTAGCTAACCAATAAGAAGAAGTTATGAAACAAGTGGATGATATTGCTATCAAACAAGACTATGTCCTTGAAAATCAGATTAGAATGAATGATAATCTGACTGAATCTCACAATGAGATAGTCACTAAAGTAAAGAAAATATTTATTGCAATGACTGAAGCAAGGGCTAAGGAGAAAGATGAATTTGATCAGAAGCTACAGGAAGTCTTGGATTCCTTTAAGACAGCCATTACTACTTCTAAGAAAACAATTTCTGATCAGCTTCTAAAGTTAAACTCATTTTTTAAAGATGATGTCAATTTTATTGATGGCCAAATAAGATTTCAAAAGGATGACTTAAGAGATCACATTGTAAGAGAAGCCATAAAGGGGGAGAGAGTGTTAGTCAATGCTGGCTCAGATCATGCAAAATTGGTATCAAATAGCATCAGAGCCACTCTGGGATATCCACCCCTTTGTGATGATGATAATATTGTAGAATCTGGTGTGCAACCTACTTATGCTGGAGGTGATCAACCTGAAGTTGCTCAGATCATCTACCCTCCAGCAGATTTTGATATGATTCAACAACAGGTTCAGACAATGTACAGTCGTCCACAGGATGTTGAAAATGTAATTATAGAGAAAGTTGACATGCCAGAAGCTGCCTTGAGAGCTCAGTAGGAAGCTCAACTTTCAAAGAAAAGATTTAAAGAACAGGCATAGTTAAAGCCTGATTTTGAGCAGTGGAGCCCCACTTCAAGAAATATAATTTTGACTGCCTGGAAAGCTGTAAAAGATCAAGTTCATGAAAGGGGCAAGTGGTATATTTAATAGGAATGGTAGAAGTATGAGGCAAGACAGGAAGCCATTGTACAACATAGAAGAAAGGCTAAGATTTGGAAGCTACCTCCTAATGCTCAGGAGTCTAGCAAGTACTTTCCTAAGCCTTTTAATTATTTTGAAAGGCAAAGGATTAAGGCTGAAGTTCAGAAAAAGGCAGAGTTGAAAGGAAAAAAGGCTATAGATGATGCAGAAGCTCCTGTGCAAGCTCAGATTAAGCCAGGAAAAGGAATAGTCATTAGGGAGCCTGATCAGCCTTAGGATTGATTTACTAAATTTTGCTAGAACAATGTAATTTTTAGTTTTAAAAGAAATCTATGTAATCAGTGGTTAAGAAACTTTTTGTTAATATAAACAAAACAATGTTTCATGTTCATTCAAGTTGCATTCTTATTCTGTCATGTAATTTTGATATATGTTTTTTCTATAAGTTGCCCTGTCATATAATGTTTATATACATCATAATGTTTGTTTATTATAAGTAGTGTATATCATTGACTAAAGGGTTATGACTTCTCCAAATAGGGGGAGATTATTGGGTACATTGGAAAATGTATACCTTATTTGGAGAAGCCTCACATAGCTCAATGATATACATCAAGGTGTATTTTATGTTATTTTGAGTTTATATGTGCAGGTTAAGTATTGGCTAAAATGCAGGAAAAAGTTTTTAAGTCCATGTGTCGACACATAAGGAAGTTTGTGTCGACACTTGGAAAAGCTGTGTCGACACCTGAAGCAACTGTGTCGACACACAGAATTTATTAGACAACATCAACTATGTCGACACCGGGAGGTAGTGTCGACACACAGAAATATTAGTCGACATCAACTGTGTCAACACTGGGAGGTAGTGTCGACACACAGAAATATTAGTCGACATCAAATGTTTCGACACTGGGAGGCAGTGTCGACACACAAGAGTATTAGTCGACATTAACTGTGTCGACACCTGGTGATAGTGTCGACACACAAATTCTGAGACAATATCAACTGTGTCGACACACAGGACTTGTGTCGACACTCAGCAGAGTTTCAACAATGATGATTGCTGTGTAGTGAAGAAGTGTCTATGTCGGAAAAAAGAGACAGTGTCGACACATTCTACAGATGCAGTGTCAAGAAGCTGTGTCGACACCAAAGGAGTTATGTCAACATCACCAAAGCTTGTGTCGAGACTTAATCTACTTGTATCGACACATAATGACAATAAGTCTCGACGCTTTGCTGACAAAGACAAAGGTTCAAGAACTGACTGGAGACTTGACAGCTGTGCATTCCAACAACTTTAATGAAGCTTTCATACTTGTCAGAAGTTGGTTAGAAACCGGATTAGCCGGTTACCATGGATGAAGTCTATATATATAGATGGATTTTGTCAAATAAAAAGACATGAACAATAATAGCAACAAGCACAACTATTGAAGTATTGATCGTTGATCAAGAAAGTGCACATCACACTGAAGAAGATTTTTGTTAGAAGATCTAAGGAGAATTCAAGCAATAATTCTGAAGAAACTTCATAAGTTCTAAAGAGTGAGAGAGATCTTCAACTGTTGAAGAAAAGGTGGAGACATTTACAAGTCTTCTAAGTAGAAGATCTTGAACCAATCTGCTAACAAGGATTCAGACCTATTTCTGGATTCTAAGAAGGAAGCTGGCAGCCAGTCAACTTCAAAGGATATCAACCCTACTGAGTTTAGATTCAAGAAGCTTTTAAGAAAGCTAAGAATAGGTTGATTTCAGCCATCAGTTTTATCAAGAAGCTGATAAAGAGACTTCTTATCCCTTCTCTCTCAACAAGGGTAAGTGTCCATCTAAATGATACAGATATTTCGCAACGGCGGAGAGAGAGGGTTAGAGAGAAGAGAAGAGAAAGTGGATGTGGTGGTTGAGAATATTCTTCGATTCTATATCCGATAAAAGCAAGCGTACCTTATCGGTTATAGTATAGGATACTAAAGATTAGTATCAAGGTCGTATTTCCATGGGGCGTAATGACTACTTCTACTCAAAGGAGAATGCTATTATTTTATCAATTTAAATTTCTATTAAATGTTAAACTAAAAACAGGAATTAAAATACTAAAATAAAAAGAAAACTAAACTACTTGCAGGATAAAAAGAGTTAGAGCTAATAATAAAGAGATGCACTCGATCAAGAATCACTTCAGCAGGAGACAATTAAAAAGACGATAAATAAACCTAAGCTTAATAGGATAAAGGTCCTTGACCGTGGAGGTTCCTAAAGCTTGAACACGCTTCTCCCGAAGTCGTGCCCAACTGAGTTTAAGAAGGTCCGACCGACTCTCGTCTAAATCGGAGGCCTAAAGCTCGCTTTACGCGGTGAACCCCTCTATTGGATTTTACTCCAATCCGGGAGATTTGGACGTCTGCCTCTCTCAAGGGGTGCGTACAACTCCCTTTACTCTTGAATGCTCACTTCATTCTATCGGCCTCTCGGCTAGCCCAGAATGAAAGCAAAGACGGAGAGTATATATCGAAAATATACCTCCAACCCGTGATTAATCAAGAGTAATTCAAGGCCCAAAACCTAAAAAGAAAAGGTAAATTAAAGCGTCATAACTTAATCGCTTGAACCTCGGATCATCAAGATCAAGTACAAGGAGGATTAGTTAATCATAATGGAGTGGAGGAGGGGGGGATGAGTAGTAAAGCATATAAAAATACAGGAATAAGAAAGGAGCACTTTTATTAACGAAAAAGAGAGCTACAACTATGAAATGAAAATTACAGGTGCATCAAAGTAAAACCTATTCTAGCCCTACAACAAGCTAGTAAAAGAAATGCAAGAGCTAAAAGCAAAACACTAAGCTGGGTTAAGAAAGTAATTACAAAATAAGAGAGAGAGAGAGAGGGAGAGAGAGAAAGAGAGAGGGCATAAAAAAATGAAGAACCAAAGGGGCAGCACCTCCCCCTCTCTCCAAAAGCATCCTGAAATGAAGAGGGGGGGTCTCTATTTATAGATTTTTTTTCTCGGGTTGGTCACGCCCTCCGACACGCCCTAGGGGGGGCGTGTCAGGGGGCGTGAAAAGTACTGATTTGACCTCGGGAGCTGAATTCTGGCGAGAATGATGACTATTTCGGTATGATGGTGGTCACGCCCTAGGTCACGCTCGTGACAGGGGGGCGTGACAGGCGTGTCAAGTCAAATTCAGCAGTCGCAGGTCCATCAGACGTCGAAATGGGGGTAGTCACGCCCCAGGTCACGCCCGTGACATGGGGCGTGATAGTACTGTTACGTGCAACGTTGTAGAATGCATTGAAGGAGGCGGCAGACTTCGAGCAGAGGGCGACACGCCCTGCGTCACGCCCGGTGACACGCCCTAGGAGGGCCTGTCGATGAGCATGACAGGGGATTTTTGGCGAGAAGCGGTCTGTTGCGGCTTTCATCAACGGGAACAGGTGACACGCCCTGGGTCACGCCCAGGGAGGGCGTGACAGGGGGCGTGTCAGGGGATTTTTTTTGGAAATTGGCTGAAACCTGCAAAAAAACAGAAAATAAATATTATTTATAATATTTACATAAAAAGAAGCATAAAATAACATAAAGAAAGAGATTTAAAACGAAAATAACATATTTTTACCCTAATAAATTAATCTAAAATATGCATCATCAAATTCCCCCATACGTATTATTTTGCTTGTCCTCAAGCAAAGACTACGAGTTAGAGAAAATAAAAAGGATTAATTGAAAAGTTTAAAAATGCTATAAACGAGTAAGACGGGAATTTAGAGGTAGAGAAATTTTTTAAAAAGAACCGAAAAGTCTTACTTTAACTTAGCACAGAATTTTATAAATTTTACTAAATATAAAAAACAAATCATCCCAAATTTTTACAGAATTAAAACTTAATAAAGTAACGAGTAAAAAGCGCATTGAGTCACTACTAAAGTCTAAGAGAAAAATTAAAACCACAGTCAATCAAGACAAAATTCAATATTTCTATCAAAAATACTTACTCAATCTAGTTTCTCGCTACTATACTAAAAAGTAAACGTAGAAAGCATGAATCATTAGGGCTTTAATTAGGCGTATAGTTAGGCTTAGGTTTTTAAGGGTGCGATATTCAAAAAGATAAACACGAGGGATATTTGCACACTTAAAACAAAAAGAAAATGAGCTTGCCAAAATAAAACTAGCCAAATAAATACTTTTCTTTTCTTTTCTTTTACCTTTTCTTTTTTCACTTATTTTCATCATATTTTTCATTTTTTTTATACTTATAACTTTTAACTTTTGTAGCAAAAGATAACACAAAGATTTTCCACTAATTGTTCAAAAAGATGCACATTAGCAATTAAAGCTCAAAATAATTTTAAAGTGTGCATGTAGGTAGGCTATTTGGCCGTGGTGAAATAAAAAGTGGGGCTACAAAAAGGAAAGGAAAAGGCACAAAAATGGCTAGCAATGGTTATTGTTAGGCGAGGTGCAAAGGCTCAAACGTTACAAAAGAAATGCCTAAATCATTTTCATGCTTCCTAAATCTACTCCAAGTAAAGCTGATGTAGGCAACTGGGTTCGACACGGTGATGGCTGAGGGATTCACACGCTCGCTTAATTATAATTACTATTACGCTCACACGAAGAATAAACACAGCCACTGCGCAAGTTGCCACAATTAATTTAATAGGATTCGGGGGGGTTCGCTAGGCCCCTTAAGATAATATCAAGTCTATAGGCCAAGATCCTCTCAAGCGAAATGAACCCACACGGTTCGATCGAGCGTACGTTGTACCAAAGAGACACCACCGAAAACAAAAGATTCGGATAAAGGGTGGTTCTCTCCCAACGAAATAAAAATGAGGGCCGCCACGCCTCACGAATTCAAATGGGAATCAAATAACAATAACAATAATTTAATAGATATTATCCACAAAAATTCTACCAATCACAAATCACACGATATGCTAAATGCCCAAAGAAAAGATCTAGGAGAGAAACACACAAGAGTGGAGACGTTCGTTACCCAACCGGAATGAATGATTCCGATTTAACTCTCTTTGGATCGCTCCGTTCCGGATCCACCGAAAGCATGCCGGTTGGAGAGAAACTCCAAGTTCTTCGTTGCCTTCCGACGCCGTTGAAGTTTCACAAGATTCACCACAAGCTTGGGCCGATTCTTCTCTTGGATTAGAAGATGGGGGAGGAGGGAAGGAAAGGGGGGAGGCCGAAATTTTGGAGAGGAGGAGAGGAGAGGAGGAGGAGGAAATGAATTTTCCAAGAGGGGAAGAGAGAGGAGGGGGAAATTCAAAATTTGAATTTTGGTTTTCAATTTTTCATTCTCTAATCCATCATGAAAACAACTTGCCTATATATAGGCTACATCATTAGTTTGGCTATTTGCAGCCCATAATAACTAAATAAAAACAACACTCATTAATAAAAAAACACAATATGGCATAAACATTGCTAAATAAAAACATAATTAAAATCTGAAATAATATTTAAAATGACGCGGCGATGGCGGTGGATGTCGCGGCAAAGTTCCAACATTAAAATGACGCGGCGATGGCGGTGGATGTCATGACGCGGCGATGGCGGTGGATGTCGCGGCAAAGTTCCAACATTAAATGACGCGGCGATGGCGGTGGATGTCGCGACAAAGTTTCAACATTCCGACTTGCGGCACAGTCATAAAGATCTTCAAGCTCCATATGGCGACGAGCAACGACACCAACAAGTAAACCATCATCTCAAGGCGGCGAGGGAACATCAAGTGTGAGCCGGCACCAACATCAACCGGGTCACCATAGTCATCCGGAAGGGGATCTTCTGCAGCAACATGACGCGGATCTATGACATGTACCGGGTCACCATCATCGTCCAGAGGATGACACTCCAAATCAACAAGCCGGGGGATGACGACGCCATCAATCCTCCCCCTCTCAAAAATACTCATCACTGATGAGTAGTACCGTGTATGATCGTCGAGGAAGAGGAACCTGCAAGGCAAAAAGTGGTCTTGGGGGGACCTCAAAGACGCATTAGTCAAATAAGAACAAGGAATTTCCACAACATCAATCAACATACCTCCGATGGAGACCGGAGAAGAGAACGATCCAAACATACTATCACCACCCAACCCAATAGAAAGCATAGTGGAATATGTAAACGGAGAGATAGACTTTTCAAGGGGCATAGAAGCATGACGCATAAAGTATGAAAAGTAGAAAATAGGAGCAATGCCCCAATTAATGGAAAATTCTACAAGAAATGTCATGCTACTAAATTTCCATAAGATTCGCAAATAATGGATTGGCCGGTTCATAAATATTTCTGAGATGCCCGGAGGCATCCGTTCAGGGACGAGACAAACCAAAACCAAATCACTTATATAACGATAGGATACGCTCCGATTCCAACAAACAATCTTAGAACTGTGTGGGGAGAACCCATGTGCAACGTGACTTGCTTTAACAGTGGGCAGTAACGGGACCAAGTCAGGTGGCACGGGTGCTAATAAAGCAGTGGTGAAATCAACGCCATACAACGTCGTAGTTTTAGATTTAAACTTAAATTTAAATTTTAAAACGTCATGAATAAAAGCTAACGGAAAACACTCATCACTATATATAGAACGGGGCGCTCCCGGATTTGACATTACGTGTGGGCAACACAACTTAACATTCGCAACTACGTTCACTAGCGTGTGCGTGCATGGGTCATCAAAAGGCGGGGGATAAATGCATGCGATCGGGCTTAGCAAATAAGTTTGTCGAGGGGACATCACGTCATAAGGCACCATCGCCAAGGTACCACTAGTAATCCAATTCGAAACCTCAAAACACGGATTTGACTTCCAATAAGATCATCCGGTCGCAACCCAATAAAGTCGTAAGAAAATTCAAACAGTGGATTCGCTCTTACGGAAAAATCATCCGACATGTCTTCTAAATCATGTGGGTAATCATGTATTTCAGATTCAGTGATCGGATCATAGATCGGCAACGCTACAACGAGATCAGGCTTTACAAACGGTAGAGAGTTAAAATCACATTCAAGTTTAGGTAAAAGAGTTAGCATTAGGGGATGATCATCCGGTTCCACTTCAATATCGTATTCCAAAAGTTTAACTCCTTTACTAGAACAATCTTCCAACACATCAGTCCTGACATCAGTTACAGTGAAAATCTCAGAAATGGGTACTTCGATACGTCTCGGACTAGAAATAGCAAGCTCATGTCCTAACAGATCGTCAAATGAATCACGACTGGGTAAGCTCTCAGACAGCTGTAACTCTTCTGACTCAGCTAGAATATCAATCGACTTAGGATCATCAAGAGGCTCCACAACAGTCAAAGGGGATGGCTCCAAAATGTCGACGAAAGGGAGTGGAGAGGGTTCCTCAAATGAGAAATCCTCATCCAAGTCACTCGGGTAACCAATCTCCTCATCATCACTCATGTTGTCAACATTAACAGCATCTGCCTCAGTGACGGGCGTACTCGTAATCGCAAGCTCAGATAACATTTTCATACTGATAGGAACACTCTCATAAACAGGAAAGGGTCTAGTGCCCAGGTGGGGAGAAATAAAATCATGAGACGTCCTCATACGGGAGTACGAGGGAACATGCTGGTTCGATGTAGGCAAAATCTTGGGCGGTGACTCACTCAGATAATCAGTAGACGAAGAACGGCAGTATGGAGGGTAATACTCATCCGTTAATAAATTCTTCATAATCTGCCAACCTATACGTATGTCGACGGAGGGCATTCCTAAACGTCTTTCCTCATTGAGCCAGAAAGTATGAGCTCGACCAAATAAATGCAGTCTCGCAACGGGATTCCTGTGGGGATCCACAATACGATATTGCTCAAAATAATGCTCCATGTCGTTCACCCAACATAGAAACACTCGCGGTCCACCTAGCCCATCATATGTCGGAGCAGGAATCCTAACACGCCTAGAGGTGCGCGGTGTAACTTGATTAGCCTTTAGTTGGCCAATCAACCCCTTAATCTCTTCCACTACGGACAATGGAAAGGCTTTCTAACGTTCATGACGGAACCTAAAGATTTCATTCGGGAAACGTGAACATCGTAGGCCATTTTTTTTTGTTTTTAATTTTCAGCGGGAAAATGGGGATAGACTACGTGGATTAAGTGCACAAATACAAAGAAATATAGTCTGATCATATTTAATTTTCAAAGATAGATTTGTTCCCGCTAATATTTCAAAATAATATATAATTTTTTTATTTATATTCTTGTTGGCAAAAATATGGTGATTATTAATTAATTTTTTGTTGATTTTTTTTATTGCTGAAAATAAAATTTAGCCGGCTATTGGCAGACCACAAAATTATTTTTTTTTGTTTTAATTTGGAGAAAAATTTGAAATGTGGAATTTTAAATTTGAAATTTTGAAATTTGAAATTTGAAATTTGAATTTTGAATTTTAAATTTTGAAATTTTAAATTTGAAATTTGAAATTTGAAATTCGAAATTTGAAATTTGAAATTTGAAATTTCGAAATTTGAAATTTTGAAATTTGAAATTCGAAATTTGAAATCTGAAATTTGAAATTTAAAATTTTAAATTTGAAATTTGAAATTCGAATTTTAAATTTTAAATTTTGAAATTTGAAATTTGAAATTTTGAAATTTGAATTTTGAATTTTGAATTTTGAATTTTGAATTTTGAAATTCGAAATTCGAAATTCGAAATTTGAATTTTAAATTTTGAAATTTGAAATTTGAAATTTTGAAATTTGAAATGTATATTTTATTTAGCCTACCTAAAAATAGAAGGATGGTGCCGATTAGGAAATCGACAATAACCTCCCTCTGATACCAAATTGATGTAGGCTACTGGGTTCGATACGGTGATGGCTGAGGGATTCACACGCTCGCTTAATTATAATTACTATTACGCTCACACGAAGAATAAACACAGCCACTACGCAAGTTGCCACAATAAATTTAATAGGATTCGGGGGAGGGGTTCGCTAGGCCCCTTAAGATAATATCAAGGCTATAGGCCAAGATCCTCTCAAGCGAAATGAACCCACACGGTTCGATCGAGCGTACGTTGTACCCAAAGAGACACCACCGAAAACAAAAGATTCGGATAAAGGGTGGTTCTCTCCCAACGAAATAAAAATGAGGGCCGCCACGCTTCACGAATTCAAATGGGAATCAAATAACAATAACAATAATTTAATAGATATTATCCACGAAAATTCTACCAATCACAAATCACATGATATGCTAAATGCCCAAAGAAAAGATCTAGGAGAGAAACACACAAGAGTGGAGACGTTCGTTACCCAACCGGAATGAATGATTCCGATTTAACTCTCTTTGGATCGCTCCGTTCCGGATCCACCGAAAGCATGCCGGTTGGAGAGAAACTCCAAGTTCTTCGTTGCCTTCCGACGCCGTTGAAGTTTCACAAGATTCACCACAAGCTTGGGCCGATTCTTCTCTTGGATTAGAAGATGGGGGAGGAGGGAAGGAAAGGGGGGAGGCCGAAATTTTGGAGAGGAGGAGAGGAGAGGAGGAGGAGGAAATGAATTTTCCAAGAGGGGAAGAGAGAGGAGGGGGAAATTCAAAATTTGAATTTTGGTTTTCAATTTTTCATTCTCTAATCCATCATGAAAACAACTTGCCTATATATAGGCTACATCATTAGTTTGGCTATTTGCAGCCCATAATAACTAAATAAAAACAACACTCATTAATAAAAAACACAATATGGCATAAACATTGCCAAATAAAAACATAATTAAAATCTAAAATAATATTTAAAATGACGCGGCGATGGCGGTGGATGTCGCGGCAAAGTTCCAACATTAAAATGACGCGGCGATGGCGGTGGATGTCATGACGCGGCGATGGCGGTGGATGTCGCGGCAAAGTTCCAACATTAAATGACGCGGCGATGGCGGTGGATGTCGCGACAAAGTTTCAACATTCCGACTTGCGGCACAGTCATAAAGATCTTCAAGCTCCATATGGCGATGAGCAACGACACCAACAAGTAAACCATCATCTCAAGGCGGCGAGGGAACATCAAGTGTGAGCCGGCACCAACATCAACCGGGTCACCATAGTTATCCGGAAGGGGATCTTCTGCAGCAACATGACGCGGATCTATGACATGTACCGGGTCACCATCATCGTCCAGAGGATGACGCTCCAAATCAACAAGCCGGGGGATGACGATGCCATCAAAAGCTTTGAAATTTCAAAAGAGGATAAGCACAAAAAAAAAATAGAGAATTTGCTTTCATGAAAATAATGATAATAAGCGTCTAGACCGGTTTGTGTCTACTACACTTAATACTAATTAACGTTTAAAAAGATTTTAATAATGAAAAATAAGGGATGATGAGTTTTATAAAAGTAAAAGAAATAAAAGAAAGGCTATGGAAAAGTAAAGAAAAATTCAAAAAAAAATTTCAAAAATTGCATACTACCCTAAATAGGAACACTGCATGAGTCAACATACTACTCGCTAAACATATTTAAACAAAAAATTAATCAAATTTATTCTAACTAAGCAAGTTGACATGAGCTTGAAAAAACAATAAAAAGCAAAGTAACGGGGTACTAATTGATTTGACAAAAATTAACTCAATTTAATTTGGGTTTTTTTTCAAAAATATTTATATATATATATATTTCAAAAATATAATATATACAACAAATATTTTACATTTTTCTTGATTTTTCTAAAATTTTTATAATTTTTTTTTATTATTTTGATTTTTCTAAAGTAAAATATTAAGTGAACACTCCCCCATACTTAAAGTTAAACATTGTCCCCAATGTTTAATATTAAGTATAAAGCGAGAGAAAAGAGAGAGAAAAAAGAAAAAAGAAATGCAAAGAAAGGGAGAAGATGCTTCCCTAGCGATTGATGCCCAGACGTTGGAAAATGCGTCCCCCAAACTTGAGCTAATGATCGGCTTCAGTCCAAGTTGCGAGGCGAAAAGCGGCACAAACACGCAGGTGCTTATTCCTGCACAAAACAAAAGATAAAAAAAAGGAAAAACAAAAGCAAAAACAAAAAAAAGAAAAAGATAAGCAAGTGGTGCCTCCCAAGAGCGCTCTTTGTTTAAAACGTCGTTGAGCTCGACGTATTATGGTTAGCTAAATGGAAAATAAAAAAAGAAATGTAATGGCAGCTCACGCAATATGCGTTTTGGCGCGAGTGCCAAAACATTTTTTAAGAAAATAAAAATATTTTTTTTTTATTTTTTATTTTTTAAATAAAACAAAAAACAAGAAGATTTAGAAAAAGAAAGAAAACTAGAAAAAGAAACTATACTATTAGAAGGGGGCGAAGAAGAAGAAGAAACTAAACTAGAAGGAAAAATAAAACAAGAAAAGAAAACAGAATTTTCGCAAGAAGGGGGAAGAGAAGAAAAAGAAGAAGGCGACGGCGGTTGATCACAAGAAAATGGTTGGATAGAAAAATCCGGTTGCTCCACCTGAATATCAATCATTTCGGTAGATTGGGAGCAAACCGGGATATCCGAAAAATCAATCTCTTCAGAAGATCGAACACAAGAAAGTTCGTCTTCCTCGGAAACTTGAAAAAAAATCGGAATATCGGTGGAAATTTCCTCCTCGAGAGGTTGAAGGCATAAATGAATTTCTGAATAATCGTCTTCCGCAAGTGATTGAAGACACTGCGGAATATCCGAAGATTCATCATTCGAAAGATAAATAGGAGGAGGAGGGGAAGAAAAAGATGCGGCCTCAGCAGCCAAAGCGTCAAAAATCACTTTGAAGTGAGCATTGATGCGTGCATCAAATGCTACACAATCAAAAATGACTTCATTTTCGCTAGAATCAAAAATGGGAGGCACGCAAACTTGCGGAGAAAAAGTGGAAAAATCTTGAGATGGAATGGATTGATGATCACCTTAGCCCCAAGAATGATCAGGGTGTTGCCACCCTGAGTAGTTCAAAGTAGGGCTAGGATCAAAATGTCCATTCAAGAAATTTCATAAGAATTAAAATCAGAAAAATTCGGAGGAGTAGGGTAGGAAGGCGTTTGAAAACCATCGTAACCCCATGAAAAAAAATTCGCGGACGGATCAATTTGGCCAAATTGATTCGATCTGGAAGGGATAAAATCATGGGAGGATGAAGGATACCTTACCCAACACTCCTCGCGAGAGTGACCGAACTCTCCACAATTAAAACAAAGATTACACATTTTAAAATAAAATAAATCAACCGCGAGAGTGGGGTGAAAGAGACGAGAGAAAAAAAGAAAAGAAAAAATAAAAATAAAACAAAAACGATAAAATTAATAGCTATCCTTTTTTCAAAATATCAAAACATTCCCCGGCAACGGCGCCAAAAACTTGATACAAATATTTCGAAGTGGCGGAGAGAGAGGGTTAGAGAGAAGAGAAGAGAAAGTGGATGTGGTGGTTGAGAATATTCTCCGATTCTATATACGATAAAAGCAAGCGTACCTTATCGGTTATAGTATAGGATACTAAAGATTAGTATCAAGGTCGCATTTCCCTGGGGCGTAATGACTACTTCTACTCAAAGGAGAATGTTATTATTTTATCAATTTAAATTTCTATTAAATGTTAAACTAAAAACAGGAATTAAAATACTAAAATAAAAAGAAAACTAAACTACTTGAAGGATAAAAAGAGTTAGAGCTAATAATAAAGAGATGCACTCGATCAAGAATCACTTCAGCAGGAGACGATTAAAAAGACGATAAATAAACCTAAGCTTAATAGGATAAAGGTCCTTGACCGTGGAGGTTCCTAAAGCTTGAACACGCTTCTCTCGAAGTCGTGCCCAACTGAGTTTAAGAAGGTCCGACCGACTCTTGTCTAAATCGGAGGCCTAAAGCTCGCTTTACGCGGTGAACCCCTCTATTGGATTTTACTCCAATCCGGGAGATTTGGACGTCTGCCTCTCTCGAGGGGTGCGTACAACTCCCTTTACTCTTGAATGCTCACTTCATTCTATCGGCCTCTCAGCTAGCCCAGAATGAAAGCAAAGACGGAGAGTATATATCGAAAATATACCTCCAATCCGTGATTAATCAAGAGTAATTCAAGGCCCAAAACCTAAAAAGAAAAGGTAAATTAAAGCGTCATAACTTAATCGCTCGAACCTCGGATCATCAAGATCAAGTACAAGGAGGATTAGTTAATCATAATGGTGTGGAGGAGGGGGGGATGAGTAGTAAAGCATATAAAAATACAGGAATAAGAAAGGAGCACTTTTATTAACGAAAAAGAGAGCTACAACTATGAAATGAAAATTACAGGTGCATCAAAGTAAAACCTATTCTAGCCCTACAACAAGCTAGTAAAAGAAATGCAAGAGCTAAAAGCAAAACACTAAGCTGGGTTAAGAAAGTAATTACAAAATAAGAGAGAGAGAGGGAGAGAGAGAAAGAGAGAGGGCATAAAAAAATGAAGAATCAAAGGGGCAGCACGTCCCCCTCTCTCCAAAAGCTTCCTGAAATGAAGAGGGGGGGTCTCTATTTATAGATTTTTTTCTCGGGTTGGTCACGCCCTCCGACACGCCCTAGGGGGGGCGTGTTAGGGGGCGTGACAAGTACAGATTTGACCTCGGGAGCTGAATTCTGGCGGGAATGATGACTATTTCGGTACGATGGTGGTCACACCCTAGATCATGCCCGTGACAGGGGGGCGTGACAGGCGTGTCAAGTCAAATTCAGCAGTCGCAGGTCCATCAGACGTCGAAATTGGGTCAGTCACGCCCCAGGTCACGCCCGTGACATGGGGCGTGACAGTACTATTGCGTGCAGCGTTGTAGAATGCATTGAAGGAGGCGGCAGACTTCGGGCAGAGGGCAACACGCCCTGCATCACGCCAGGTGACACGCCTGGGAGGGCGTATCGATGGGGCGTGACAGGGGATTTTTGGCGGGAAGCGGTCTATTGCGGCTTTCATCAACGGGAACAGGTGACACGCCCTGGGTCACGCCCAGGGAGGGCGTGACAGGGGGGCGTGTCAGGGGATTTTTTTCTGGAAATTGGCTGAAACCTGCAAAAAAACAGAAAATAAATATTATTTATAATATTTACATAAAAAAGAAGCATAAAATAACATAAAGAAAGAGATTTAAAATGAAAATAACATATTTTTACCCGAATAAATTAAGCTAAAATATGCATCATCACTAAACACTTATCAAATTTTGTAGGATCTTTTCATAGATCTGAGTTGTAAGCCTATATTATAAAGGCTGAGTGTAGGAGATATAGATCTCTGAGTGGTAGGGCTTTTTGAGCCTGAGTGTAGGAGAAATTTTTCTCTGAGGTGTAGGCCTTGAGGCAAGGCTGAGTTGTAAGAACCTTATAGGGTTCTGAGTTATAGGGCTTTTGAGCCTGAGTATAGGCTGAGTTGTAGGAACCCTTGGTCTATAAGCTTGTGTGGGCAAGTTTATAAATTAAGGTCAATTTTGATATATATACTGTTGTTTGATAACTGACACCCCAATGTATAAATTGATATGGGACTTTTTATAAAATGGAAGCCTTGCAGAAGACCCCTTGGCTTATGTGCTGTCATATAAGTGAAGGTTACTTTTCATATTTCGTCTTATTGTCATTATTTATTATAGAACTGCAAGATTAGTTCTGTCGTTACCTGCTTACATTTGTTACTCTCCACCTTCATAGCTTCCCTTTCGTTCTCTCCACTCGGTACTTAGGAGCCATGGGGGAAGGGGTAGGGGATGATAGGACTTAGTCTTTTAGACTAACGGTTTTCAGACCACATCATTTAGGGGATCGTAGAGCCCAGCATGGAGGAGCAGCCCCGGAGGTCGGCCCGTTTGGAGATAGGGTAGTCTAGCTCAGGAGTTCAGACAGCTGGGACTGTGAGTCCCTGATTCTAGTAGTGTTTCATTTTGCTTCCGCATGGGTGATTTGTAGTGAGGACATGATGTACTGGGCATAAGCCCGTATTTTAGTACTCTGATATATTATTCTGTGGACACTCCCTTCATGGAGACTTTTATTACTCTGATATGTGATTTTTCTCTGGACTTGCGTTTACTTTATTATGCTACCTTTCTATGATCAAATTGGTTGGCAGAATCGGCGCTTTGTGGTGATGACCCTTAAGGGCGTGAAGGTGTCACCGCAAAGCGCCGATTCTGGGCCTAAGACCCCGGTGTTTTAAAAAAAAGGGGTCTTAAAAGTTGTATCAAAGCAAACCTCGATCGGAAAAGTAGAAGTCCACTAACCCTGGGTGTAACACTTCGACCCGTCAAGAAGAATATAATAGAGGGTACGGCCGGGGCCCCACACCATATTCCACAAACAGGCGGAGACGCTACTAAATAATATCATACAACCCAACGAAACCAAACACAGAGCATTCTAGCGGAAGCTTCACGGTTGAAACCTTGAACTCAAGAAAAACAAGAACTTGCCACTAACAACATAGGAATGTATACAACCCAAGTATTTGGCTTAAGGCATTACAAATTTCTCTTAATAAAGCTGTGGTTTACAGACTTCGACACGCAGGCCGGCCACACATGAACAAGAAGAAACAAAATAAAGTCTTTGAGGGCAACAACCCAGCTTTGGATTCAACCCGCTAAGTCCCGCTCGGACCAGAACCTCCTATACCTGCAAGAACCAATACACCAAGCGGTGACAAATAAGGCAACGGTCAGCTTTCAGCTGACCAATTATAACAACCCTGCCCCTGACACGGGGCAGCGGAATTCCATCCCTGCGTAGCATTTTTCAACAGTATGTATAGTAAACCACGCAAGACGTGCACGACTGCACAGTCAATACATATCACAAACGCCGGCACGACGGCCCGACGCTCCGTGCACTCAGGGCACATTCTGGTGTACCGAAAACACCGGGTCCCACCACCGTTCAGAGGTCCCTGACATGACGGTCCAATTTGATCATTTCTAGTCTGATCGGTACGCAAGTCATCGACTCTCGCTATGTGATCCTAACAGGGCCTTAAGAACCCAAGGTTAGACAACCATAACGCGGCTACAGATCCACCTTTCCCGTTGCTCAAAATCGTTAGACTCAAGACTAGACTGACGCGGGTACAGCTTCACCTTGCCCGTCCGCCACCAAGGCATTCCTCCAGTTGCAGTCTAATGGCTCAAATTCACACAAAGTGACCACTCACGGCCACAAGAGTTGAACCCAACTCTCATAATTTCCTGGACTTCCTACAGTACTTCTTGCGGTACTGAGCCACGGGTATCCCCCACGGATTTCATGCATACAAGCAATAATCACAGAGTCTTCTCCAATGTGCAAACAAGCATCACCAATCCAGACCAGCATGTCCAGATGGGCTTCACACAGCATGCCTAGATCCGTACTCCGATTCCGGAATCTAATAAGGGGGACTTCACATATCTACCCCAATGGACACCACAACCCACCACACACTTGCGGGGACGGGTTTTCCCTATAAAAATTCAGGAAAGTAGGACTTCACATGTCCAAGACGGAAATCGTTACCCTTAGAATTCGCCTCAGATCCATGGAGAGAAAGCAATCGGATGAAAGTCTTCGCAACAGCCTTTCCTTCGCAAATCCGAACACGGCTCACGATTTGGACCACCGTAGCTCCACCGGCAGCCGGATTCCCTTTCTTCTTCATTCTCTTTCTCTCCTCTCTCTCTCTCTCTCTCTCTCTCTTAGCTTTTAGAAAGATAACACACAACTCAAAATGAGCTTTCTCAACTCAAATCCCGGCCTTATCAATCCAGGGAACATCCTAGGCCATTGGATCTTGGTCAAAGGAAATGGAAGGCTCATATTAGCCCTGAAATTGATTTTCCTGGGCCGAACATGAGTTGTGACACGCCTGTGTCAGAGGCCATGTTCCTGAAGCGGTGCACAACCGACTAAAAATAAACCAGAACATGGGCATTGACACGCCCGTGTCACCCAGTACACTGCCATGTATTTGGCCGTTATAACACGATCTCCAAAATCACGAGAGCAGGACACGGCTAAGGCACACGCCCATGTCCATTATCGTGTGCCCAACACGCTCCTGTGACACGCCCGTGTCACATGCCGTGTCGCCTCTCGACGATCAGTTCTCGAGAACTCGAGTCAACGTCTCAAGAAAAGGGGACACGCCCTGGGACACGCCCGTGTCCCAGGCCGTGTACACCTGATACGCCCTGAGACACGCCCGTGTCTCAGGTCCTGTCAGCCAACCTGAATCCCAATATTGGACTTTGAGATTTCTGGGGTGTTACTATGTAACACCCCAAAAAGACCCCAAAAGACTCAACATGAAGTTGAGTAGCAGGCTGGTTTACACGGCCTGGGATACGGGGGTGTCCCAGGGCGTGTCGGGTGTACACGGCCTGGGACACGGGCGTGTCCCAGGGCGTGTTCGATTTATTTTGCGAATTTGGCCTATTCAAGTCAGAGCCGGACACGGCCTTGAACACGGCCGGGAACACGGGCGTGTCAGGCTGGACACGGGCGTGTCAGCTGCCGTGTTCCGACCCGTGTACTGGTTGCAGCTCGATGTATCAGGAGACACGGGCGTGTCTCAAGTTCGACACGGGCGTGTCAGGTTCGACACGGGCGTGTCGATGACCCGTGTTGTGCAGTCGGTTCAAACTGTGTGTGCCGCTTAAAGGGTACACGGCCTGTGACACGGGCGTGTCACAGGCCGTGTCGGCCAAAAAATGGGTTTTTGGGAAAATCTTGGCCGTTCAGTTTTCTCTTTTTGATCCAAGGGTCCAGGTGGTTTCCTGGATGGGTTATTACGTGAAGAAGGATGAAGAGTCATTCTTCATTTGTCCTTAAGGAAGAGAGAAAGAGAGAGGAAGAGAGGAAGAAGGAGGAGGAGAGCAAGCCACCGGCGGAGCTCCCGTGGTCCGATTCGTGATCCGAAGCCGACGTTGTGAAGGCAAGGCTGCTGCGGTTCTTTCTCACCAGCTAGTTTTCGATGGCACCGAAGAGATCGACAAGGGTAACGATCTCCCTCCTTGGACATGTGAAGTCCTTCTTTTCTGCATTGCATAGGGAAAACCCTTCCCCGCGAGTGTGCGGTGGGTTGTGGTGTCCCTTGGGGTAGATATGTGAAGTCCCCTTGTTAGAGGCCGGAATTGGAGTACGGCTCTAGGCATGCTGTGTGAAGCCCATCTGGATGTAATCTGGATTGGTGATGCTTGTTTGCATATCGGAGAAGGCTCCGTGATAATGGCTTGTGATGCCTATGGCTTGTGATGCCTTGTTCCTACCTGTTGCTTGGTGCGGCAGGAAGTACTGGACGATGTCCAGGAAATGAAGAGGGTTGGAGGCAACTCTTGTGGCCGTGCGTTGCCACTTTGTGAGTAGTTGAGCCGTTGAGCTGCAACTCGATGAAAAGGCAGATTGCCGAACAGGAAAGGTGAAACCGACCCGCGCCTATAAAAAGCCATGGATACTTCCGTATTCGAGGTAGCTCGGCGACTTGAGCAACGGGGGGTGGCTGATCCGTACCTGCGTTAGGTCCGTCCGACTTGGAAGCCTGGTATAGGTTTGGTTGGAGCGCCTAATGAGAGTCTTAGGCCCGCGCGCCGGAAAGACTGAAATGCTCAAATACCGTGTAGACGGTGGTGTTGACCCTGGTATTCCGGTACACCGAAAATGTGCCCTGAGTGCACGGACTGTCGGGCCGGGTGACCGATGGTTGTGATGGCTTGAATGTGCCTGCGCGCACATAGTTGCTATTTGATGATGCCATGCTTGCAGGGAAAGAATGCTCATGCCCCGAGAAAGGGGTAGGATTGTTATAATTGGGTCAGCTGAATACTTACCGTTGCATTGTTTGCCACCGTTGGGTGGATTGTTCCCGTGCAGGTGCTGGAGAGCCAAGTGGTAAGTGATGGGCTGAAGCCCTACTACTGTTGCTGCTGCTGCTGCGGCTAGCCCTTGAAGGCTAAGCGAATGGCGTTGTTTTGTTTTCTCTTTTTACTCATGTATGGCCGGCCTGCGCGCCGAGGTTTGTAAAACATGATGTATGTTCAGAGGAACTGTAAGGCCTTAAGGCCAAACTCTTGTGGTTGTGTACATTCCATGGTATTTATATATAAAGGTGGTTTTATATATATTGGACATTCCGGTTGAGAGTTCAAAGTTGTAACTTAAAGCTTCCGCTAGAATGCTCTGAGTTAGGATTCGTATTTGGTTTGGTATTATCCTGTGACCTCACCGTCTGTTTGTGGCATATAGTGTGGGGCCCCGGCCGAACCTTATACTATACGTCATCTAACGGATGGGGTCGTTACATTTTGGTATCAGAGGGAGGTTTCGATCCTCCGACCTGTGGGTTTTGGTCTCGGCTTTTCTCGGTCTTCCTCTTTCGAATTCGTGGTCGAATTCTTTTGTGGGGTGGCGAGCACGTGTTTGTGCGACCTGCTGTAATGCTAATGAACTCTGGAATGTCCATTAAGGAATGTACAAAATCTTGTTTGAGGAATCTGCGCGTTCCTTTTGGTGTTGTTTTGCTTGCATACGTTCGCTAATGTGTGTCTTGTCCACCTATAGGTGACACGTAGTGGTGCTGGGCAGTCTGAGCCCCAGCGTTCTGATGAGAGTGCGGCACCAGCTGAGGTGCCCACACCTCCTCCATCTGCGGAAACTGTTCGCTTAGTGGCTGAGGCGCTATTTGCCATGATTCAGCCGACCGGGCAAGCGCAGCCGGCGGTAGTGCCAGTTCGTGTTGATGTAAGACCCGAGCCGGTTGAGGCTGTAGATCCACGAGCAGCTGACCGACAGTTGAAGCCATTCATGAGCTTCAGTCCTCCTACGTTTGCGGGAATGGGATCCCCAACGCAGGCGGAAGATTGGTTATCGCGTGTCAAGAGGATAATGACAGCGATCAGGGCGGAGGAAACTCTCAAGGTCACCTTAGCCACCTTCATGCTTGAAGGGGAGGCGCGGTTGTGGTGGGACGAGGTTAAGCTACATCATTTGGCGGGCAGGCAACTAACACAAGTGTCGATTGAGGAGTTCTCTCGAATATTTCTGGCGAAACATGTCCCAGCGGCGCAACGTATTGCTATGGAAAATGAGTTCCAACGGTTAAGGTTAGCAAGGGGAAGATAGTGTGGATATCTACTTGCATGAGTTTACCAGGTTGGGACGATATGCGGGAACAATCTTCGCGGATGACCAAAGGAAAACGAATCGGTTCTATGAAGGATTGCGGGATGAGTTGCGATTCCTGCTTTCGAGTTCTGTGAGCCAAGGGTTTCAGGCGTTGGTTGATACTGCGTGCGCGTTGGAGAAGGACATGAGGCGAGTGCAAGGGAATAAGGGCTTGGTGGTGTCTAAGCCAGAGGTTCAAGCACCTCGCCCAGGCAAGTCGTTTTACCATAAGAAAGGGGGCAAGAGTTCCAAGCCATCTGGGCAAGTGACTACGACCGTTGTGTCGGGAGCGACATCAAGGCCGGATGCTCGTACATGCTATAACTGTGGCCGGGTGGGGCATATAGCTCGTGACTGTCGGGTTGTGCAGCCCAAAGGGGAGAAGAAGACGGGTGCGTCGTATGCTGAGAAGGGCAAAGCGGTGGTGGATTCCTCTGCTTCCTAGGCGCAGCCCCGAATCTATCAACTTGGCCAACAGGAAGCGATTAAGCAAAGTGACGTCGTCACAGGTACGAGTTGAGTTAGTTTACTTGCTGTGATTTTGGTTTTGGTTATGTTTAGCTT
The DNA here is from genome assembly GCA_039513925.1 of Platanthera zijinensis. NCBI lineage: Eukaryota > Viridiplantae > Streptophyta > Magnoliopsida > Asparagales > Orchidaceae > Platanthera > Platanthera zijinensis. The sequence continues at coordinate 119,661,104 of CM077084.1, forward strand.
GTGCATGATGTGTGTGTGCTACAGGCTTTGTCCTGATTCGGAATAATTTAGCGAGAGCCCTATTTGATACGGGTGCTTCGCATTCTTTTCTGTCTGAGGATTTCGTATCTCGCATTGGGGTACCAAGTCATGTGACGGTGGATAGTACAAGGGTGCTATTGCCGAATGGCTGTATGATGCTTGCGGATAGGGCTTGCGATGTGGATGTGCAAATAGGAAGTCGGGACTTCGGTTTGAGTGCAGCTGTGCTACCGTTATCGGAGTTTGATATGGTATCAGAGGGCGGTTTCGATCCTCCGACCTGTGGGTTTGATGTGATCTTTGGTATGGACTGGCTCTCGGAGCAGCGTGCCTTTATTGATTGCAACTCCAAAGAGATTACACTGGGCCAGAATACCGGGCTTGTGACGAAGTTCGCTGGTATGCGAGGAGTTGGCGGAACGTTGTTGTCTGCACTCCAAGTCGTCAATGCTGTTCGGAAGGGCGCGGAGTTATTCTTCACGCTAATTCAGGCTGTTGAGCCAAAGGCCAGTGTCGGTGAAGTGCCAGTTGTGTCAGAGTTTGCCGATGTGTTTCCTAAAGATCTTCCTGGGTTACCACCCCAGCAGGAGATTGACTTCTCTATTGAGTTGGTGCCAGGTGCGAAACCTGTGGCCCGCTCTCCATATCGCGTCGCGCCAAAAGAGATGGCTGAGTTGAAAGTCCAATTGCAAGAGTTGTTGGAGCAGGGATATATACGCCCAAGTATGTCACCTTGGAGCGCGCCTGTTCTCTTTGTGAAAAAGAAAGACGGTAGCTTACGGTTGTGTATTGACTACCGCGAGTTGAATAAGCTGACGGAGAAAAACAAATATCCGATTCCGAGGATAGATGACCTCATTGATCAGCTGGCGGGATCAACGGTCTATTCCAAGTTGGATTTGAAATCGGGATATTATCAGCTAAGGATTCGGGAAGATGACATTCCCAAGACGGCGTTTGGAACACGCTACGGGCATTATGAGTTCACGGTGATGCCGTTTGGCCTATGTAATGCGCCTTCGGTATTTATGGACCTAATGCATCGAACGTTCCGAGAGTACTTGGATTTGTTTGTTATTGTGTTTATCGATGACATCTTAGTATACTCTCAGTCGGAAGAGGATCACGCAAACCCCTATTTGCGGTTGGTCTTGCATACCCTGCGGAGGAATAAGCTTTTTGCCAGTGAGTTCTCAAAGTGTGAGTTCTGGCTCTCTTCAGTAGCCTTTTTAGGCCATGTGGTAAGCGGAGAGGGTATCGCGGTGGATCCGTTGAAGATAAGTGCCATCCGAGATTGGCCAGTGATTTCGTCTTCAGTGGCCGAGGTCAGGAGCTTCCTTGGACTTGCGGGCTACTATAGACGGTTTGTGGAAAACTTCTCACGGATTGCTTTACCTCTCACCACGCTGACGAGAAAAGATCAAACGTTCATATGGACGCCGGAGTGCGCGCGAGCTTTTGAAGACTTGAAGAGTCGTTTGACCACGGCGCCTGTGTTGACATCGCCATGTGGTACCGATGGGTATGAGATCTATAGTGATGCATCTGGGAGCGGCTTAGGCTGCGTTCTTCTGCAGTTTGGGAAGCCAGTGATTGCTTATGGCTCGCGTCAGTTGAAAGTGCATGAGCGGAATTACCCCGTCCATGATTTGGAGTTGGCGGCGGTAATCTTTGCGCTCAAGTTGTGGCGGCACTATCTATATGGCGTCAAAGTGGATATCTATACGGATCACAAGAGCCTAAAGTATTTGTGGATCAGAAGGATCTGAATATGCGACAACGAAGATGGATGGAGTTCCTCGGGGACTACACCTTCGAGATTCACTATACTCCCGGGAAGGGAAATGTGGTCGCTGATGCTTTGAGTCGGAAGACTCCGGTACGGGCAAGCTGGTTGCAGAGGCATGATCAGCGTTTGATCCAAGAATTGGAAGCAATGGAGATATCGTGTGTTGACAAGGGTGCGTCAACCGATGCATGCTTGAACTGGACGGAGGTGCAATATGACCTTACGACAGAGTTCGGCGAGCAACGGAGCTTGATGAAAGTCTCCAGCGCTATGCTAAAGATGGGCCGGAGGCCAATTCTCTTGGGATAACGGGTTGTTACGGAGAAATGGTCGAGTGTGCGTCCCAAGTGTGGGTAAATTGAGGGAAGAGTTGATGTACGAAGCGCACTTTGCAAAGTACTCAGTTCACCCAGGGAACACAAATGTACAGGGACATGAAAAAGCTGTTCTGGTGGCCTGGACTAAAGAAAGATGTGGCTCGTTATGTGGCTGAATGCACTACCTGTGCGTTTGGTGAAAGCAGAGTGACAGAAGCCTGGCGGTTTCCTGAAGTCTTTACCTATTCCGGAGTGGAAGTTCGATGATATTTCGATGGATTTCGTGCACGGGTTGCCGAGATCTCAACGCGGTCATGATTCAATCTGGGTGATTGTGGACCGGTTGATGAAAGTGGCGCACTTCCTTCCAAACAGAAGAGACGATTCAGTGGAAACCTTGGCCAAGCTGTATGTGGAGCAGGTTGTTCGACTGCACGGTGTTCCTCGGAGCATCGTTAGTGACGTGATGGGCGGTTCACATCGAATGATTGGCGGCTCGTTCATCAAATGTTGGGTACAAAATTGGCGTTTAGTACGGCCTTTCATCCCCAAACGGATGGCCAGACTGAACGAACCAACAGGACGATGGAGGATATGCTCCGCATGTGCGCCCTAGACTTTGGTAAGAGATGGGAAGAGTATATATTTCTCGTCGAATTTGCCTATAATAATAGCTACCAAGCGAGTATTGGTATGGCACCATTTGAGGCGTTGTATGGTCGGAAATGCCGTAAACCCTTAGCTTGGGCAGAAGCAGGCGAATCGAAGCTGAATGGGAAAAAGGAAGTCGAAGAAGCTACTTCGCTCATACGCTCTATTCGGGAGAGGCTAGTGATAGCCCAAGATCGTCAAGCAAAGTACTACAACGCCAAACACGGAACGTGGAGTTCGCGTGGGTGATTGGGTATATTTGAAGATCAAACCCTTCAAAGGTGTGTCCAGGATTCGGCGTTTGAAAAAGCTAAGTCCGAGGTATCTTGGTCCGTTTGAGGTGGTGGAGCGAGTTGGGGAAGCTGCTTATCGACTAGCACTTTCAGCGGACTTGGGTGGATTACATGATGTGTTTCACATCTCAGTCCTTCGTAAGGCGGTGAAGGATCCAGCTCAAGTAGTGGAGAATGATCGGGTACCGGTCGAGTATGGGCTAACGACGAGGGTTAGACCCATTCGGATCGAGGATCGAGCCGAGAAAAAGTTTGCGGAACAAAGTGATCGGGATGGTCAAGGTCCGATGGGACAATTGTGGCCGTGAAGAGCTAACATGGGAGCGAGAGCAGACCATGCGAGCTGAGTTTCCGAGTTATTTGTATAAACTGTAGACCGTGTACTTTTTGTTATAACAGAGTTATAGCATTGCTAGTTTTGTTTCCTTACCGTGCAAATTTCGGGACGAAATTTTGTTAAGGGGGGGAGGGTTGTAACACCCCAAAAAGACCCCAAAAGACTCAACATGAAGTTGAGTAGCAGGCTGGTTTACACGGCCTGGGACACGGGCGTGTCCCAGGGCGTGTCGGGTGTACACGGCCTGGGACACGGGCGTGTCCCAGGGCGTGTTCGATTTATTTTGCGAATTTGGCCTATTCAAGTCAGAGCCGGACACGGCCTTGAACACGGCCGGGAACACGGGCGTGTCAGGCTGGACACGGGCGTGTCAGCTGCCGTGTTCCGACCCGTGTACTGGTTGCAGCTCGATGTATCAGGAGACACGGGCGTGTCTCAAGTTCGACACGGGCGTGTCAGGTTCGACACGGGCGTGTCGATGACCGTGTTGTGCAATCGGTTCAAACTGTGTGTGCCGCTTAAAGGGTACATGGCCTGTGACACGGGCGTGTCACAGGCCGTGTCGGCCAAAAAATGGGTTTTTGGGAAAATCTTGGCCGTTCAGTTTTCTCTCTTTTTATCCAAGGGTCCAGGTGGTTTCCTGGCTGGGTTATTACGTGAAGTAAGGATGAAGAGTCATTCTTCATTTGTCCATAAGGAAGAGAGAAAGAGAGAGGAAGAGAGGAAGAAGGAGGAGGAGAGCAAGCCACCGGCGGAGCTCCCGTGGTCCGATTCGTGATCCGAAGCCGACGTTGTGAAGGCAAGGCTGCTGCGGTTCTTTCTCACCAGCTAGTTTTCGATGGCACCGAAGAGATCGACAAGGGTAACGATCTCCCTCCTTGGACATGTGAAGTCCTTCTTTTCTGCATTGCATAGGGAAAACCCTTCCCGCGAGTGTGCGGTGGGTTGTGGTGTCCCTTGGGGTAGATATGTGAAGTCCCCCTTGTTAGAGGCCGGAATTGGAGTACGGCTCTAGGCATGCTGTGTGAAGCCCATCTGGATGTAATCTGGATTGGTGATGCTTGTTTGCATATCGGAGAAGGCTCCGTGATAATGGCTTGTGATGCCTATGGCTTGTGATGCCTTGTTCCTACCTGTTGGTTGGTGCGGCAGGAAGTACTGGACGATGTCCAGGAAATGAAGAGGGTTGGAGGCAACTCTTGTGGCCGTGCGTTGCCACTTTGTGAGTAGTTGAGCCGTTGGGCTGCAACTCGATGAAAAGGCAGATTGCCGAACAGGAAAGGTGAAACCGACCCGCGCCTATAAAAAGCCATGGATACTTCCGTATTCGAGGTGGCTCGGCGACTTGAGCAACGGGGGGTGGCTGATCCGTACCTGCGTTAGGTCCGTCCGACTTGGAAGCCTGGTATAGGTTTTGTTGGAGCGCCTAATGAGAGTCTTAGGCCCGCGCGCCGGAAAGACTGAAATGCTCAAATACCGTGTAGACGGTGGTGTTGACCCTGGTATTCCGGTACACCGAAAATGTGCCCTGAGTGCACGGACTGTCGGGCCGGGTGGCCGATGGTTGTGATGGCTTGAATGTGCTTGCGCGCACATAGTTGCTATTTGATGATGCCATGCTTGCAGGGAAAGAATGCTCATGCCCCGAGAAAAGGGGTAGGATTGTTATAATTGGGTCAGCTGAATGCTGACCGTTGCATTGTTTGCCACCGGTTTGGTGGATTGTTCCCGTGCAGGTGCTGGAGAGCCAAGTGGTAAGTGATGGGCTGAAGCCCTACTGCTGTTGCTGCTGCTGCTGCGGCTAGCCCTGGAAGGCTAAGCGAATGGCGTTGTTTTGTTTTCTCTTTTTACTCATGTATGGCCGGCCTGCGCGCCGAGGTTTAAAAACATGATGTATGTTCAGAGGAACTGTAAGGCCTTAAGGCCAAAACTCTTGTGGTTGTGTACATTCCGTGGTATTTATATATAAAGGTGGTTTTATATATATTGGACATTCTGGTTGAGAGTTCAAAGTTGTAACTTAAAGCTTCCGCTAGAATGTTCTGAGTTAGGATTCGTATTTGGTTTGGTATTATCCTGTGACCTCACTGTCTGTTTGTGGCATATAGTGTGGGGCCCCGGCCGGACCTTCTACTATACGTCATCTAAACGGATGGGGTCGTTACATACTATCCTCCCCTCCTTAATAAAATTTCGTCCCGAAATTTGGATGCATGTAGGGGAGATAAAAGCATAACACAATATATGATAGCGTGTCTATACATCACATACAGTCGTGAGGGGGAATAGGTTGCAAAATTCGTCGTCGGGAACATTTGTCTCGCCAGGGTCGGTCGTGCTCCGTGTTAGCTCATTCGTCGGCCACAATATGTCCCGTGCGGACATTTGTCGAGTGTCGACATTTTTGTTCGCAATGTTTATCTGGCTCGACATCGTCGGATCTGAAGGGGCGACTCCTCGTCGTCGTTAGCCCATACTCAACGGCACCGATATTTTCGAGGGTGCACTTGAGTGGTCTTTGACT